>CANSNZ010001082.1:0-92500 GCA_947646795.1 Beta lomatogona
GAAAGAGTCCCACTGTGTATTTCCTGGACGGTCGAATGGGGTCCTTCCCAATTTGGTGTTAGTTTTCCCAACTCTTTAGCTCGTCCAATCCCTTCCCATTTTTCCTCAGAACAAAGTCCCCACCTTTAGCGGTCGTCCTAACAACTCTTTTGTTAAACTCCCGAGCCATACGCAGTTTATATAATTGCATTCTTAGCAAGGCATTGCCCCTGACTTCTGGGACTTGGTCCAAGGCCGTACACCAATGCAGCTTGATTGGCTTCCTCTGTGTATAACATGACTGCGTAGGGTGGGCTCCTCGATCTCAATGAGCAAGACGGCTTCAGTACCATAGACTGAGCCCCAAGGCGTCTCGCCTGTAGAATTCTTAGCAGTTGTTCTAATGGACCATAATACCAATTGCAGTTCTTCAACCCATTGCCCTTTGGCATTGTCCAACTTCTTCTTGATTCCATTTGATGAGAATCTTGTTGAAGGACTCGACTTGCCCATTGGCTTGTGGGAGGCAGAGCTGCTGCAAAAGTGAGCTTTGATTTCTCTTTTGAAACACTTCCCATTAGCCGGAGTCTTTCAGCTTAGGCGTTTGTTCGGACATTATCAAAGACGATTGACTGAGGCATGCCATCGAGTTATAATGTTCTTCCAGATGAAGCCCTTGACGTCACTGTTGTTATTCCTCGCATGGCTTCAGCTTCTATCCATTTAGTGAAATGATCCGCACTGCAATGCAAACTTCTTTTGCCCAGCGGCCAGGAAAGGTCCCTGGGATATCCATGCCCCATTTGGCAAAAGGCAGAGGGAACAAGATCGGGGTCAAATAGTTGGACGGCTTCTGATGCACATTCCCATGCTGACAACTGTCACATTTCTTTGCATAGCCTATAGCATCCTCCTTTAAGGTGAGCCGATGAGTACCCCGTCCTTAAAGCCTTCTCGCTTAAGGCTCTTCCCCCGATGTGAGGCACAAGAAAGCTCCTTCATGGAGTTCTTTCAGGACTTCCGGACCAACTACTCTGGTGACGCACTTGAGTAGAGGCCGGTTGAGCGGCTTCTTGTAAAGTGTCTCGTCCCATAGTTCAAACCACTTGTCTCTGGCCTTCGCATACTTAGCCTCCGGATCCGAAGGCCTCATGGCCCCGTCTTCTTGTATTCAATGATCGGCTCCATCCAGGACATTCCCTCGGCTTAGAAACATAACCTCCTCTTGGTCGATGCTCTTTTTGGGTTTTGACTCCCAAAAAGCTGTTCTTAGTACCTCACCCTCCCGGCCGGGCGCTGACTTTGAGAGAGCGTCGGCTTGATGATTTTCACGAGCCTTGGTATTTGGTCGAGAACAAATCGTTTTAATTAGCTCGATCTCATCCTTGATCGATCGCATATCATTAGCTCATTGATGCTTCTTTGCATTCAAAATCTCCGTTGACACGGCTGACAACTAGGAGAGGTCCGATTTGCCTCAATTTCTACGGCTCCAGTCGCCTTGACACATTTTGAGTTCAGTGAAGAGTGCTTCGTATTGGCTTAATTATTGGGCACTTTAAATTGGAATCATTAATGCGTATTCAAATTTGTCCCCTTCAGGAGATTGACAAATGATCCCTCTCCACTCCCAGTTGATTGTTGACGATCCATCGACCATGAGCGTCAATGCTTCCTTCCTTTAGTTTGGATCAGGATATTTGCTTTATGGTTGGTTAGAGTAAACTCCAACTATAAAATCAGCCAAGGCTTGCCCCTTAATGGCCTTCCTTGGTTCGAATGATATATCAAACATGTTGAGCTCGACCGCCCATTTTAACATTCGCCCAGCAGCTTCCATCTTCACGGAACTTGCTAAAAAGGTGATCGGTATAAACCTTGAAGTATACTGTGCCCAAAAAGTAGGGCCTTAGCTTTCTGCTGGCCATGAAAGTGAGGCGATCCAAACTTTTTCAACATTAGTATACCGGTTTCCGCGTCCTTGAGCCACGTGACTCACGAAGTATATTGGAATCCGGACAGATTCTCTTTCGGCCAACGGGGCGGCACTCGGCTTGAGTGGATGCGGCCAAGTATACAAGCAATTTTTCCCCCTCTGCTAGGGTGACCAACCTAGGCAGTTTAGTTGAAGATGATCTTTGACTGTTTGAGGCTGCTTCCGCCTCTGATTCCATTAAACTTGGCTTTTTCTTGATCGTGGCAAGAAGTGATGGCACTTGTCGCCTGACTTGGACAAAAATCATCCAAGGGCGGCCAAACCATCCGTCGACCTCTGCACCTCTTTTACCTTTGAAGGAGACTTCGTGTCTGGGACGGCTTGAATCTTTTCAGGGTTGGCTTCTATTCCCTACGATCCACCAAGAAACCTAAAAACTTGCCTGACAAAACCCCGAAGACACATTTCTTTGGGATTCGGCTTCAGCTTGTATTTCTGAGAGTTTCAAAAGTTTCTCTCAAATCATCCACATGACTTTCTTCTTGTCGGCTCTTGACTATCATATCGTCAATATATGCCTCCATATTTCGTCCCTAAGCTGTGGTGAAAAACATCATTGATCAATCTTTGAAAAGTGGCGGAGCATTTCGCGGGCCGAATGGCATCCTCAGCCAGCCGTACAGCCCTTTTTCAGTTATGAAGGACGTTTTGTCCTGATCCTCTGGCCACATGGGGATTTGATGAAAACCCGAATAGGCGTCCATGAAGCTCAGCAAAGCATGACCAGCCGTGGAGTCTACTAGGCGATCCAACTTAGGCAAGGAAGCTGTCCTTAGGACATGCCTTGTTGAGGTCCGTGTAGTCCACACACGTTCTCCAAGCGCCCGTTGGGCTTCGGCACCATAACCACATTTGCTATCCAGTCCGGATAGTAAGTTGCTGATGAACTTGGATTCCAACAACACTGGACTTCTTGGTCAACGGCCTGGTTTCTAGCCGGTCCCAAATGTCTCTTCTTCTGACGAACCGGTTTCAGATTTGGGTCGACATTCAAACGGTGGACGGCTACTTCCGGATCAATTCCCGGCATCTCTTCGACGCAATAGGCAAAGACATCTTGAAACTCTTTCAACAAGTGGACTAGACGACCCTTCAAACCGGGAGCGAGCGAAGATCCAACTTTGAGGGTCCTTTACGGACGAGCCTCATCCGGACATACTTCTTCGGGGGCTTCTGCGGCTACGGACGTTCTGCTTGATAGTCCCATAATGGCCATTACTTCTTCAGACGAGGAGGGTTCTTCCTTGATGATTTCATATTTCCTCTTCTTCTTTGAGGGGAGATGTTCGGACGCCTTCCTTGAGGAGCAAGAGGCGTGCGAGGGCTCCCAATGGTCGGCTTTAATCCCGAGACGTTTTCCTCGCGCTGGTCGTCTGCGTATGTTCTTTTTCTGTCCCGAGACGTTTTCCTTTCGCTATCAACCTTCGTCGATCTTTCTCTTTTCCGGGCGTTTTCCTTTCGCCCAGCTAACTTGCGTACGGTCTTGCTTATCAGTTTTCCATGATGATGGTTTCGAGTAGTTAGGTAACATTCCCTAGCCGCTGTTGGTCTCCATACGGGGAGCCAATCTTGCCGTCATCACACTCATACTTCATCGACATCGGGTGAGTTCCTATCCACGCTTTGACATGATTCGGGTTGGTCGTCCCAAGAATGACATTGTAAGTTGTCAAATCTCGGACCACCAAAAACTTGATAAAACGAGTTCTTGAGGCTTCCCCTTCTCACCCGACTCGGACGGGCAACGTGACCGTTCCCATGGGGTGGATGACTCCTCCCCCAAGCCCGATGATGGGATGGTGGACGGGGACCAAGTTCCGTTCGTCGAACCTCGACCTGGACAAGCAATCGGCACTAATGATGTCCGTCG
This sequence comes from Beta lomatogona, assembly GCA_947646795.1. Classification (NCBI taxonomy): domain Eukaryota; kingdom Viridiplantae; phylum Streptophyta; class Magnoliopsida; order Caryophyllales; family Amaranthaceae; genus Beta; species Beta lomatogona. The sequence goes on from CANSNZ010001082.1 coordinate 3,846, forward strand.
AACTCCCGGTGTCGATCGGGATTCTTCTCACTCTCAAGTTTGCTATTTTCATTTCTACGACCAAGGGGTCATCATGGGGAGTCCTCGGCCTACCCCGATCTTGCTCACTAACTACCACCCTTGGGAAGGGCTCGGCCTTCGTCGATCGGCTAACAAAACTTGCGAGCTCCCTAAGGTAGTTTTTGTGCCCTCGATTAGTTGGTCCCCGGCCCAGCAAAACCACCCGAGATTACGAGAACAACATCTTCGTCTTGCTAGCACTCTCTTTCTTCTTGTTATGCCAATCATCTTTCCTTGGGAACTTCCTTCCCCCTTGCGGCATGTAGGAATTCATCTTTCCTTTTCGGGCCAACTCTTCCAAAGCTCTCTTGGTGCTTACATTCATTAGTCTCATGACCACAATCCTTGTGGAAGTGACAGTATTTGCTCTTATCCCTATTTCTATAAGGTGTTTTCATCTCAGCTGGGGCCTTCAACTCATATTGATCCTTGATCTCCATGAGAATGGAATATTGGTCTTTGTTAAACTCAATAGGATTGGATGAGGATGGCTCGGCCAACTTTCTCTTGCTCCTTCTGGACGAAGTGGTGGTCGCAGCTATAGCCCAGGTCTCGGCCTTTTTGGGGTTGCTCTTCTTTGGCTGAGCAACCTCTTCAGGCTTCTTGGACTCGGGATGTTTTGGCTTCAGCACACACTTCGGTAGCGTGGATAAACGCTTCCGCCCTCTCAAAGCTTCAGCAAGAGTGGAGATTTTCTTCTTAACAAGGTCAAACTTGAAACTTCCCGGCCTTAGACCCCTGATGAAGGCGTCAAAGGCTACCCCAGCATTAAGATCTTGGATCTGAAGTGCCTCTAGGTTAAATCTCTTAACAAAACTCCTAAGGGCCTCCTTAGGTCCTTGGACGACCTTGCCTAGGTGCATGCTTGTCTTTTGTTCTTGCTTGTTGGCAACAAAATGACTAGTGAATAAGAAACTGAGTTCAGTAAAATTATTGACTGAATTGGGGGGAAGATTATTGAACCACTTCTGGGCTACTCCCTTCAAGGTAGCTGGGAAATTCTTACACCAAGTAGCATCGTCCACTCCTTGGACGTACATCTGATGTTTGTAAGCAGACAGGTGATCATCAGGATCAGTTGTTCCATCAAAAGGCTCAATGGTTGGGAGTTTTACCTTTGGGAAGGGGGGCGCTTCCATGATCCTGGCCGAGAGAATGGGGTAGGCCAGTTGATCCGGAGGGCTCCCAGCTGTCCCTCAATGGGTATGAACTCCTTGCGATACTCTTTCATTACAGGATTGGATGAAGTGTTGGCTGGTTTTGGACGCCTATGAACCATGGGCTGAGCCACGGTCTTCTCTCTGTCGTGGATGGAGCCGAGGAGTGGCTTAAGCCGGCCTTCCCCTCTGGACGACAACCTCAAAGGGAGGGTCTCTCCGGGTATGGGGGTAGATCCCGTAGCTGAACGTTGCAAAGCCTGACCCTTTTTGCCTCTAGATACTCCCCTGGCGTCGGTTTCCATTCCAGTGCCCACTAGGATGGACATGGTCTGGGTCCACCACCGCATTCGATCCATCTTTCTTCTCTCCCAGATCCTCTGGGCCGCTCTCCTCGCGGTCCTCCTGAGGGTTCCTGACGATCGGGTCCACTAGGACCTGGACGATCTACTTTCGAGGAACATCCTCTGAGGACGAGGTGCATCACTGTTAACAGTGGCTCCTGGGGTTGTGGATGAAAAAACAACATATTGCTTTTAATGTTCCCCGGACGACCTCCGCCATCCTTGTCCGGGAAATCATTCAAAACATTCTCCAGATGGGCGGCAGTCACTGGACGATCTAGATTAACCTGGTGACCGGTTGCTGGCTTGGTCCAGAACATTGACGATAGATGGAGGCCTATCTCTTCTTCCCCTCGAGGTGGTCTTTCATGCTCCACCGTATCTTCGGGAGCATTAATACAGAAGGAAGCGAGTTTTCTTGCAATGTTGGATGATTGACAATCTCATTGTTACCGTCTCCCCACAGACGGCGCCAAATGTTTCGTCCCCTTGTCCAACAAGTAAGCTGTAGGCTTAGCTTCCTTGTCGAGCAAGCAGAGTAGTATCTTGAGTGTTCTTGAGATGGAGACTTGTGCAGCACAATGCCCGATTATAGCTTCGATCCCGAGCCTTGGCCCCGCCTCCCGAACCTGCACAAAGGGACCCACCCTGGAGGTTTGGGTGGTGGTTTCCCCCTCCGATGCTTAAGTCGGTTATCGGAGTTGTAAGAGAAAGTAGAGATTTAGAAAGAGAAAATGAGAGAATTTATCGAGTAACTTTTCACTGTTTGCATTCAATGTGTCCTTTTCCTCCCCGATTTGAGGGGGATGTTATAGTGATAGCAAGTTGATGCCTAACCTTAAACCGACCTACAATAATGGCCTCCGATTGGCCGAGGAATCAGGTCACGCCACGTTGCAGACAATGACCGGGAATTTCTATTATCCACTCTTCGCCCACTTGGCACTCCGTTGGGCTTCTGACTAATGGCCGTAAACATCCTTTTAACTCAATTGAGTATAGCCCGAGATCTGGGTCACTCTTATTTTAAAAATAGTGGCGACACGTGTACGATTCTGATGAGCCCATGTGTCGTAGGGGAGCCGTAGATATTATGCTACAACAACCTCCACCTTTATTCACTAAAATGTATATAGCGTTTAAACCCTTGTTTTACGAACGATTTATTCGACAACATTTGTCAATTGGTGATGTATTTACAAAGATTTATTTCTATAAGGTGGTTATTTTAAAAAATGAACTTATAAGGGGGTTATTTTGAAAATTGAGATTTTAAAAGGTGGTAAATTTTAAAAAATCCTTAAAAATAATGACACACAAAAATCTTTTTTTAATAAAAAAATCTATAAACCAATGTATGTATGTGCGTGTATGTATGTATGTATGTATGTATGTATATATATATATACGTATGTATATATATATATACGTATGTATATATATATATACGTATGTATATATATATATACGTATGTATATATATATATACGTATGTATATATATATATATCGTATGTATATGTATATATATATGTATGTATATGTATGTATGTATATGTATATATATGTATGTATATGTATGTATGTATGTATATGTATGTATATGTATGTATATATGTATGTATATGTATATATATATATATATACATATATATATATATATATACATACATATATATATATATATACATGTATATACATATATGCTTAAGTTCATATGAGAACCACTACGGTGAGAACTGCTGAGAACCCACTCGTTTTCCTCATTTTATGAAGATTTTACTCATTTCACAACGTTTTTCTCATTTTACATTTTGCTGATTTTAGTTTTTACTCGTTTAACTTTTTTATGCTTATTTTACTTTTTTCTCATTTTGCATTTTTGTTCATCTTACATTTTTACTCGTTTAGGCCCTGTTGTTTTGGACTTATTTTCAGAAAAAATAAGTAAAAATAAATTCAATTTAGCAAAAAAGTAAAAATAAGTTAAGTTTTAGCAAAAATAAGTAAAAATAAGTTCAGTTCAGCAAAAATAAGTTCAGTTCAGCAAAAATAAATTCAGTTCAGCAAAAATAAGTTCAGTATTACTATTAATGTTGTAATTATTATTTTTGTTTTCAATATTACTATTAATATTGATATTATTATTAATATTATAATTATAATAACGATGAATTTGTAATTTTTTTATTTTTTAAATATTTTTTTTATTTTATTATTTTTCTATTTTAAATTTTTTATATTATTTTTTTATTTTATTTTTTTTATTTTACTATTCTTGTAATTTATTATTTATTTTTATTATTATTTATTTTTATTTATTATTTTTTATTATTTCTTATTATTTTTTATTTATTATTTATTATTATTCTTATTATTTATTATTTATTATTCATTATTGTTATTATTATTATAATTATATATTATTATTATTATTATTATTATTATTATTATTATTATTTATCATTGATTAGTTATTATTTATTATTGATTATTTATTATTTATTATTATTTATTATTTATTATATATTATTTTTTTATTTTTTATTTTAATTATTATTATTTATTATTATTATAATTATTATTTTTTATTATTGATTATTGATTATTGATTATTTATTATTATTTATTATTTATTAATATTATTATTATTTATTAAAATTTTTATTATTTATTATTTATTATTATTTATTAAAATTATTATTATTTATTATTTATTATTATTATTTATTATTATATTATTATTATTTATTATTTATTATTATTATTTATTATTATATTATTATTATTTATTATTTATTATTTATTATTATTATTTATTATTATTTACTTATTATTATTGTTTTGTCCACTTGTCCAACAAGTAAGCGGTGAGGCTTAGCTTCCTTGTCGAGCAAGTAAATTAGTATCTTGAGTGTTCTTGGGATGGAGACTTGTGCAACAATGCCGAATTATAGCTTAATCCTTAGCCTTGGCTTCGCTCCCGAACTTGCACAAAGGGACCCACCCTGGAGGTTTGGGTGGTGGTTCCCCCTCCGATGCTTAAGTCGGTTATCGGGAGTTGTAAGAGAAAGTAGAGATAGAAAGAGAAAGTGAGAGAGAATTTTATCGAAGTAACTTTTCTTTGTTTGCATTGAATGTGTTTTCTCGATTTCGGGGGTATTTATAGTGATAGCAAGTTTTGAGCTAACCTTAAAAGCTGACCTACAATAGTGGCCTCGATTGGGTGAGGAATCGAGATCATGACACGTGGCGGGACCATGACTGGGGGATGTCTATTAACCACTCTCCTTCGGCCATTTGGCCTTCTTTGGGCTCGACTATTGGGCCAGAAATTCAATCCTTTTACCCATGAGTATAGCCCGGAGATTAAGCCTTATTTTTATTTTAAATAGGATGACACGTGTACGGCTCGATGAGCCCATGTGTCGTTAAGGGAGCCGTAGATGTTAGGCTACAACATTTGCCCCTAAAAGGGCTTTCCTTTGTTGGCCCATCGACGGTTAATGCCCTTTTACCCAAGGTAGCTTTTTGTTGGCCCGTCGACGGTTAAGGCCCGTTATACGGAAGGTAGTGTATTCAAAATGAAGGAAATGACGCGCCCTTTCTTGTGTTATACCGGTCGTATTAGGCCGTGGGACTCCTTTTCGGTCATTCTTGACCGGTTGCGTGAGTTTCTTATTCCTCTATAAATATCCTTGGTGTGAAAACATTCAATCATTTAACACCTCGAACAAATTTTTCTAGAGAGAGAGCAATTTTCTAGAGAGAGAGAGATCGTCCGGCTTCGGCATCCTTCACCGAATTTCCCGGGACGTTCTTAGCGGGTATCGTTTCTTTGATCCTTTTATTCTTCTTTATTCTTTATTTTTTCTTAGAAAATCAATAAAATGGAATCATCTTCGTCAAATAATCCTAGCCGACCAAGAGCTTGTCTTGACCCTAGAACCGATACTTCTTCTTCGGCACATTCTAGAGTTGGGCCTCTTACGGCCGAGTACATATTTTTTCATAGTTTTGGCCGAGAAAGTCGGACGACCCGGTCTTTACTGTGCGGGGTAATCGGCGCGCGTCAAGCAAACGGCCCGTCTAAGACGAAAAGCAATAATTCCATCAAATAGCTCGGATATGGAGGAATCGGCGGGCCGAGTGCCGGATGAGGCAAGAGAGGTCCAAAGTGCTCGGTCTTTGGGACGGGCCTCCGTTTGACCATGATGCGGAGACTTCGGAAATAAAAGCGAGACCGGTACTTACGGCGGGACGCCGTACGGAGGAGATCGGCGAAGGTAATAATGGTAGCGATCCTGAGGCTGCTAGAAGAATCGAGGCGAGGCCTCTACCACCTCGTCGAGAGATTAGAAAACGTTTAGGTCCCCTTTCGATCCTGGCTTCATTTTAGTTAACCGTAAGTGGTTAGAGAAACTAGGACCAGGACCTAATTTCTTGTCGTCTTTCATGCCCATGCCGGGCTTCTCCTTTGTCATTCCTAATAACGACGCGACGATCCTGAGTGCTCCCGGGGAGCCATTTCGCCGTCCTATAAACTGGCCTTAGATCTTTGGATTGAGGTTTCCTCTTCACGACTTCGTAGAACAAGTCTTTGCTGACACTACCACATCGGCCATAACCGGTGGCACCAAACGCTTGGCACAACATCCGGCGTTTATTGCCGTCTGCGAGCTACGCGGCCTAGCCCTTTCCCTTGAAGCCTTTACCCATATCCATTATGCGTCTAAGGTACCGGGGCTATGGACGGAGCATGGCTCGGCATCGGCAACCGTCCGGGCTTCATGACGGCTTGGGGAAATCGTCGAAGATGCACGATTGGAAAGCCGATTTCATCTTTTTACGGGCGTCCGGCGACTATGTCACGAGAGAGCTACGGATATTATAATAGATCCGTCACTAATACCGGACGGAAGCGGTCTTGGCTGGAGGCTGGAGGACGGTTTGGCGAGGAGGTGGTGGAGTACTTGAGTGAAGGAGTACTCCGGGCCCGGCCGACGATCTTTTAAGGGACCGTCTAGCTGGATACCCTTTAAGGAAATGTTTTACCAAGACGACTTCTTGGTCGCTGCCGGCTTGCGGTTGGGTGAGGATAAAGGTATATTTAAAATCATCCAAGTAAAACTCTTCGTCCATAACTCATATGACGAACACACATATTTTTTTTTTTTGTATTTTCGGACTCGGCCGAGACAACGCCTCAAACCATCTTGGACGGGGAAATCGGCATGTCCCAATTCTGAGATAATTTGTGGAAGGAGTATGCAAAGAGCAGCGCGAAAAAAGGGCGGAAACATTGGTAAATTTTTTTTTTTTTTTTTTTTTTTGCGAGGACCATATGAGCTCGTCGGAATTGGCATCCAATTCTTGGACGTGGGTCACCCCGAAGAAGGAGAGCGTCCGGGACTTGGACGGTCACCTCCTTGGCCCACGCTCGTCCAAGAATTGGTGTCCAATTCTTGGGCGAGAGTTACCCAAAGAAGGAGAACGTCCGGACTTGGACGGTCACCTCTTTGGGACCATGCTCGTCCAAGAATTGGTATCCAATTCTTGGGCGAGAGTCACCCGAAGAAGGAGAACGTCCGGACTTGGGCGGTCACCTTCTTGGTGTCTTGCTCGTCAAAAATTGGTGTCCGATTCTTGGGCGAGAAAGTCACCAAAGAAGGAGAACGTCCAGGACTTGGGCGGTCACCTTCTTGGGGCCATGCTCGTCTAGGAGATAGTGTCCAATTTTTGGGCCGAGAGTCACCCGAAGAAGGAGGGCGTCCGGACTTGGGCGTTCACCTTCTTGGGGCCATGCTTCGTCCAAGAGTTGGTGTCCAATTCTTGGACGAGAGCCACCAAAAAGGAGGGCGTCCAGACTTGGACGTTCACCTTCTTGGGGCCATGCTCGTCCGAGAGTTTTGCACCAAATCTTGGACGAAGGTCGACCGAGGAAAGAGATCGTCCGGACTTGGACGGTCACCTCTTTGGGACCGTACTCGTGGATTTTTGCATCAATTTTGGGGCGGGTCGGCCATGAGAACGTCGTACTTGGGCGGTCCCTTTTGGGGCCATACTCGTCTGGATTTTTGCAATAGTAGTTATTTTTTTATTTTTAGGACGATCAATCCGATGCCTTTACTTTTTTTGCGGAAAAATGCTCCTACAAACAAGCTTCCACAGGGAAGTCGTCCTCGTCCGAGAAGAGGCCCACTACGGCCGGTGACCGGCCTTCGGCGAAGAAGCCTAAGGGCTTTACAAGGAAGAGGGCGGATAAGGCGGCTCCTGGCTGCCGAGAGTGGGGAGAAAAGAATGCCTCCCCCCGCAAGCCAAGGCTCTTAAGGGGAGCCTTTGCCGGGATCGGCCGAGGAGGGAAGGGATGCACACGCTTGGTGTGCGCGCTCTGCGTTTTGCCGGCCGATGCTGCGAGGTCGACCCGAGTCCGCCTTGGCTTTGGTTGCACCGGGATCGATCTTCTTGTTGAGAACTATCCGGGGTTCGCGGCTCGGTGGCAAAGCTGGTGACACGAGATGCCTCTAGTTGTTAGGACGGCATCAATTTCGTACGGTGAGTCGTATTACCCCGACATAGTTAGGACGATGCGGGTCGGTGGACGGTCCATGAGTCCGTCCAATAGACAAGCCATCGTCTTCCTATCCAAGATAACCGACTCTCCCCCTCTTTCAGATAAGGGCGAAGGCCCTGCTATTCCCCCAACTCCTCCCACTTTTGACTCGGACGAGGAGTCCTCTCCTGCCTTCGCCAAAATGTCAAATTTGGAGAAAGAGCGGCTGAAGCGGGAGCTCTTCAAATGCTTCCCTGAATCCTACATCAAGGGATTAAGGGGAGCGTCCGCCGGGCATGTGGGCTACATGTCTCGGCTTGCTGCCGAGGTAGTGCTTTATGGCTGCCTTGTTTTATACTTGTATAAATTTTCACTTTGCAAATCGTCCTAATAACTTGACTTGTTTTCCTTGCCCCGGCTTTCGGCTCGCGGCATGCTAGGCGAAGATTGGGCGAGGGAGCTTAGAAAGGAAAATAAGCACCTCGTCCACCAAGCTACAACGGCGGGGGACAAAGCCATTCACGACATCGAGATGGCTAACACCCTTCATCGCCCGGTCGCTTGGAGGCCTTGGAGAAGAGATCGGCACTCCTGGGTGCGAGAACAAGAATCACCTTGTTAAAATCAACCGGCTATATTCAGAGCGGGATCGTCTAAAGATGATCATAGACGCTCTCTCTTGAGTTGAAAGGCGAAAGGGATGTCGCTCTTATTCTTTGCGTTTTGGCGAGAAGAGAGAACATGCACCTAAGGGCAAAAGGCTGCCCGTGCGGAAAGGAGGCGGCCAAGTCCTTCGGCGATGCCAAGGAAGGGTTGAAACAAGTCGTCAAAACGACCGAGGGCCGGGCCGTCAAAGCCTTTGGGATGCTAGGCGGGGAAGCCGAGGTCCCCGGCTTCGTTCGTCGTTTGGAGTATCAAGAGGGCGTTCATCGGGCTATGGTATGCGCCGAGGAACCTCCGGAGTTTGAAGAGTCGGGGCGACGAGGCTGCTGCTGAGGTGGAGACCCCAAAAGGCGACCAAGAAACCCGCTACGAAGACGAAGCCTAAGCTTAGGTTTATTTTCATGTTTCTTAGCTTGTTCGCTGCTGTATCTTTAACTCTTCAGCTCTTACGTTGTAATTCTTTACCAATTATATATGAAAGAGTATTTTTGCCAATTTCCTGCCTTTTATCTTTCTGAATTCTAATTTTGACTAAGTATAATATCACCTTCGTCCTGAGCAATCGGACGATCTGCTTTTCCTGAAGAGTACAAAATTCTGTCCGAAGTAAAAATGTGACTCGTCCTGATATTATTGGACGGTCTACAATATTTAGAGCCTTTGATAATTGCATATGCATCTAAGTACCAAAAGAGGCTCGTGCGGGATTGCCATCCTAGGATTGAACGATTACCATCTTCGTCTAGGATTGAGCGATTACCAATTTTTGGACGAGGGTCACCCGATGAAGGAGAGCGTCCATACTTGGACGATCACCTTCTTGGGGCCATCTTCATCCGGAATTGGCCTCCAATTTTGGACGAGGGTCACCCGATGAAGGAGAGCGTCCATACTTGGGCGGTCGCCTTCTTGGGGCCATCTTATTGGGATTGGCCTCAATTTTGGACAGGGTCACCTATGAAGGAGAGCGTCCACTTGGACGATCACCTTCTTGGGGCCATCTTCGTCTGGAATTGGCCTCCAATTTTGGGCGAGGGTCACCCGATGAAGGAGAGCGTCCATACTTGGACGGTCACCTTCTTGGGGCCATCTTCGTCTGGAATTGGCCTCCAATTTTGGACGAGGGTCACCCAATGAAGGAGAGCGTCCATACTTGGACGGTCACCTTCTTGGGGCCATCTTAATCTGGAATTGGCCTCCAATTTTGGACGAGGGTCACCCGATGAAGGAGAGCGTCCATCTTAGGCGGTCGCCTTCCGGGGCCACCTTCGTCTGGGGCCATCCTGGTTTTTGGACGACCTGCTCTCCTTAGCTCGTCCTATAGGCTTCTATTATCCCCCCGTTCTTGGGCTTAGCTCAATCGTATATTGAAGGGGAGCTGAAGTCCAAGAGGGAGAGCGGCCGGCCTTGGGCGAGCCTGCTGAAGTTGATGGGCGGCGTGAGATACATGTTCAAATAATGTTTTAGCCGGCTTCCTTGAGGGAGCAACACTCGTCATTAAGTAGCGATCCCTTTACTAGGGTCCGGACTACCTAGTTGTCCGTATTTTTGAAAGTAAGTATCCTTTACTAAGGGCTTATTTCGGGCCGGCTTTCTCTCGGAGACTTTGACGTTACTCTTACTAGAGGTTTTGTCGATTTGACGGCCATATATGCATTATATATTTGGCCGGTCTCTTTGAGGGAGTGATGTTCGGCGTAAATGCGAGCAATTCGACGTTCCGCTATTGTTTGTATTTTTGTCCGGGTTATTGTCACTTTTAGACGAGTAGCGATTTAATGCCCCAAAGTGAAGTAACTTGGTGAAAATAAACAAAAAGATAAGATAGTAGGAATTGTATTATATGGATTTTGCTTGGTTGAAGCCGAGATGCATGTATACGATTCTTTTCTTACTAATATGTGCCGTGGCACTTTGGAGTAACTACAAATTACCCTACTTATATCGCGAAGATGCGAGCTAGACGTGGTACTTCTTTAAGTTGTCGAATTCCAGGTACGCTGAATAGATCTTCCATCTAGACCTTGCGGGACGAAAAGTCCCCTTTGTGTATCTCTGGACAATCGAGATAAGGTCCTTCCCGATTTGGTGTAAGTTTTCCCGACTCTTTAGCTCGTCCAGTTGCTTCCATCTTTCTCGAGAACAAGATCCCCCACCTTTAGCGGTCGTCTAACAACTCTTTTGTTAAACTCCCGAGCCATACGCGGTTTGTACGATTGCATTCTTAGCAAGGCATTGCCCACGACTTACGGGACTTGGTCCAAGGCCGTACGCAATGCGGCCCGGTTAGCTTCCTCTGTGTATAACATGACTCGTAGGGTGGGCTCCTCGATCTCAATGGGCAAGACGGCTTCGGTACCATAGACTAGCATGAAAGGCGTCTCGCTTTGTAGAATTCTTAGCGGTTGTTCTAATGGACCATAACACCAATTGCGGTTCTTGACCCATTGCCCTTTGGCGTTGTCCGGCTTCTTCTTGATTCCATTTGATAGAATCTTGTTGAAGGACTCGACTTGCCCATTAGCTTGTGGGTGGGCGGCTGCTGCAAAGTGAGCTTTGATTTCTCTTTCGACGGCCATTCTTTCGGCTTAGGCGTTTCGAGCTGTGGACCATTATCAAAGACGATTGGCGAGGCATGCCAAATCGAGTTATAATGTTCTTCCGGATGAAGCCCTTGGCGTCGTTTGTTGTTATTCCTCGCATGGCTTCGGCTTCTATCCATTTAGTGAAATAGTCCCTTTGCTACGATCACAAACTTCTTTTGCCCGGCGGCCACGGGGAAAGGTCCTAGGATATCCATGCCCCGTTTGGCAAAGGCGGGAGGGAACAAGATGGGGGTCAAATAGTTGGACGGCTTCGATGCACATTTCCATGCTTCGACAAGCTGTCACATTTCTTTGCATAGACTAAAGCATCCTCCTTTAAGGTAGGCCGGTAGTACCCCGTCCTTAAAGCCTTCTCGCCTAAGGCTCTTCCCCCGATGTGAGAGGCCTAGGCTCCTTCATGGAGTTCTTTCGGGAATCTCCAGACCATCTTTTCCGGTGACGCGCTTGAGCGGGGGCCGGTTGAGCGACTTTTTGTAAAGTGTCTCGTCCCGTAGTTCAAACCACTTGTCTCCGGCCTTCACATACTTGGCCTCTACGGGATCGGAAGGCGATCGCCCCGTCTTCTTGTATTCTATGATCGGCTCCATCCAGGACATTCCCTCGGTGAGAAACATAATCTCTTCTTGGTCGATGCTCTTTTTGGGTTTAACTTCCCCAAAAGGCTGTTCAGGCACATCACCCTCGGCGAGCGGGCCGATTTCGAGAGGCATGCGCTTGATGATTTTCGACCTTGGTACTTGGTCGAGGACAAATCGTTTTAATGGCTCGATCTCATCCTTGATCGATCGCATATATTTGCCCATTGATGCTTCTTTGCATTCAAAATCTCCGTTGACACTGGTGACAACTAAGAGAGAGTCGATTTGGCCTCAATCTCTATGGCTCCGGCCGCCTTGCACATTTTGATTCCGGCCGAGAGTGCTTCATATTCGGCTTCGTTATTGGACGCTTTGAATTGGAATCTTAATGCATATTCAAATTTGTCCCCTTCGGGAGATTGACAAATGATTCTGCCCCGCACCCATTGGCTGTGGACGATCCATCGACCGTGAGCGTCCGATGCTTCCTTCCTTCAGTTGGATCGGATATTGGCTTTATGGTTGGCCGAGTAAGCTCGACTATAAAATCGGCCGAGGCTTGCCCCTTAATGGCCTTCCTTGGTTCAAATGATATGTCGAACATGTTGAGCTCGGCCGCCCATTTTAACATTCGCCCGGCGGCTTCCATCTTCTGCGGGAACTTGCTTCAAAGGTTGATCGGTATAGACGAGTATACTTGTGTGCCAAAAAATAGGGCCTTAACTTTCTGCTGGCCGTGACAAGGGCCAATCCAAACTTCTCAACGGGAGTATACCGGTTTTCCGCGTCCTTGAGCACGTGACTCACGAAGTATATTGGGATGCGGGCGGATTCTCTTTCGGCCAATAGGACGGCACTCACGGCTTGAGTGGATACGGCCCAGTATACAAACAATTTTTCCCCCTCTGCGGGACTGACCGACCTAGGCGGCTGCTGAAGATGATCTTTGACATCTTTGAAGGGCTTCCTCCGCCTCTGTTGTCCATTCAAACTTGGCTTTTTTCTTGATCGTGGCAAAGAAGTGATGGCACTTGTCGCGACTTAGACAAAAATCGTCCGAGGGCGCCAAGCAACCCGTCGGCCCGTTGTACCTCTTTTACCTTCGAGGGAGACTTCATGTCTAGAACGGCTTGAATCTTTTCGGGGTTGGCTTCTATTCCCCTCGATCCACTAAGAAACCTAAAAACTTCCACGACAAAACCCCAAACACACATTTTCTTGGGATTCGGCTTCAACTTGTATTTCTGAGAGTTTCAAAAGTTTCTCTCGAATCACCGACATGGCTTTCTTCTTGACGGCTCTTGACTATCATATCGTCAATATATGCCTCCATATTTCGTCCCTAGCTGCGGTTGAAAAACATTATTGATCGATCTTTGAAAAGTGGCCGGGGCATTGCGTAGGCCGAATGGCATCCTCCCCGGCCATACGACCCTTTTTCGGTAATGAAGGGCGTTTTGTCTGATCCTCTGGCCACATTGGGATTTGATGAAAACCCGAATATGCGTCCATGAAGCTCGGCAAAGCATGGCCGGTGTGGAGTCTACTAGGCGATCCCAACTTAGGCGAGGGAAGCTGTCCTTAGGACAAGCCTTGTTGAGGTCAGGTGTAGTCCGCGCACATTCTCCGGGTGCCATTAGGCTTTGGCACCATAACCACATTTGCTATCCGGTCCGGATAATAGGTTTCTTTGATGAACTTGGATTCCAACAACTTCGAACTTCTTGGTCGACCGCTTGGTTTCTAGCCGGTCCCAAATGCCTCTTCTTACGGCGAGCCGGTTTCAAATTTGGATCAACATTCGGCCGGTGGACGGCTACTTCCGGATCAATTCCCGGCATTTCCTCGGCGCGATAGGCAAACACATCTTGAAACTCTTTCAACAAGTGGACTAGATGACCCTTAAACCGGGGCGGCGAAGATCCGATTTTGAGGGTCCTTTTGCGGGCGAGCTTCATCCGGACGTACTTCTTCGGGGGCTTCCGCTGGCTGCGGGCGTTCTGCTTGTTAGCCCCGTGATGGCCATGACCTCTTCGGACGAGGAGGGTTCTTCCTTGATGATTTCATATTTCCTCTTCTTCTTTGGGGAGATGTTCGGACGCCTTCCTTGAGGGGAGCGAGGCGTGCGAGGGCTCTCAAAGGTCGGCTTTAACGAGGCGACCTGATCTTTGACAAATCCGGACGTTTTCCTCTCGCTAGCCATCTTCGTCGATCTTTCTCTATTCCAGACGTTCTCCTTTCGCTGCGACCTTGTCGATCTTTTTCTATTCCGGGCGTTTTCCTTTCGTTAGCAACCTTCGTCGATCTTTCTCTATTCCGGACGTTTTCCTTGCCGGCAACTTGCGTCTGGTCTTGCTTGTCGGCCTTCCATGATGATGGTTTCGAGTAGTTAGGTAACATTCCCTAGCCGCCTGTTGGTCTCCATACGAGGAGCCGATCTTGCCGTCATCACACTCGTACTTCATCAACATCGGGTGAGTTACTATTGCTTGCTTTGACATGATTCGAGTTGGTCGTCCGGGAATGACATTGTAGGTCTGTCGAGTCTCGGACCACCAAGAACTTGATAAACGAGTTCTTGAGGCTTCCTTCTCTCCCGCTCCGAACGGGCAAAGTCACGGTTCCCATGGGATGGATGACTCCTCCCCCCAAGCCCTATGATGGGATGGTGAGCGGGAACTAAGTTCTTCTCCTCAAACTTTAGTACGGACGGGCGATCGGCACTAATGATGTCCGTCGAACTTCCGGTGTCGATCGGGATCCTTCGACTCTCGAGTTTGCTATTTTCATTTCTACGACCAAGGGATCATCATGGGGAGTCCTCGACCTGCCCCGATCTTGTTCACTAACTACCACCCTTGGGAAGGGCTCGGCCTTCGTCGATCGGCTAACAAAACTTGGCCGAGCTCCCTAAGGTAGTTTTTGTGCCCTCTATTAGTTGGTCCCCCGGCGGCAAATCCACCGAGATTACGAGAACAACATCTTCGTACGTGCTTGCACTCTCTTTCTTCTTGTTATGCCAATCATCTTTCCTTGGAAACTTCCTTCCCCCTTGCGGCATATAGGAATTCATCTTTCCTTTTCGGGCTAACTCTTCCAAAGCTCTCTTGAGGTGCTTACATTCATTAGTCTCCTGACCCACGATCCTTGTGGAAGTGACAATACTTGCTCTTATCCCTATTTCTATAAGGGGTTTTCATCTCGGTTGGGGCCTTGACTCATATTGATCCTTGATCTCCATGAGAATGGAGTATTGGTCTTTGTTAAACTCAATAGGATTGGATGAGGATGGCTCGGCCTCCTTTCTCTTGCTCCTGCGGGACGAAGTGGTGGTTGCGGCTATAGCCCGGGTCTCGGCCTTTTTGGGGTTGCTCTTCTTTGGGTGAGCAACCTCTTGGGGCTTCTTAGACTCGGGATGTTTTGCTTCGGCACACACTTCGGTAGCGTGGATAAACGCTTCCGCTTCTCTTAAAGCCTCGGCGAGAGTGGAGATTTTCTTCTTAACAAGATCAAACTTGAAACTTCACGGCCTTAGACCCCACGATGAAGGCGTCGAAGGCTACTCCGGCATTAAGATCTTGGATGCGAAGTGCTTCTAGGTTAAATCTCTTAACAAAACTTCTAAGAGCCTCCTTAGGTCCACTGGGCGACCTTGCCTAGGTGCATGCTTGTCTTTTGCTCTTGCTTGTTGGCAACAAAGTGACTAGTGAATAAGAAGCTGAGTTCGGTAAAATTGTTGAGCTGAATTAGGGGGAAGATTATTGAACCACTTCGAGCTACTCCCTTCGAGGTAGGCTGGGAAATTCTTACACCAAGTAGCATCGTCCACTCCTTGGACGTACATCGA
Source organism: Beta lomatogona (assembly GCA_947646795.1). Taxonomy (NCBI): domain Eukaryota; kingdom Viridiplantae; phylum Streptophyta; class Magnoliopsida; order Caryophyllales; family Amaranthaceae; genus Beta; species Beta lomatogona. The sequence continues at coordinate 19,653 of CANSNZ010001082.1, forward strand.
TGTTTGTAAGCGGACGGGTGATCATCGGGATCGGTTGTTCCATCAAAAGGCTCGATGGTTGGGAGTTTTACCTTTGGGAAGGGGGCGCCTCCATGATCCTGGCCGAGAATGGGGTAGGCCGGTTGATCCGGAGGGCTCCCAGTTGTCCCTCGATGGGTATGAACTCCTTGCGATATTCTTTCATTACGGGGATTGGATGAAGTGTTTGCGAGGCCTTTGGCGCCTTTATAGACCATGGGGTGAGCCGCCTTGTCTTCTCTGTCGCGGATGAGCAAGAGAGTGACTTAAACTTCGTCCCACTCCCCTGCGGGCCGACGACCTCAAAGGAGGGTCTCTCAAATATGGTGTAGATCCTGCCTTGATCTTGTAATGCGGCGGCTTTCTTTGCTTCTAGATACTCTCGGCATCTGTTTCCATGCGGTGCCCGCTTGGGCGAACATGGTCTGAGTCCTCACCACCGAGTTCAGTCCATCTTTCTTCGTTGATCATTATCCTCGGTTTGCTTTCCTCTTGACGTCCTCTAGAGGGCTCCTGGCGAGCATGGCGACTAGGACCTGGACGATCTACTTGAGAACGTCCTCTAGGACGAGGTGGATTGTTAGCGGCGGGCTCCGGGTTGTGATGAAAAAACGGCATATTGCTTTTAATACGTTCTGGACGACCGCCGCCATCTTAGTACGAAAGTCATTCGGCACATTCTCCGGGTGGGCGGCGATCTTTGGACGATCCAGATTCACTTGGATGGCCAGGTTGCTTGGCTTGGTCGGGAACATTGACAATGGACGGGGGTCTATCTCTTCCTCTAGGTGGTCTTTCATGCTCCACCGTATCTTCGACATTAACTTGAAGGCTTCGATTCCGGGCAATGTTGGACGATTGACAATCAGTCATCGTTGCGTCTCCCCCACGGGACGGCGCCAAATGTTTTGTCCACTTGTCCAACAAGTAAGTGCGTAGGCTTAGCTTCCTTGTCGAGCAAGTAAATTAGTATCTTGAGTGTTCTTGGATGGAGACTTGTGCGACAATGCCCGAATTATAGCTTAATCCTTAGCCTTGGCTTCGCTCCCGAACCTGCACAAAGGGACCCACCCTGGAGGTTTGGGTGGTGGTTCCCCCTCCGATGCTTAAGTCAGTTATCAGGAGTTGTAAGAGAAAGTAGAGATAGAAAGAGAAAGTGAGAGAGAATTTTATCAGAGTAACTTTACTTTGTTTGCATTGAATGTGTTTTCTCCTGATTTCGGGGGTATTTATAGTGATAGCAAGTTGACGGCTAACCTTAAAAACTGACCTACAATAGTGGCCTCGATTGGGTGAGGAATCGAGATCATGACACGTGGCGAGACCATGACTGGGGGATGTCTATTAACCACTCTCCTTCGGCCATTTGGCCTTCTTTGAGCTCGACTATTGGGCCGAGAAATTCAATCCTTTTACCCAGTGAGTATAGCCCGGAGATTAAGCCTTATTTTTATTTTAAATAGGATGACACGTGTACGGCTACGATGAGCCCATGTGTCGTTAAGGGAGCCGTAGATGTTAGGCTACAACAATTATTATTTATTATTATTTTTTATTACTAATAAATTATTATTATTTATTTATTATTATTATTTATTATTATTATTATTATTATTATTATTGATTATTTATTATTATTTATTATTATTATTTATTATTATTATTTCTTATTATTTATTTGGCTATTTATTATTTTTTATTTTTTAATATTATTATTTATTATTTATTATTTATTATTTATTATTTATTATTTATTATTTTTATTATTTATTATTTATTATTTTTCATTATTTATTATTTTATTATTTAGTACTTTATTATATTTATTATTATCTTCATTATTTTATTATTTGATTTATTTCATTATTATTTATTATTTTATTATTTATTAATATTGGTCATTGTTTATTAAAATTTATTATTTTTCATTATTTTATTAATATTATTTATTATTTATTATTATTATTTATTGTTTATTATTATTTATTTTTATTATTATTATTTTTTATTACTAATAATTATTATTATTTATTATATTATGAATTATTTATTATTTATTATTTATTATTTATTATTTATTATTTATTATTTATTATTTATTATTTATTATTTATTATTTATTATTTATTATTTATTATTTATTATTTATTATTTATTATTTATTATTTATTATTTATTATTTATTATTTATTATTTATTATTAATATTTATTATTTATTATTATTATTATTTATTATTATTATTATTATTATTATTATTATTATTATTATTTATTATTTGGCAAAAAAATAAGTTCAGGTCAGGAAAAATAAAAATAAGTTCAGTTCATCCAAAATAAGTTCAAAAGAACAGGGCCTGAATATTTTCTACTCATTTTGTGATTTTGCTCATTTTTTAATTTTTTGGCTCATTTTATGAAGTTTTTGCTTATTTTTAGTAGTTCTCACAATATATATATAGATACACAAACCCCTTTAAGGTCCTAATGAGGGAACTTACCTTTATCTTAATCATGAAAATATGAAATTGGACTAGTAGGCCTATAACATCATATAACTATACAGTACCAGTGAACAGAATTTCAAGAAATCAAGAAACTACACCATTTCCTACTTATGTGATGGGTGTTTACGGGTTCCCTGTGGCTATCGTAAAATCTATTCACCTCGGCAATGGCTAAGTTTTGGTGGGGTTCTTAAGGGTGATAGGAGATCGATGCATTGGAAGAGTTGGGAGTCTTTGTGCAATCCTAAGTGCCCGGGAGGCATGGGTTTTAGAGATCCGTATTTAATGAGGCTCTTCTTGGTCGACAAGCTTGGCGTTTGATTCAATGTGAGGAATCTCTTCTTAGCAAGGTGTTGAAAGCCAAGTATTATCCAAGTTCTAGCTTTCTCGATGCATCTTTGGGCCATGTGGGTAGCTATTCGTGGAGAAGCGTATGGGGTTCAAGTCATTGGTTAGAGGAGGGTGTTCTTTGGCGTGTAGGGGGATGGAGCTACTATCAAGATTTGGGAAGATCCTTGGGTGAGTAATGGAGATAGCCGTTTCATTTCTAGTAGGCGGGTCGAGGAGCTTAACTATGTATGTGATTTGATTGATTTCGGTCGATGGAATGGGATGCAAACATTGTGAATGAGAATTTTAATGCGCAAGATGGTCAAGCTATAATGGCGGTGCCTCTAAGTGAATGCCTCCCCTCATGATCGGGTGGCATGGGCTTTCACTTAAGATGGTTCCTATTCGGTTAAAACGGCTTATATGGTAGGTAAGTCCGAAACCTTGATTTTTTCATCGAGCTTGGGTCACAATATGGGGATTGCAAGTCTCTCCAAAGGTGAGACATTTTTGTGGAAATTTTGTTCCAATTCTTTGCGGTGCTTGCCACTTTAAAGCATAGACATGTAATCAATGATGATTCTTGTCCTTTGTGCTAGAGGGGCCCGAAACTGCTTTTCATGCCTTGTTTGCTTGCCCAAAGGTGAGAGAAGTTTGGTGGGGGCTGGTTTGAGTAGTAAAGTGCCGCAAGAGGAGGTTGACAACTGGTTGCATTTGTGGGATGATCATGGCAGAGGTGGAGAATGATGTGTTGATTACTATGAGTTACATGGCTAACTACGTGTGGCACAGAGAAATAAGGTCGTGTTTGAGCAATGATGTAGACCGAATGATCAAGTTGCAAGTTCTAGCAATGAAAGCAAAGGCAGATTATGGTGAGTACTCAAGGTGTATTTATGGAAGTATGGTCGCGTGTGAGTCGTGGGAGTGCTAAGGCATGGCAGCCCCCTGCCTGGGTGTGTCAAAATAAATGCGGATGCCTCGCTTAGTGATGATGGGGTAGGTTGGTATGGGTGTTGTGGCTCGAAATGAATCGGGAGATGTACTGTTTGCAGCGACTCGTAGGGTGAGAGCTTGGTGGCCCGTTGAAGTTGCGGAGGGGAAAGCGTTATGCCTTGCAATCACGTTGGCTCGGGAGCCATGAGTTACAAAAATGTTATATTTGAAACTCATTGCCTTACCATTGCTAATAGGCTTGTCGAGGGGTGTTATCTATTTTCTCGATTTAGATGCCGTTTTAGAGGATGCTTTATTTTTTTAGCAAGGACTTTGTTTCGTGAAGTGGTCTCATGTGCTACGGGATGGTAATTGTGCTGCCCATCACCTAGCTAGACTTATCCCGTTTGGTGTCGAACAACGTTGGGAGTCTTATTGTCCAAACGGAGGTGTCTCCTTATGTTCTTATGGATACTTTGTCCATTGATTAATATATTGCACCTACTGTTTTCCTTTCAACAACAACAAAAAAAAAAAAGGCAAGTTAGCGAATAAAGAGTATATTATAACAACAAAGGTATATGAGCTTTGAAGTTTTAATCAAGGAATCCACAAATCGTTTTCAACCTCGTTATAAAATTACACAAGTGGTTCTCTTTCTACCTATTTGTATGAATGTCTTGTTTCGTGCTAATTATGACTTGAAATCTTGTGAATGGCATAAGGCTAACTTTGAATGCACATATCCAGGTCATATGCCCAATTCCACTGAGAAACGAGAAAATTATGGCTGTTCTACGAAGCTCTGTCGAGCTAGAATTCCGCCCGATCGGGCACCCTAGCGACTGCGACCGGGAGGATGTCGCCTAATCGGGCGCGAAACGCAGACGCTAATTTTAATGACCGCCCGATCGGGCGGCTTGGTTTTGACGCGGCTTTGCGGTTTTCCGAATTTGATTCTTTTTAGGGTTTTTTATGGAGTTTTTTCTAGGGTTTTTTGTACGAGGTTTCCTTATGTTATAAATAGGACCTCTTAGTGCTCATTATTTGATACACAACTTATGAAACACTTTTAGCCTCTAGAATTTAGGACTCCTTGGATTATTCTCTCGTTTTTCTCCATCATAGTGAAGAAGCTCGAATCCCCCACCCGTGGATGTAGGTCTATTTTGACCGAACCACGTAAATCCTTGTGTTCTTTTGTTTCTCTTCTTTATTGCTTTTCTCATCCTTATTATTTCATTGATTTTGTTCCGCATTAATCAAACTACAACACCCAGATTCCTAACAAATTGGTATCAGAGCTTGGTTGTTTAAGATCTTAGGTGTTTATAGAACGAGTTTGATTCAATTATGCCAATGAAATTCAATATTGAGAAATTTGATAGGCAAGTAAATTTTGGCCTATGGCAATTGAAGATGAAAGCCATCTTGGTTCAAAGTGGTTGTCACAAGGCTCTTGAAGGTGCATCCAAAAAGCCTTCGGGTGTGACGGATGATTAGTGGGAGGAGATCGATTGAAGACACTCTCGGCAATTCGCTTAAGTCTATCTAATGAAGTTTTGAGAGAGGTTGCCGGAGACAACTGCTGCGGGTTTGTGGTTGAAGTTGGAGTCACTTTATATGACAAAGAGCGTGACCAACCGTCTACTACTCAAATCTAGACTTCATGATCTCAGTCTAGAAGAAGGTAAACCGCTTGAGTCTCATTTAGATGAATTCTTCTCTATTATTATGGATTTGCAAAACATCGATGTTGAGATCGATGATGAGGATATGGCTATTAGGTTGTTGTGCTCTTTACCACCTTCGTATAAGCATTTTCGAGATATATACCTTATTATATGGTAAAGATGATTTGAGTTTGCAGGATGTTAAGGAGGCCTTAACTCAGAGAGATTTAATTGACAATAAATTGGTTAATAAATCTAATAATTCTGCTTACATAAATGCTTTGGTTGCTCATGGTGGAAAGAATTCGGCAAAACCTCGTAACTATTGTCATGTGAAGGGTCATATTAAATCGAGTGTTGGAAATTAAAGAAGAAGAATGGGGAAAAGTCCAATGAGGACCAATCCGCAAATATCGCCAACGATGCCTTTAATGATGATCTTGCACTTTAGGGTTACAAGTTTTGGGTCGCGGTTTCTACGATCTCTTTATGTTTGGTGTCCCCTTGAGATCTCTTGGTAAAAAACGAGAAACCGTGTAGATTTTTATTTTTTGGAGTCTATGATAGATTTTTTTTTTTTTAGTTTGTAATAAAGTAGCAATCTTGGTTATGCATTAGATTTTGTTCTAGTTATGCTATTTCTTATCTCCAAATTTGGTACTTTTGTGTTTATTAAGTACAATTGAAATTTAGAAATTATTGTTGTCATTCAGTTTCTAGAATTGCCTTTGAATTTGTTGTTGAGATGAAGAAGTGTTTGAAGAGAGTTTGGTCAATTTGATAAAGCATGCTTGGCGTTAGTGACTTTATACACTCGATCTAGGCCATGTGATGGTTTTGTATACATGTTTTGTGTTCAAGACGACGGTACACAATTATAGAAGATGTCCGTTTTCCTGGGTTGCCTAAAGTGAGTAGGCTATGGAATTTTGTTTAAGGTGGAGGTTTTTTGGTTTTTTGGTTGAGCATCACTTCTTGGTTCAAGGTGGAGGTATCTTGATTGATTGGTTTCAAGTCAAGGTGGAGATTGTTAATTATGACTTGAAATCTTGTGAATGGCATAAGGCTAACTTTGAATGCACATATCTTTCAATCTATAAATGGTTTTGATGTGATTCAAATTGGAGGTGAAATCTTGTTCAAAGATCTTTCCAACGGCAGGTCATATACCCAATTCCGCTGAGAAACGAGAAAGTTATGGCTGTTCTACGAAGCTCTGTCGAGCTGGAATTCCACCCGACCGGGTCGGGCGGATCCCGCCCGATCGGGCGCCCTAGCGAATTGCGACCGGGCGGATGTCGCCCGATCGGGCGCGAAACGCAGCCAGTTTAATTTTAATCACCGCCCGATCGGGCGGCTTGGTTTTGATGCGGCTTTGAGGTTTTCCGAATTTTATTCTTTTTAGGGTTTTTATGGAGTTTTTTCTAGGGTTTTTTGTACAAGGTTTCCAGATGTTATAAATAGGACCTCTTAGTGCTCATTATTTGATACACAACTTATGAAACACTTTTAGCCTCTAGAATTTAGGACTCCTTGTATTATTCTCTCTGTTTTTGTCCATCATAGTGAAGGAAGCTCGAATCCCCCACCTGTGGATGTAGGTTTATTTTGACCGAACCACGTAAATCCTTGTGTTCTTTTGTTTCTCTTCTTTATTGCTTTTCTCATCCTTATTATTTCATTGATTTTGTTCCGCAATAATCAAACTACAACACCCAGATTCCTAACATTTCGTATGTTGGTGATTGCAGCCTTGCAGGTAACATTCACGAAGGCCTAGCGTCAGTTATTTGTTGACGATGCCATAAATTTTTCTAATGGAAATTTTACATCCAAGTAAATAGCATAAGGATAATATCTCTAGATTCTAATTGATTTTCGCCCCTCAACTTAACATTATGATAAATTTAACCAATATAGTAATCCTCAAACAAAATGATTTCATTGTAAAGTATAAACTATTTTTGAAGTGACCCCTTTAACTCAAATGGGAACGTAAGACTTTATATATATGTGTGTGTGTGTGTGTGTGTGTGTGTGTGTGTGTGTGTGTGTGTGTGTGTGAGATTTTATTGCTATAGAACTTTTTTAAAAAAATATATATATACTTCTGTCTTTTTACTTACAACATTTTGAATTTTGCACTATTTATGCACTTACATTGACCCGGAAATTGTGAATAATAGTAGTATTATACAATACAAATTTTAGCATAGGTGTTGTTGGATTTATATCAATATATATTTACAAGATTTCAACTTTTTATAATTTTCACAAACATATCATTAGAGGTATTAATGATCAAAGTTGTATATCGGCAAGCGTTAAAGTCAAAACATTGCAAGTAAAAAAACGAAGTATTATACTTTTATGCAATTAATATTATATAAAGGAATTCAGAAAATCATGATTCTATTATAGTAATATATTAGTTCACCTAAAAAATAGTAATATAATATATTTTAATAATTATTATTTTAATGCAAATCTGAAGCTTTATTCAATTATAATGAAATTTTGTTTTTTTCTTTTTATAGTTTGTAGCAAAAGTTATAATAATTAATTGTCTTACTGGTTTTTTAGATAATTTACTTAAAATTAAACTCTATTTTCTCTTAATATAATAGTTCTAAAACTTCTATTCTTTTTTTTTAAATGGACACTAATTTTCGTTAATCAAAGACATACGATATCTACAATTGATGAACAATAAGTCAATAACAAATAAAAAAAATCTAATAAAGCCAAACAAAAATCTTCTATGAAAGAACTAAGAACCCAAAGCATAAATTTTCGGCAATTCGGCATATTCTCGATTAGTTGTTTCCATACGAATTTTCACGAGTGGATCCGACATTCTAAAATTTGAGAAGAAAACTCTTGTATTGACTCAGCAAATTGTAGAAGAATTATTGATAACCTTTCTAGAACCGCTGATGAAACCATCTTTAAACCATTAATATCCATACTTTGAAAAATCAGAGATCTTGAAAATTATATAAAAGGAGAAAAAAAAACCTATCAAAAGATGGGACATATAACTCTCATAAATAGAGGTAGACATAAATTTATTATTAGGCACTGAAAAATAAATAGAAAGTTGGATGCTTACCATCACCAAAGTTGGTCAGCAGCCCCTCGAAGAAGAAAAAGGACGGGGGTCTTTTTGTACATGGAGAGAGAGGGAGGAGATAGGCTAGCTATCTACGTATAATTCATCCTTCGTAAAACTTAAATTCTTACCATAATTTATGTAGTACATTTTATTATATTAAATTTATACTCTATTTATAACTTCTTTATGTTAAATTATCCAGTACACAGGTTAAAAATAAATATTAGTCATACGTCACCATTCATATAATATTTATATTTTGTAGGTTGTAAGCGCTCTCCCATGGTGTAAAAATTGTAATTTTTCGAATCATGTAGCAAAAGTTATACTTAATTTATATTGTATAGTCTTTTTAGGTTGTTTAGTCAAAATTAAACTCTAACTTTTCACTATCCAAAACTATAGACATGTTTTTATTTATTTATCTCTATATAACTCTGTTTTTAAAAATATATGAATTTAAAATAATGACATGATAGAATTATATGATATTGATGTGAACATAATTATGATAAATTTCTTGTAAGACAACCCATTAAAGAACTATTATAAATAATGTATTAACAACAAAGTTTCTTTATTAAATTTTGTTGCAATATTAATTTGTTTTGGTTCAAAGAAAGAGGCTAAAATTTTGAAAGACATATTTTGTTTAATCATGTAAACTGCAAGTGTGCAATTAATGCTCAAATGCTATAATCACATATAGTACATTATTCTTATAATTATTTTTATTATGTATCTAAAAATAATGTGTTGTTATTCATACGTATAATATTTTTTCATTAGTCGTAAAATTATATTGTTAATGGATATTAATTCGAAGCATATTTCGAAGTACTCTCCAATGGCATAAAAAATTATAATATTCCGGATTATGTAGAAAAAGTTATATTCAATTTATATTGTATCAATAATTTACGCAGTTAATTCAAAACCAAACCGTAATTTTCCCTAATTCAAAATTCCTTACATTTATATATCTATTTAGAACTCTATCTTTTAAAAAAATTAAAAATTTAAAATAATCAAATGACATGTTTAGGTGGTGCTCTTTATGCACTCGAAATCTCGAAGAGTTCCCTATGCTCTTGAAAAGTTTAGATTTAGATTATATATTACATTTAGATTAAAACTTATGGGGAAATATTGGAGCCCGCCATGAGTCATCGAGATGTATACGTTGAAATGACTCCATGTAAGCTATGACATGAAATTATTCTTTATGTTTTAAAGAATATAAAAAAGTTGTATATCGGTTTCAATCTCGTGACCATCTAATTTGAATATCATATCACCGAGCTACATCACATCCTTTTTAAAACGGAATCCATATCTAAGTAATAAATGTTTTTGCCTCACTACAAATTTGTAAAAAAAGAAAAATAAAAGCTCACCAAAGACCATCCCTTAATTTACAATAAAACTAAAAAAATCTATTTGTTTTAAGTTATAACACACATAAAAGCCTTATATTTTAAAACCTTTTCAAAAACCCCCTATATTTTCCCCTTTGGTTTCTCGAAATATTCATGTTATAACTTATAAAGGTTGGGAAGGGAGATTCATCACAAGCACGCAAGTCAAGGTCTTACAAAAGTTTGTGATCTTATTGATATGTCTAAGATGGAATAGAATTCTGAGTTAATTTCACTCCATTTTCATGAGAGAGATCAACAACACATCCTAACCTATCCATCCCTCTTAACCCCTGATGACTCTCTAACATGGGCTTACTCAAAAGATGGATGATATTCTACAAAAACAACATATATGCTTAGGAAGGGAGGGGATTTAGATGCTTTTCATGTGGCCTAGATGGACATTTGGGAAATGGAAGTCTCTCCGAAAGTTAAACACTTTTTGTGGAAGCTTTGCTCTAAGAGTCTGTCAATCCGGGAACTTCTCAAGTATCGTCATATGTTAGATGATACATCGTGCCCATGGTGTGAAGTTGCGGTGGAGACGACTGTCCACACTCTTTCCGAGAGTGATTGAATTGTGGGAAGAAAGTGGCTGCAAGCACTTGGTGGCAAATGTAGGGGAGAGTTGGTGTGATGTGCCGGTGGCGTGGACGACTGGATGTTGCAGAAACCGAGGCAACGAGCCGCTAGCCTTGTGTGTAGTATATGGATGGAAAGAAATACAAATGTGTTCCATGGCAAGACTACACCAAATGCAGCTCATTCTTGCTCGAGTAGCGCGTCTAGCATATGAACACAACACATACACGCAACAAGTCTATACGAGCATAGTGCCACATAACCCTCTCGAGTGCGAACTGTTGGAGTGCATCCCCCGCCGAAGTGGTGAAGTTAAACTTGGATGCTTCTCTCGTCGACGGAAGGGTGGATAGGAATAGGTGTAGTGGCGAGAGATGATAAGGGTGATGCTATATTTGTGGCTACATGCCGAGTTCGAGCATGGTGGCCTTCGAAAGTCATGGAAAGTAAAGCTCTCCTTCTAGCTATCAAGCTTGCCAAGAGCCATGGGTTTGACAAAGATTATCTTGGAGTTGGATAGTCAAGTACTTGTGAATCGTCTTTCTAAAGCAAGATTATTTTATTCTCGATTTTGATGAGTCTTGAAAGATATTTTATCATTTAGTTGTCAGCTTAATTATATTGTTTGGTCTCATGTCAAAAGAGATGGAAATTTTGTTGCCCATTATCTTGCTAATTTAGTTCCCTTTGAGTCGAGCGGATTTGGGAAAATCACCGTCCTTCGTAGATTCCCCCTATGTACTCGGGACATTTTGTCCCTTGATAAATGACTAGTGATCGTTTCCTTTCGAAAAAAAAAAAACTTATAATAGTTAGAAATATGGAACACCTCCCATTCAAAGACCTGCCAATAGTTTTTCTTCCTCCAAACGTCCATGTCAACTTCTTCCTCGAAACCTTCTTTTCCATTAAAAATCTTGTCTTAATCTCTCTTGAACATCCTCAAATGAACTCGTTAATGACGAGGACGAAGGTTATGTTCCACTATCGTTGATGTTGAAGATTTTGCATTTTTCTTAAAGAATTTAAATTATACTTCTGATTTGTTAACTGAAAATTGTAGTTTTTCATCCCCTAGATTACAGCTTTAACGCTCCTAATTATTCAAACGAAAATTGATATTTCAGATTTTGTAAGCGAAAGTTTGGATACTTCATTCCCTAATTTACGCCCTCTCATTACTCATAATTATTGATCTTAATTGAAAATGATATTAATTATCTTAAATTACTAAAATATAGCACCTTATAGTATCCAATCGGACATCACCAAAATCAACAAACTAGTTTTATAGAATAAGTGAATAACGTTTACCAAACATATTGTGTTGCTTGATTGATCTCACGAAAGGTTATGCCAATTCTTCAAAGCAAATTAGCAAGCAAAAAGAAATTTTTGTTAACATTATTTCCATAATTCATTAATTTGTATAAAATAGGAGTACATTATCTAAAAGGAATTATATGTTGGATAAGAGTGGAATTAGTGCTTGTTTGGTTTAAGTTAATTAAAGGAATGGAATCACATAAAGTAGTACGTGCTATTACTTAATGGTATGAAATCACATAATAAGAGTACATTAGCTAAAAGGAATGATGTGTTGGATAAGAGTGGAATTACTCTTCACCCTATTATTCACTACTTGTTGGCTCCAAAACGAAATTAATTATCTATTCCTTTTTTCTTATTTGGTTCAACCCCTCTTCAATCCATTACCATTACTTAATGGTAATGGACTCCATTACCATTACTTAATGGTAATGGACTCCCTTAATTTGTTACCTTATCTTCCCCTCAAGTAAGAATATCCATTTATTGATACCAATAGTTACCATTTCCTTTCCATTCCATAGTGTGAAACAAACACCCAATAAGTGCTTGTTTGGTCTAAGTTAAGGAATGGAAAGGGAATAAGATCAAATAATGGAGGGGAATGGTAACAAATATCATTACTTTTAGAGCAGGTTTGGTTCACTATTTTTAGGTTTCAAGAAACGAAAACAATTATCGATTCCCTTTTTTCTTACTAGTTGTTGACGCGCGTGGCACGCGCGTCCCCCAAGTCAGCGAAAATGGTGATGGATAACTAAATGCAAGTATTAGAATGATTGATTTAAGCAAAATCAAAGCATGTGAACTTGATAGTTAGGAAGATAAAGTAATTAGATAGCATAACATATTAAAATATATGCATATAACCCTTGTTAGTGCAAGTTTTTTTTGATAGCCCGATAAAGTAATGTTAAACCGATCTCATTAGCGGTAAGAAGGATAGAAGAAGAAGAATAACTACGAAGAAGAAGCTATTTTTGTTAAACCGATAGAAGAAGAAGGAGCCCGATATAAGAAGAAGGAGACCGAGAAAGAAAGAAGGTAGCAATGATAACTCAGGACAATTAAATGTTAAACATTAGCATAATCGGATAAGGGAAAACGAAGGCATCCAAACTTGGTAGTTAAGAACAAAAGTTAAGTAGATTGCATAACATATACTCCTATGCATATAGCCAGGGGTGTTCATAAAAAAATCAAAACTGAAAAACCGGTCCAAATGGGTGTTAATTGTATTGATAAAAAAGTTTTAACGGTAAGGATACCAAACCGATAAAAAATACGGTTAAACGGTACAGTTACGGTTATGATTTATGAGTAAACGATTAACCGAAATATTTTTCCTCTATTTAATTATTGTGAAACATTTTCCAACAATTATATTAATTCTAATATTCTAATAACCGAAGTATGTGATTATTTGGAAACTTTAGTACTAATAGAAGCACTATAATTAGGAAATAGAGTAAATGCTTAGTGTTACTATGTTTTCGAATAGATCAATTATCCAATTTATAATACATCTTATATTAGAGTATATATAATATTAAAGTATATGCAAAAAAATGTAAAAAATATATTTAAATTAAGTAAAATTTAATAGTATAACTTGAATAACGGTCAATGGTTAACCGAAAAACCGGCTAACTGCTTAGGCGGTAACCGGTCTAAACGATTACGGTTTGCAAAAAGTGTGAAATGAAACTTTCGGTTACTGAACCGAAATGTTGTTTCGGGATGGTTAACCACACATCTACATATAGCCCTCTATCTACCAAAGACTCATGACATGTTCTATAAATGTTAATCCCTCTATAAATGTTGTATTCATGTAATGTGCATGAGGTTTACAAATGTTAATCCCTCTATCTACCAAAGACTCGTGACATGTTCTATAAAAACCTATGGTTTTGACGTAAACAAAAAGGCATCTAAAACTTTAAGCCCTTGTTCAAATATCTAGTGCAAGTTAACTAAATATCTTAAGAATACTCCAGAAAACATATTAATTTATATAGCTCTGAACATTTATGTTAGAAATCAAAAAAATGAGGGGAGGGATCACAGGTTTTACACTGAAAAACAGGCAACATCAACCTGGCAAAAGACACATGATATGAAACATAAAAGATCATTATATTTCAGAAGATTGGCTTCATTATATATATATATATATATATATATATATATATATATATATATATATATATATATATATATATATATATATATATATATATATATATATATATATATATATATATATATATATATGATCACTCAATACTTTTTGTTTAATAAAAGCTAATGACGCGCGGTCCCCCGAGAGAGCAAAATCTAATTAGTGAGATAAATAGTTAATATTGTGGCAGAAATATCTTGATAAATTTTGGAGCTGGACTAACCAAAATAGTAGAATTACAAGTTAAAAATAGCAAAAGATGAAAAGACATCTAGCTAAGAGTGTAGCCGGCAAAACAAACCCGTACCCGTTGACCCGACCCGAAATACCCGACCCGAAACCCGTTTTCCACCCGAAAATAATGACCCGAAATGAACCCGAAACCCGAAATAACCCGACCCGACCCAAACCCGACCCGAAAGCAAATAGACCCGAATAAAACCCGAACTCGAATATACCCGTCCCGAAAGTGACCCGACCCGAAATTGACCCAATAATGATGACCCGAACCCGACCCGACCCGAAAAGTTGTCATATTAGTTATTTTTTAAACAAATTTAAGGAAAAAAATTATCGTGAGATACTATATATGACTTAACCACTTCCCATTAACTATTTAACTTAGTTTTATTAGTCTTATATGTGCTTTATTTATTTTCTAGAATAAAAACCCCCCCGTTTAACCCGACCCGACCTAACCCGACCCGCTTTAACCCGACCCGATCTAACCGGACCCGATGTGACCCGAAATCTAATGGACCCGAAACTAACCCGTACCCGAACGGACCCGACCCGACCCGAACGTAACCCGAACACAAAGTTGACCCGATTATGACCCGACCCGTAATGACCCGACCCGTACCCGACCCGTTTGCCACCTCTAGCTAAGAGTAGGCCAAAAGGTTCAAAATCCCACCCAAAGCATCACAACTATTACAAATTTTCGCCAAAATCTAGGAGCTTCCTCATAGAAGACAAAAAGTAAAGACAAAATGTTTGTACAACTAATATTAAACAAAAGGACATGTCAAAGTAGTTTAATTGCTAGTCTCAACATTAGCCTCACTTCTAGTCGTGGAAGTAACCCGATTTGCGTGTTCTCGTAGCATATGGATTTATGGCCTTAGAACCTTATCTTCGAATACAACTCTCTCAAGGATCCATTGCACGACGTTGTTCCAGGTAAGAGTTATCTTTGGGCCTACTTCAATCATGAATGAGACGTGCACAACAATTCCTGGACAACTTTGAAGCCCTACATGATATTGTTCCAGGTAAGAGTTATCTTCGAGCTTACTTTAATCAGGAAATGGGACGTGCGCAGCAGTTCCTTGACAGCTTTGAAGCCTTCCCAATCATCTTTGACAATTAAACGCTTGTTAATTTGGATTAAACACTGACAAAAAACTTAGATGTATACTCTCAAATAAACACGGATGTTTCTTGTTATTCTCTAAGTACGTGAACCTCATATAATCATATTGGGAAGAGACAATATATGATTTCAATGTGTATGGGTTTTATACATATCACAATTCCTTAGACATGCATCACTTCACCAATTTCACATGGTATATAATAATAATGGCATCACTTTTCAACTCTATATTTATGCCTAGATTGATCACATCAGGAAAGCGTAGATATTATAGCCATGTGATTTGCTAGACTAACCAACAAATTTAACTTCATGTATACTACAGCAAATAAGCCATGAACACAATCCCACATTAAAAGCAGCTTGACTTCTTCCCAAAAAAAAATGAAGAAGCTTGACTTGGTAATTGATTACATAAATAAGCTATTACCTCTATTTTTAAGTGGTTGGATAAGAATATTCAAAGAGAATGGAAAAGGAGGGGGGTGATTGGTGTTCGTGAGGAGCTATTACCTCACCATTATGATATATGTTATATGTTATGTTAAAGTAGACTGCATAACATATATGCTGCTGCTCTCTGGACTTTAACATATGTCGATTCTAGAAGTTCAACAAGTGGTGGAATACCACCTTCAATCCTGTGAAGTTTTCCAAATGTCAAAAGAGAACTAATAGGTCTCTTTAATCAATGGTAAAACTGATGGAGGCATGCAAAATAATACAGAACTCCCTCGAGGTTATCCTCAAGAATTCAGAAAGGCATCTGTTGCTGGAGGTATTGAATCCTTGGAGGATAACCTCGAGGGAGTTCTGTTTGAGGAAAATTGAGGACAGACTCTATCCCAAGCTTAATCAACATTCTCTATACAAGTAAATTAGTGAAAAAGAACAAAATTTAGTTCATATAACCACATCGAAAAAACAAATTTTACATTAACTGAGACCTATTATCACCTCAAAAGAAGATAAAGTAGTACTAAATTAGAAGCCCAAGAAAGGTCTACATCCAAATCCTATAATATTCATAATAAACGTTTAGATAAAACTGAAATTAATACACTTGTATAAAAAGAGCGCACACACGCAATCATATTATCATTGTGCACTCCGCTAATCAAGGCAATCAGAACTGGAAATTGGCAAAAACCAAAAAAATACTTAATTACAATAAAAACTTTAACACTCATAAATGATAATTATTATTATTAATCTACTAAAGAAGCAATCCGAGTATGAACTAAATAAATATTTCTGAAATTTGGCAAACATCTTCTGTAACTCTATAAGTGTAACCCCTGAAAAAATGCATTACAACCAAGGATTGAAAACCTAATCGAAAAAGGATTGCCCGAAATAAACAAGGAAATTACCAGCGATTGTGGAACCAAACTTTGATTTGTCTAGGCCTAATGTCAGAGACAATAGCGCACTCTCATATCAATTGCTGGAAATCCGCCATTGAAAGGAGATAGAAAGAAGGTGGCAAATTAACAATTTAGATCTGCAATTTTGTCAGCCATCTCTTTCAATTGCTAACAACTTTCTGGCAAAAAAAAAAATTACATTAAAATACAAAACTTTAGATCTCAACTTGCTTCATAAATGCTCTGATTTCATGTAAAATGTAATATGTTTCACAGCAATCAATGATGTAAGTTAAATAGTGAAAAAACTTATTTCCATTTTCCTCGGTATATGCTGCCAATATGCGGAACATTAAGTAGTCAAGAACTTAAATGCCATGAGTTTGAACATCTTTATTGAAGGATGGATGAAGAAACTTCTAAACCAAACATTCAATATCTTAAAGTCCTAAAAACACTGCAGAATTTTTCCAAGAACAAAGAAATTGCACCAAACACACAACTTTGCTTCACTTATTCTGGGAGGCTATGTAGAACGCAACTAAGCGTTACCTAGAACGGTATATAGTAAAGATGATGAACTGCCCTTGTTCTTTCTTATATTTTCTAGCTTCATCTTATTTCCTTTATTTTGTTGGAGGACAGCGCTGATCAAGGCATGAACCTCTTTTGGATTTACTGATCCACCTATCTCGTAGCTTCTAAGGATGTAGGTGCATTAGATTAATCATGAAGCTTGCTTCAAAAGTAGACTAAAGCAATTCCACATCTAGTGAAACCAGAAAGTATCAGCTGAGAAGCCAAGACCTTTTGATTTAGTTGTCAGTGAAGCATGAATGTGTAACTACCAAGCAACATAACATTTTGCCAAAATTGATTGGACACACCTTAAATCTTCTATAAAAACGAACTTAATAGAAAGTGAATTAACTTAAGAGAAGTGTCGTGAAGGCGCGAAAAAAATGATGCGGGAACCCTGATTTGCGTAATTTACATTACAAAAATATACAGACTACTCAAAAGGGAAAAGGCTTACCCCATCTCCAAATCATTGTATTCATCGTCCGCCTTTGGAGATCTGTGAAGCTTGCTCTCACAAAAACCCTAAAGTGCAACTGACCAAGAGAGAGAAAGAGAGGCGAACAAATCTGGAAATTATGCCTGCAAAAACACAAAAGTAAAATTAATTGTATTTTGAGGAGCAAAAGTAAGATTCGGCAAAGTCAGGGCAAGAAATCTATTGTAACGAAAATAACTCAACTAAGATAACCCATATGTGAATCTCTGCAACATTAGCATCAAAAAACTATAACAAAACCTAATCAAGACCAAATCACAAATTTGAGCTGAACCCATTAAACAAGAGTGAAAATGTTATCAACAACAACCCAAAAAGATCATAAAATCCAAAACTCAAACATAACAAGGCAACCATTAAACCCTCTCACCGGTCTCTGTTGTTACCATCTCTGCTGTTGTTACTCATGTTGCGAAGCTGAAATAGCGAATGATGACAACATCGGAGATAAGAAAGCAGACGTCGGACTCCCGAAAGATCGAATAAGAACACATCATGTAAAATGTTAACCCTAAATTCATCAGAATTTGAACATGATGTTCAAGCTTCAAAAAAAGAAACTAGTATGAAAGGGACATCTTGCAGAAATGAGAAGAAGAGAAGGAAAGAAACAGGAGAGAGAAAAGGAGGAGATAGACATGGAAACAGGGGCAAGGGAGAGAATCCTGGTAAAGCAAGATGAACGATTTGGAGGAACACCAGGAAAAAAGAACGCGTGAAGTGAGACAAGGAAAAACTTGTTAAGGTAAGGTTGGAGGACAGGAGTGTGCAATCATACAAGTGCAAGGGCAAAATAGGCAAAGCATTGTACCTAAGCTATAATAAGGTAACTCCTTGCTTTTTAATGGGTATGGATTTAATCTTGTAATCAATTAATTTCAGTATTTCATATAACCAGAACACGTAAGAAAAACAACAACAAAAAAATCCTTAAAACATTGGAAAACACCAACTGAAATGAAACTTTACCTCAAGGATGAAGCATACTAAAATCCAATCACCACAAGTTTGTGCTGCTTTCATTCTCTCTTCTCTCTCAAGGTCTTTGTAAGATGAAATATGAGCCCTCGGAAGTTCGATATTGCAGAGAAAGTCAAGTGGTGGAGTGAAATATGGAAAAAATAAAAGCTAATTGAGAGGAAGAACTGAAGAGATGGCTAACAAATGCGAGAGAGAAACTGAGAGGATCAGAATCTTTTCTTTCATCGCTGCTAACACTTATTTGACAGGTTTTGGACATTGGTTGCTCTCCGTAGTGGTATAACACGGTATTATCTTGTTGTGACAGGTTGGCATCAACTCACTGAAGAACAAGGTTTTTAACTGTTAATTTTAAAACCAGAAATCTTGCCCTTAGATGAATTGCTTTTACTGGTTCAGCAGACATATAATCATCTTCTGCACAATATGCTGAATAGAAGCTATGATATCTTATGGATCCCCATCTCAACTTCCGAGAATTGGAGTAACAATGAAGTAACACTCTTCAATCTTTTCTCAAACTCCTTGCCATGGTACTCCATTCAACAACTATGGTCACTGAGCTTAACAACATTCAATTATGCACAAAAGGAGTGGAAATTCAATGGTCACCCCGCTATGGTTGTCTTGGAGCCTACAGGAACTGTTGCTAATATAAATGTAGTTGACATGGTACGGATATGGGGAGCTGAAGCTTACCCATTGTCGCGTCAAGAGAAGAGGAGTTATGGGAAAAAGAGAGATGGAATCTGAGACTCTTACTTGACAGTATTGACCCCTTGTTAACCAAGTGGGTATGATCTTAACTAACGTTTTGGGAGCTGCTCTGATTTTATTGTAGCAAACTTTTGCACTAATTATGAAAATCTCACAATAATTTCAGGTCGAAGAAGGAAGAACGATTTGCATTCATGGAGGCAACAATATTGAGTGCGTAAGAAAGTTTGGCAAAGAAATTAAGGGCATCCAAAGCTTAGGTGCACAAGTTGAGGTGCTTTATGTTGGCAAAAACCACCTAAGGGTACCTGGAAGCAACATAGATTGTGCTATAGAGAATGAGAAACAAGCCACTCTATCTCTTTTACCAGGATATCTTATTTTTGGGAGCGTCTTGAAAGCATCAGAAGATCAAAACTCAGGCTCAAACAGACCACTGATAGTTATCATTTTCTGAGGGAGGTAATAACATTGATCGATGATGATCTAGATGAAGGCTGAATGATAGTTGGGAAGGGTTCTTCAACAAATATTGTAAAGCTTGACGGTGATTGATGGGCTAACTTCCTGAGTAAAGACCAGGTATGGAAAATTTATCAGCCAGAAATTGGGTTAGTAGATGCTATCAGGCTTTCTGTGAAACCTCCTACACCAACTGAGCCATGCTCCCACTCACGAATTAGTAGATACGAGAAAGAGCTAATGGAAGAAGCCGTAATTTGTGACATGTGTAAGCGTCCTATGGAGAAGTTTATCATCTATGATGTGGTGTAGATTTCCTGGATACAAATTACCGACTTTCTAATTGTTGTAGAGCAATCATAATTAGAACTTCTTGTGATGTAGTGTAGATTTCCTTTTTGAAAACTTTGGCTTTTCAACAATAATTTTGTGTAAAGAAGCAGAATGTGCTTTCAACACCTCATCAGTCATCCCTGCACCCCTCAACCTTACACAAACCCGACACCTGAGGCCCTAGTCAACAGTAAAGAAGGAAACAGAACCAATAATAGATCTACACAAGTGTAGTCAAAACTTTTGAGTCTATATAACCAACAACATCATTGTCATCATAGATAAATCGACCACCAATTTAATAAACACATCTGATGCAGTAATGTTGTGAATATTCAATTAATTGGAAAACAGTTAGGAAACAAACCTATAGGTAAGCATACCTCTTAAATCAAGTAAAATACCCCAAAAGGTGGTATTCCATCCACTGACTCCCTCCCTCCTCACTTTCACATCCGCCCCTCCATTCTCACCCCCTCCCCTATCCACTCCGCTCACTCCCGTGCCTCCTCACTCTAACCCTCCGCTCGAGCTCCCTCCCTCTCCCCCCCACTCTCACCCCCCACTCTCCCCTCTCACTCCCCACCCCCCACCTCTCCCTCCGCACCCCCTACCTTCGCTTCCTCCCCTCTTACCCTCCCAACCCCCACTCGCCCCCTCTCACCCCCACCCTCACTCCCAACCCTCTCATCCCTTATCACCCTCCACTCCATCACCTCTCACCCCCTCCGCTCCCTCCCCCTCTCATCCTTCACCCTCGCCTCCCTCCCCCCGACCACCTTACTCTCCCCCTCCCCCCCGCTCCTTCCCCTCTCCCTCCTCCCCTCACTCCCCACTCTCTCACATTATATGTACAATGTGAACTTGTATATTAACCATCACATTGTTTGGGTAAATAAAACTGTTTTATTTTTCATTGCTGGGTTCATGTGGCCCAAATTCCTCTATGGCCCACATTATGTTTTCCTATTCAAGGATATATCTAGAGATGGCAATGGGTAGGATCTGGACAGGGTCCTCTAAGATCCAGATCCAGATCCATTTTTTAGGTAAGGATCCGCATCCTACCCGCATCCATTGGGTAATAAGAATGAGGATCCGCATCCATATCCGTAAGGATCCTACTGATTCGGGTCCTAAACTGATCCAAAATGGATCCTTGTCTATTTTCTTCAAACTACCCTAATTTTCACAATAATTAAAGATTTTAAACAATAAAGTCATCTAATATCAACCAAAAATTTCATTTAATTTCTCAAAAATAACCATTGCAACCATTTACAACTATTTAATTATCAAATTGTAGATCAATCAACTATTTCTAAAGATTAACAATTATCAACCGATTTTTCAAACTCAATAATCCAAGAATTCGCACATTAATTAGAACAATAATTCGAAATTCAAGCAAAAATCCGTTATTACATGTAATGACAAATATTATAATGTAAAATAATAATAATAATAATATTATAAAAAAAGGGTAAACGGATCTGGATCTGGGTAATAATTTAGGACCCGGTCCAGATCCGTTTTTTTCAAGGAGGATCCAGATCCTACCCGGATCCATAGGGTCCAAAATTTGAGGATCCAGATCCGTAAAAAATGGATCTGGATCCAGGAATCCGGGTAGGGTCCATTACCCACTGCCATCTCTAGATATATCTCAAGCTTCTTTACATGAAGGTCGATGCTCTTACAAATTGGATTTGATCATCCTAAGATACCTTCTAAGTGCACACCTTAATCTAGAAATCTCGAGCAAAATTATGATATGAAGAGCATAAAAGGCAAAATATTCTACATTTTCTTCATGGAATCAATGCTAGAGACTTCTCTATTCTTTTTGGCATTAGTCAACCAATTTAGGCACCTCTATAAACAATTGAGTTCCATTGTGGGCATCCACAACAAGCTACATAGATCCACCAACATAATCCACAGATTATCCTCCAAGTCTCCGAGCCTCAAGGATTTCTTCCTATACACATAATATTTTGGCTTAGAGATTATCTACAATGTAAGTTACCTCCACTTCCGAGATAATTGCTGGCACCTATTAGGAGAATGTTTGACCCTCTAAGAAATTGAGCAATTAGATCCTTTTATACACACAATCTCCCTACTCTAATATTCCAGTGTCCCGCTCAATTACTCCTTTGTGAGTTGTTAGTAGATACTCAGAGTTATAATCTTATTACTTACTCAAATTATTTAAGGTTCTTATAGTTTCATATTTTTCATATAGTGGATTATTGGGTGCTCGTTGTTCGTCGATTTGTGCCTCTTCAGGACTTTTCCCAAGTTAAATTTATGTGTCCATTTATATTACTTTCTTGCCGTATATTCAACATGGATCTACATTTGCAAAGTATATAAATACTTACCTTTACATCAGTCCCAAATCCTCAGCAAAGATTCAAGCAATCTTATTGCATCCGTTGCCACAACTTCATGGAGATACATTACAATTAAATTCGGATTCAAAAGTCCAACATGGAGTTCCCAACATTTACATCTTCGAATCCTACCCATATAATATTCTTCTATCTATAGCCATCCCATTTCCCACCAAATAGAAAGATAAAACATATGCTCTTGATCCTTATCACCGTGAAGAAGAAATTATATCATCTAAGATATACTCCATTAGGAGTTAGTTGTCGCATTTGCCCGAAAACCTCATAGTTAAGGAAACGACATAATCATTTACGAAATAGAAATGGAAGAGAAGACTACAGATGGTCTTGGTGAACTAACAGAAGTAGCAACAGATGCCACAGCTCTTGCAACATCCTCCGAAGATGGCAACAAAAGTGAAGATATCCATCCTTGGCTATCTCGAGGCTTCGGTCTCTCACCATAACAGTAATTTCCTCGGTAAACTGTTCATCTGACAGAAACAGAAAATCAAAATAGATGCACTTGAGATATGGAAAAGTAAGATGAGATAACATGCATAATCAGGAGATCCACAAAATGTTTGTGAGTGCTTTTGACTGCAGGCAAGTGAACGGAAGTAAAAAATCTTGATTTATTTACATAAAATGTATCAATGGAAAACCAAAACATAACAATGGGTCCTTGGGATTTTTCAAGCGCACCAAACTATCATTATTAGTATTCCCAACAAATTCGATGATAGTGGTTGTTGTGTACCAGGAACACATGTAACCAACTTCATTATTATCGACCTCTATCAAAGCATACCTTCTCTAAAAACTAAAAAGATTCGCAATGCCTCTTCAATTGCATGATTTTTCCCAAGGATCAAGTCATGGTTTGCCATTCTTCAAAAAACACTAATGGCAAACTTCACGAACACAACTACGAAAGCAAGGTGTTGAAACAATGTCCAGCCACCATTCACCAGTGGCATCAACAAACTCTGAAACAAGATGTACTATCTAATTCAGTATTTCTGTAACCAAATTATCACACAACTTTAAATTCTTTAATGGGTAGCATGCTCGGGGGCCATAATTTACGAGATAACATATCACAGAAAACACCAAGCATCCAAGATAATCCTACATAAATAAAATCACAAACCAAACTAACAAAAACATAATTAATTTAGCCAAAGACATAAGAATAAAGTCTGCAAATCACAAGTCCAGGAAGTTTGAACATAAAAAGAAACAGAATTACTGTACAATTCAGAGACTAGTGTACTCAATTCTCAAAGAAATAGTTAAAAAGTCAGAAACTTTATTGTAATTCTGCTTAATACTAAACCAAGATAATCAATTATTAGAAAATAGATCAAACTTAAACCTTCAATAAACTTCAGTAAACAACAAAATTGCTCAAATAACGAAGTGGGTAATACCCAGAAGGCCAGAACTACGAAAAACGCAGCAATATACAGAAATTAGCAACTGTACCTCAAAATTACGGAACCCTAACTAAAAAAAATCCAAGCTTTGATCCATCAATTGAGCTTCAGAAATCAGTGTAAATTGTCAAAATTTCTAACTGGGGAATAACATGGAAAATTAAAGTCATGGAACACATATAGAGATGAATCTGGAGAAAGGGGGTGAACTTTAACTCTCTAACTCTAACTCTAACTCTCTAACTCTAACTCTAACTCTCTAACTCTTAAACTCTCACTCTAACTCTCACTCTAACTCTAACTCTAACTCTAACTCTAACTCTCTCTAACTCTAACTCTAACTCTAACTCTAACTCTAACTCTCTCTCTCTCTCTCTCTCTCTCTCTCTCTC
This sequence comes from Beta lomatogona, assembly GCA_947646795.1. Taxonomy (NCBI): domain Eukaryota; kingdom Viridiplantae; phylum Streptophyta; class Magnoliopsida; order Caryophyllales; family Amaranthaceae; genus Beta; species Beta lomatogona. The sequence continues at coordinate 44,293 of CANSNZ010001082.1, forward strand.
TCTCTCTCCTCCCCCTCTCTCTCTCGCCCCCCTCTCCCTTCCCCCCCCTCTCCCCCTCTCCTTCTCCCTCCCTCCCCCCTCTCTCCCTCCCCCCTCTCTCTCTCTCGCCCCCCTCTCTTCCCCCCCTCCCTCTCTCCCTCTCCCCCCTCTCCCTCTCCCTCCCTCCACCCCTCTCTCCCTCTCCGTCAAGCATTACCATCCAATAGTACTACCACTTATCGGGTGCTGAAAATTTATGAGAAACACACATGTCTAAGGATGAAACTCCATTACCATGGTTGCTGACATGGGACTTGCTTAACAAACTCACAAATAAACCTGGACTTTCAACCTCTTCTTGCTACACCATATGAAAGCATGAAAAATCTTATCCAAGTGTCCAACTTATGAGCAGCCATCATGACATTGGACTTGATACCTTAAGGTGATACCACACGAAATACATTCAAACGCACAAGTCACGCCAGCTGAAAGTCATGCTAAATTAAATGCAACTTATGATGACTCGATTGCAAAGAACAAAGACTTATTATGGCATACTCTCAAAAGCAGCATCAATCATATTATTAGTTTAGTTTATGTGCCCACTTACCATTCACAATCCTAACTCATAGGCTAAAATCTCGCAAGTTACAACCTTCCCGAGGATGTAAGAAGAACATTCTCTGGCTTAAAATCACGATGAACAACACCCATAATTGAGCAATAAAAAACATCTGCAAATAGGGGAAAAGAGTATCAAAATGAACTAGGCATTTTTCAGTTGATGCAAACATTGGAAAAAGCTCAAAATTAATCGGAAAACTAATCAACGATCAGAAATCCTAGAGTTCAATTGAAATGTCATAGTTTTGAAGGTATAGTTTCATTTGAAACCCTAATATTTATTTATGTATCATTTTTCATCAACATAGGAAAAATAAGAGTTCCTAATAGTAAAAAAAATGAAGCAGAAATACCATTGCGGGTTCCCATTTCGTAGCAACCACATTAGTTTTGAAGCTATTTCTCCCGAGAGCTGAAAATAAACCAGAAATGGATATTAGAAAATTCAGCCTAATTTTGCAATCAAAGATCAAAATTTTAGAGATCAACTAATTTCCAAATTGAAATCCTGATATTTAAAAAAAAAAATACCCAGTAATCTTTGGTTAAAAAAAATGCATAATTACCATACTGATTATGCAGAAAAAAACATTGCATTCTTAATTTTCTGTAGTCAGTATCGATGTAGTTTTTATCCTTGTTTTTTTGTCTTGAATTTCAAATTAACATACTGATTTTCGGCAATTAAGTGAGCAACAGTTACAGTATCAGAAGTAGAAGAAGAGAGTAAAGGAGAAACCTGGGAAAGATCGACTTCCTCGGAAGCGCCGTCTTCGGGTACAGACGTGTATGATTTTCCTAACTACTTCATCCATTTCTGATTTTGGGGGACCGATGAACAAAGAAGACTCGGCGGCGAAGGAAGACGTGAGCAGGTTCCAACAATTGAAAAACAAAAATTAGGATTAGAAAGAGAGAGAATGGAAGGAGAGAGAGGAAACAAGATGGGAAACAAGAGAGAGAAGAGAGAGAGTCAAGAGTCAAGAGTCACTGAGTCACACATAAGCAGGAGAGAGAGGAGCGAAAGAACGTGGCAAAGGGAGGGCATTGCTGGGGTTATGTGAACTATGAAGGGCAAAATCGTCAATGGACTGTTCCTAAGAATAGTAGCAAGGTTTGTGGCAAAGGGAGGGCATTACCATTAGTGATGGTAATGGATTCCCCCAATTTGTTACATTCCCCTCCGCTTCAAGTAACATAATCCATTATTTGGTGGTAATGGTTACTGTTCATTTCCATTCCTCGGCGTGAACCAAACACTCAATAAAAGTAACTATTTTTGTTACCATTCTACTTCTCTATTTGAGTCTATTCCCTTTCCATTCCATATCTTGAACTGAAATGACCCCTGATTGGGTATTTGTTTCAAACTATGGAAGGGAAAGAAAATGGTAATCATTAGGAAAAATTGAGACTAAGGGTCCAACTATGGACCATTGTCTTTTATAGATCCCAACTATTGATTGTTCTCCATAGGACCAAGTATTACAAACTACCAGTAGATGAATGATTTTCTTACTTGAGGAGGAAAAGAAGGTAACAAATTAAATTAAGGAAATCTGTTACCACCAAGTAAATGTAATGTATCGTAAAAGGTTGAACCAAATAAGAAGAAAGAGAATAGGTAATTGATTCTGTTTCTTGAAGCTCACGAATGTTGAACCAAACGTGCTCTAAGATCATAAGAAGGATATAGTAGACCACAATCCAAAGACAGAGTCAGAGTAACACAGGCCACAGCCTAAAATTCCAAATCCGAACGCCGGAAACAAACCGGTGAGACTTCCCATCAATCATCCACAAACAGTTGGCGTCAATAATCAAAACAAAAGTTGGCCAGGATGCCATTGCCAATGCCAGGTGCTCTAGACCCAAATCTCAGTTTCTCTCTCCTACCCAAAACTCCATTTCAGCAATCCTGGCGAATTTTACCCAGAATTCAGAGCTTAAGCAGAAATCCGCCATCCAAGTTGATGTTTGCGGTGGTGAAATGCAGCTCCAATGCGGATAATCAAGAGGCAGGCAGTGCAAGTGGTGGAGGCGACAACGGCAGCTTGAAGAATGCCTTATCTAATATTGTGGATAAAAGAGTGGAAGAATTGTTGGGTAAAGAAGAAAATAGGGATATGTTAGATAAGCTGAATAAGGCTTCTGAAAGAGTACAGCTTGCTAAGAAAGAACTCGCTGAAATTCAAAGGCAAGAAGTTGAAGCACAACTGATGAGGAAATACATTGATGAACTTGAAGCCAAGGCATCTGAGGTCTATCTCTTACAGAATATCTTTACTGCTTTTTTTTCTGCAATGATTAGTTGATTGATTTTTAGTCTATTAGTGAGTGAATTTACAGTGGTTGTCATCACTGACTTGTTTTAGTTACAGTGCGACATGGGTTACTAATACTAACTGGCATATATAGGTTATTGGTAATGCATAATTGCATTTATTGGGTTATTGATAAAAAAATAAAAAAAAAAAAAAAAAAAAAAAGCCTATGGTGTAGGCGTAGCAACTGTTGATCAGTTGATGCATAAACGAGATTACTCATAAATCATAATGCTGCTTATTATAATGTCTCAGGGAAAATCCTTTTAGGATACGGGATACCAACTACCTGTAACCGATACTCCAGTAATTCACACTCGAAATTACGCAGAGTTGAGGTCTTGAGATGCTCAGTTTATAATACTTGCCAATTGCCAAATTTCATGTAAAAGTGTTTGGGTTGGTCCTCATGGAGTCTGTAAACTTGGTAACACTGTATGATTATTTAAGATTGCAGAATGTCAGAAGGAAGTATTAGAAGCAAGAGCAATGGTTGAAGAAGCAGAACGATCTTTATCCATTAATATGGAAGAGAAGGGCGAGATCAGCCGGGAAGAAGAGAGGTGGGAATCGGTGAAAGCTGCTTCAGTTTCTGCTTTGGTAGGAGCCCTCGCAGCTGCTCCCATTTATCTCACTAAGGTCACAAGCAGTACTGAGTTGTTGCTTCAATTAGGAGTCACCTTTGCTAGTTGTGCATTGTTCGGTGTCACTTTCCGGTATGCAGTCAGAAGAGACTTGGACGATAGTCATCTTAAGTCAGGGGCATCTGCAGCTTTTGCCGTCGTAAAAGGTACTCATACTTGGTTGTTCTTATGTGCAGTAGCAAGACTATCATCTACTGAAATTTTGACGAAATCTCAACAATTATAGCATTGGAAAAGTTAGGATATTGATCGACATGTTAGTGTGGATAATAAGAAATTCAAGGCATTCTCAGAATTCCGTTCCTCGTATTTGTCTTTTGCCAGGTCTTGCTACATTGAGTGGAGGATCTCCTCTGGAACTGAACTCAGCAAGTTTCCAATCGCATGCTGTGGATGGGGCATTCTTTGTGCTCCAGGATCTGTTTATATTCACTTTTGCTGCTGTTAGTTTGGATTTCTGCTTTAAATCGAGATTTATAAGTCCATTTCCTATAGAGAGAGATTAAATCTGAGGAACAAATTGAGTGAGTTGACAATGCTTTATACTTAATATCATCTGTAACAGTACATTGTTTACCGAGGCTGTTACTTGCAATAAAAGTACTAATTCTCAATTATTGCCTGCGAATGTTCAGAACTTCTAACTTCATGTATGCATGATGGTAGTATATTGCCGAAATTCATGAATGATAGGAGGAATTCACATTCATAAGCATTTGTGTTGTTTCACAGCATACTCGGCTAGCAGATGGATCATGGATGCTATTGATATAACTTGCCATCAGTCTGGTTATAAGAATTTGAACACTGAACTTTCTTGATTCCAACGACAACAGCAAAAAGATGCTAAAATATTTGCACAGTTGGACCTGAAAAATCAATCTGTAGGTCCTTGTTATTAGATTTTGAAAACTAAACTTTCTAGGTCCTGCTGTAAAGAAGGCCTTGGACTCTGAGACAGAAACCTTACTGTAATAATGAAAATATGATTTACAATCGAATTCAAAAACAAAAACACAAAAATAACAGAAGGGTTCATCATGGATGAAAAAAAGCAAGGACCCAACTTGGCAACTTGTACTCCATGCTCTAGGTAACATAGTAAAACATCCTTAATGATATGACAGCAGAAAAGTATCACAGGAGCAAACTATGAGCCAAAATCATGTAAAATGCCCATTTTCCTACTGACTTGTGTAAGATATTTTATAAAACACACAAGAAAGCAAATGCCAGTGATCTGATTTTGGTAACCTAATCTCTTTGATTGAATCAGGTCTGACGAAGTCTTGATGTACATGGCCTTTAGCCCTAGCCATATTTTACTTCACCTGCTCATATTTGAGGAAGAAGTCACTGTAGTATCCCTAACTATCCATTCTTCCTTAGTGATGCGTTCCGTCATCTGAACCACTGTCTTCATCCAAATGTTCCAGATCTTGGGAAGGTTTTCTAGGAATTCTCCATTTTTTGATCTCATCCCTTGACTGCTTCCCCAAAGGTAACTTTTTGTTTCCTTGTGTTGTCCCCTAGCATAAATGTCAGAAGTCAGAACACCCATCAAGCAATTAAAGAACTTTGGGATTCGAGAATGAGAAGGCTGGCAGCTACCTCCTTGTGCAGTTCTTGTAGATGTTCAGCGTCGCTATGTTTCTTAACCAAACCAACACGCTTTGCAGCCTCATTGAAGAATTTGAACCCGGCAAGATCACCACTTCTAATACTTGCTTCTAGCTGCCAAAGGAAATATCTCAAGTAAATAACAGACTAATGAAGAAGCCAAGAAAACATTCTTACTCAAGGTATCAGGAAAATGTCTTTGCACCTGTATATGAATAACACCTAGAACAATGCTTGCAATTGGCAGCAAACTCTCTTCTGGAGATAGCGACAAGTTAGTCCTGTCAAATTGCCAAGACAAAATTTCTGTGCATCAAGAGCCATGGACTTTAAATTCTATGAAAATATCAAATACAAAAAAAGTTCGCATTTAATAAAAAGAATTTTTCAAAAACTGAAATATTGGTCCAGGGTAAAGAGAGACGCATAGAGAATCATCAGTCACCAGTACAGACTAGACTTGTTCAATGGGCCAGGTCGGGCCATGTTGTATAAGGGTCGGGTCGGGTCGGGTTTGGGGTCATTGTTGACGGGTCGGGTCGGGTCAAGGGCTAGACTGATCCGGCCCGACCCTGACCTTATTTTTAAAGAACAGAAAAGAAATGCCAAATAGTAAGTTGATCAGAAGGTAAGAGGACTTGATGTGTGAGCAAGTAGCAACTGAGCATCGAGAACATAATAGCAATGGCAGTATGGTACTATTGACAGTAATATATTTTGGGGAAACTAAATTTGGAAAAAAAAATCCCCGGAAATATTCTTGAAACTTCGCCAACTGATTTGGTTAAATAGATTCAGGTTTTGTAGGTAGCCCACAATAATACTCCTACAATCCTACTTTTTTTTCTCTCTCCTCTCGATTTCATATTTTGAGAAAACCTTCATATTCATCTTCTTCTGCTTTTAATTTTACCCATTCTCTCTCCTTCCCGTTTATTTAGTGAGAACGAAAATTTCGCAAGCAATATGAAATTAAGTAATTAAAAGAGAGAGAAATACCTGAAGGAGAAAAATTTCGCAAGCAATATGAACATAATAGCAATGGCAGTATGCTATGGAAGACCTAAAACAGTATAACCCAGTGCAAAGAGAGAGAAGAAGAAGTGGTTCTCAGAACAAAACACAAGTGATCCTTTTTTGACCCGACCCGCTAATCTATAATTAGGGTCAGACCGTGTACGACCCGACCCTATTTTAATTGGGTCGGGTCATGACCCTATAATATAGGGTCGTGTCAAAGGCTTTTTTTGGGGACCCGACCCATTGAACAGGTCTAGTACAGACTACCCTCAATGCTTTGTATGTAGCTAGTTTTAGGTCTGGACCAATGAATTGAATTAGAATCAGTTGCCTATTTGATAGACATTTATCTATGCTTATAGATGATCATATTAAAGAAATCAGTCTGATTTAGCATAACCAAAATAAAATTCACAATAAGTACCACATGTTTTTTCCATAAATCCCACAGCAGTTCCACATCCTTCACTACTTCTACGACTAGCTATTAATCACTCAGCTAACTCCAATTAACGGTTTTATTGTTCATGAATCATGTTAGAGGGCATTGGAAGATCGGTTATGAATTTATCACACTCCATAATTCATAAAAACATGATCAAACAATTATTTCTTACGAGTTTAATCATCAGCAAAAACACAACGAAAGAAAAGCTCATCGAAGTTCATTAACATAAAACAAAAATAGCTCAAACCCTAGACAAATCCTAACATCTTATAAGAAACCAACATTAAAGAGCAGAAAACAGGTACAAACCTGAAGTAAGGGGCCAAATATACAATAGCATACACAGCATAACGTTGTTTTCCGGTATCCATCAATGCGAAGATCCAGCTCTATCAACATCACATAATCCATTACAAAACTCAAAAATAGGTCAAATTGAAAAACAATGTAAGATTATTAATAGAATTGCACAGTAAGAGCTTACCAACCAATTGAAGTATGGAATTAAACTAATAATAGTCATAATAGCAAATCTAGCATCGGTGGAGCTAATTTCGGCGTCTTCATCTTCCGACGAAGAAACGCCGGCGTCAGAAAATAGCAAGGAATTCAACATACACGCGCCAATAGCAATCGCAAAAGGCGCGTCTTGCTGTAATTCTGCCCTGCATATTCCTCTTTTCCTCAGCTGCAACAGCTTCTTCTTCTGCTTCTGCAAGAAATTTACAGAAATTGAGATAAAATTGGTAGGTTTTTTTTCTCTGTTTTGAGTATTCTTGAAGAGAAAAAAAAGCGTTAATGGAGATTGAAACTATATATATACCTGATTGAGTAAATTTCGGGAATAGTTATGAGTATGAGTGAGTTTAGGAAGAGAGGAAGGATGAAGGAAAGGAGAGGAGAGAGAAAGTGAAGGAGGAGAGAGAGTGAGATTGAGAGGGATCATTTGCTTCTAACTTTGGAGCTGCCTTAGGTTGGTCAAAGTTTTTGTTTTCATAGTAGTATTTCATATCGACCGTCGCCGGAGAATATGAGTTAGAATTTTTTTTCTTTTCCTTTTCCCAAAAAACAAAAACAAGAAGATATACATGAAAAATATTTCTTATATGTATTATTTATAAAATTTTAATTCATTAATTAAAGAGTCATACAATATTTACCAGTGGCGGATCCAGATATTGTATCACGTGTGTTCGGAATAGTTTGAATATAAATTCCAATTCAAATTTTACTATTTTGAATTACAATTTTTTAAAGAAAAGGGGAATTAAACTTTCAACAATTAAACTTAGCGGAGCTTTCATTCTTGATTACATCATTACAAAAAATAAATATCTAATTAAGTACTTGTAGTAATAAAAGACTATCAATTTCTTAACAAACTACATAGTTATACAAACTATGAGTATCAATTATTAAGACATTTTTCATTAAATCAACTTATCAATTAAGTGTTAAAAGTTAAAACTAAAATATGACACTTTAACAACTAGCTAGCACAAGCATGAAATCTAGAATGATTAACTAGCAATGAATCAACACTAATAAGTTCTTTTATTTTAGTCTGAGTGACAATAAACGCTATCAAGAATTTTATTTAGAAAGTGATGTATACAATTCTTCCATTTCAAAAATTAATATTTGCACATTTAGTTTATAAATGCACATATTAAAGTTTCATAATATATGAACATTATTCATTTTAGCACTATTCTCATTGCATATCATGTAAATATCTGATAAGTGAATCAAGTAATCAACTTAGTGAATTTTTAGTAACTAATTTTATTTAGAGAATTGGGGAAAAAAACAAGATTCACTACCTTTTACTATATTTTTACTTGGTGGGAGGCAGAAATTGATAGATAAAACTTAAAAAAGAGAGCTGAAAAAGTAAAGGGAGAAAAAAAGGAAAATGAAGAAAAAAGGCAAAAGAAAGACTAAGGAAAATAAAACAAATTGTTGTTGAATTCGAACCCGCGACCAACTGAGGAACATTAAGTACACTACACCGCTGAGCTACAATGTGTTTCAATGAAGTAAAATGCTTTATATGCTATTTATTTCTACTTTGTTTTTACCAGTTTTCTCTGTTTTCTACCCGGATCCGCGTGGGTTCAGTTGAACCCACTGAACCCACGCTGGATCCGCCACTGATATTTACAATAGAAGATAAATTTAGCAAATATATACGAATTTTTATCAAATAAAATTATGAATTAGCAAAATCACAATCGTTATTGTTTCTGCTAAGAAATTAAGGGTTGTAATTGGTTGGGAGATGTGATGTGGGCCCCAAGAGCGGTCGCCTGAGCTTCGATATCCGTGCGTCGGAATCCTGCAAAACAAGGTTAGACTACCCCGGGGGTGGTTCCGGGATCGCTCCTCCGACGCTCAAGTCAGATGTGATTGAGGTAGAGAGAGAAATAAAGTCTAGAGAGAGATGCTCTAGTTTTATTAGGTGAGAATTGAATACCTGTTCATTGATGAGATAGTTGGTTTTTATAGTGTTGGGGATTTCCCAGACAGGAAACATTGTTCAGATGGGCCTTTTTGGTACCAATGGGCATGTTACCTTTTTAGGCAATGATTATTTCGCCCCTTTGTAGGTTTCCCAAACACTGGTGATTAGGTCAACTTTCGAGTGGGACCCACAGCTGCCACCTGTCCCGTACTTTAGGAGACTTTTATGCTCCTTATTGGGCTGCTGATCAAATGAGCCCAAACAATTAGCCCCATGCCATAGATGGGGATCGCGGAACCCTGACGGGAGGGGTGCCCGTCTGTGGCGGAATAACAGCCGTCTTGTTTCCGACTGGTTAGAGGCCCGACCGAATCGCTCCCTTCTGCAGGGAGAGTGCCGACCCGGTCATCTTCCACTGAATGGGATGAGGCCGACCGGGTCACCCCCCAGTGAAGAGAGTGTGCTGACCCGGTTGTCTTCCATCGCATGGGACAAATCCGACCAGGTAACTGCCTGGTGAAGGGAGAGCGCCGACCTGGTCATTTCCCAATGAATGGGATGTGGCCGACCGGGTCACCCCCTGGTGAAGAGAGTGCGCCGACCCGGTTGTCTTCCATGGCATGGGATAAATCCAACCAGGTCACTCCCTGGTGAAGGGAGAGCGCCGACCTGGTCATTTCCCAATGAATGGGATGTGGCCGACCGGGTTACCCCCTGGTGAAGAGAGTGCGCCGACCCGGTTGTCTTCCATGGCATGGGATAAATCCGACCAGGTCACTCCCTGGTGAAGGGAGAGCGCCGACCTGGTCATTTCCCAATGAATGGGATGTGGCCGACCGGGTCACCCCCTGGTGAAGAGAGTATGCCGACCCGGTTGTCTTCCATGGCATGGGATAGACCGACCAGGTCACTCCCTGGTGAAGGGAGAGCGCCGACCGGGTCATTCCCCAATGGATGGGATGTGGCCGACCGGGTCGCCCCCTGGTGAAGGGAGTGTGCCGACTCGGTTGTCTTCCATGGCATGGGATAAATCCGACCGGGTCACTCCCTGGTGAGGGGAGAGCGCCGACCTGGTCATTTCCCATTGAAGAGGATGAGGACCGACCGGGTCACTCTCTGATGAAGGGAGTAGGCCAACCCGATCATCTTTCGTTGGATCGGGAACGAGGCCGCTCGGATGAGGGGCTGATGAGCCCCAAGATGATCCGAGTGGGTGCTAGCTGATACTTGGCCATACTTGACCAAGTATGGAAGCGACTCGGCAAAGGAGGAGGGCTCTTGTTGGCCGAGTAGGGTATGGAGCCATTCGGGTGAGGGGCTAATGAGCCCCAAGATGGTCCGAGTGGGTGCTAGCTGATACTTGGCCATACTTGGCCAAGTATAGAAGCGATTCGGCAAAGGAGGAGGGCTCCTGTTGGCCGAGTAGGGTATGAAGCCACTCGGATGAGGGGCTAATGATCCCCAAGGTGGTCCGAGTGGGCGATAGCTGATACTTGGCCAAGTATAGAAGCGACTCGGCAAAAGAGGAAGGCTCCTGTTGGCTGAGTAGGGTATGGAGCCACTCGAATGAGGGGCTAATTAGCCCCAAGGTGGTCCAAGTGGGCGCTAGCTGATACTTGGCCATACTTGGCCAAGTATAGAAGCGACACGGCAAAGGAGGAGGGCTCCTGTTGGCCGAGTAGGGTATGGAGCCACTCGAATGAGGGGCTAATGAGCCCCAAGATGGTCCGAGTGAGCTGCGTGTTTCGGATGATGGGGTTGCGCCTATTTTGCCCAACCAAGTACGTCCGACCTGAAACACCACATGGTCATTCTTGACACTTGGGATGTTTGGACCTTTGATACGGGCCGAGCCGAAGGGGCGTCTTTAGGAACTTTTGACGCTTCAACTTCATCGGGCTCAGGGGGTGTTTTCTTCGAGCTTATTGGACTTTGCATGGAAGGGGCTGAGTAGGTCCAGTTGGGCCTTAATTAGAAGCCCATTTAGGCGACGCGGGAGGGTTTGCGTTGCACATCCCCCGAGGTACTCCTATATATGTATGAGAGGAGAGAGAAGTTGAGGGTCATTTGCTTATTTCCTCATTCTCTCTCTCTCAAAAATCTCCAAATTCTCTCAATCTTCCCAAGTTCCTCTTCCAGTTTCTTCGTCCGACCAGGTACGCTTTTGTTCTTTTAAGTTTTTTCTTTTTCTTTCTTTTTCTTTCGAATAACCTCGGCCGACTCCCTTGTTCATAAATAATGGGAGATTCGTCCGAGTCGTCGACACCTCCGGCTTCACCTCCCTACAATTTGTCCGAGGAGGTGAGAGGGATGGGAATAACACAGGTGTCGACGATAATAAACTGTCCCGACCCCTCGGCTGTGCCCGACGCGGTTGCTCTCCCGAGTCCGTCTTCTTCGGTGGAGGAGGAAGCCGAGGGAGTCATTCCCTTCCCTTGGGAGGTTTCATTGGCCTATCCTCCTTCAAGGAGTTACTTAGATAAGTATCTATCTTCTGATGTAGTGAGGGCCATGCCGAGGGGAGCAGGAGAAGCATCCACGTCGGGTCGGGAGTTGGAGTATCCCGACCTTGATCCAAAAGGAGGTCCAGGTTCATTCTTTCCCGAGCCTGGGGTGATTAAATCTTTGACCGAGGACCTCAGGGGTACATCGACAAGGTTCCAAATAAAAGACCCCTATTATTTGGTCCGACCCGAGGCCCACCATACTGTTATCTCTCCCCCACCTGGTTGCATAGCAGTGTATTATAAGTCAATGGACATGGGGCTTCGGTTTCCCTTGACTCCTTTTGTCAAGGAGCTGCTGAACGCCTATCACTTGGCGATTTGCCAAGTATCTCCCAACTCTTGGGGTGGCATCAATGCTTTCCAAGTTCTATGCCATTTAATGCGTGTCCGACCCACCCTCAAGTTGTGGAGGCACCTTTACAAATTGGTCGAGGTTATGGCCGCAAAAAATGGACCTGGGTGGTGGAGCTTCCAAGTCCGACCAGGTTATCGGACGGTCCTCAATCTCCCTACTTCTCAGAAAGGATTTCGTAGGGAGTTTGCTTTTGTCTACTTTGGCGGTGATTGGGGTATTCCCATGGTTCCGCCCTCGGATGAGCCAGTCCTCGCTCTGAACTACAGAGTGGGGGAGTTGGACGATGAGGAAGGTGCGGCGGCCTGCTATATGCAGACTGAGTCGAGGATCGTCGACGGGGGTGAGGTCTTCATACCTGGCCAATGGCTGCCCGACTGCAGACTGTTCAAAGATGAGCACTTTCTCTAGGCTATGGGCCTGAGTACAACCTTCCCCAAGGGTAATTAGCCGAGGAGGTGGTTTGGGGGTAATCGGTATGACATCTTTTGACTCCAGTTTTTTATTTTGACTAACTCTTTTCTTTGCTTTGTTTTGCAGAGCCCGCCCGAGCCTATATAGAGGAAGTAGACCCCGTCATGGCTGATAAGCTTAACATAGCGGCCATGAGAGCGGCTCGGCTGAAAGCCGAGATTGCACCGAAAACTATGAAGGTTCCCGCCCCTCCCAAGGTAAAAACTCCCCTTTCATTTTAGCCGAGCGACTTCCCCCTTTTTACCGAGTGGCAATTTACTTTGTAATTGCTGCTCTTGTGCTTCTTTCCTCAGGATCCTGCCAAGCCGAAGGCCAAGAAGAGGAAGGAGCGGTCCTCCGATAAGGTGGCTCAGACTGAGAAGGCTGTGGCTCGGTCGAAGGCCGAGCGGGAGAGGGCCAAAGCCAAACTGGCGGAGGCCAAGAGGAGCAAGTCTGATGAGGTTGTTAGCCCGAAGGGCTTCGTGCAGCAGGCCGACGGGGGCGACATCTCCCTTCACTCTTCTGACTTCCGACCAGTCGGGATCCCCCAATACATTCCTATGTCCCCGTTTGAGGAGCTGCCCGGGGGTAGTTCGAGGGGGGCGGTGACGCCGACCGTTCCTTTCACTGGGCTAAGTAGGAAGGAGAAGGATAGGCGCTGGTCCACGGCCCTTGAGCATATCTATACTCCCGCCGACCGGGAGTATATTGAGATTACTCATGGTCCGAACGAGACCAACGAACTCTTTCGCACCTGGCTCGATGTAAGCGCTTCTTTTATTTTGCTCTCTGTTGTTTCGCCTCGCTATTCCTAACCCCTTTTTCCTTGTTTCAGTTCTCCGCTCGGATGGCCAACGTTGCTCAAAATCGGGTGAGCCTGGCCGAGGAAGTTGTCGGCCTCAAAGAGAAGGCCAAGAAGCACTTCGATGAGGTCTACCAAGCCAAGGAGGCCAAGCGAATAGCCGAGTCCAAGCTGGGGGACGCGGTGGAAGCCATAAAGAAAGACCAGGAGAGCTTCGCCGCTGAGCGGGAAAAATGGGTGAAGGAGCGGGCCGATCTTGTTCTTGCCCGTGATTCGGCTAAGACCGCTCGGGATGATGCTCAGACCAAGCTGACCACGGCCGAGCAGAGTGTGGCCGATCTTGAGGCCAAGTTGGCTGAGTTGGAGGGCCAAGTTAAAACAGAGGAGCAGTGGTTCTCCAACTGGCAGAAAACTGACGCGGCCGAAGCTTATGCCAACGAGGTGAGAAGCGTGGCTCACAAGATGGGGGAGGATGAGGCCCTCGATCAGTTGAAGAAGGTCTTGGCCGCGTCCCACCCTAACTTGGTCTGGGCTGAGATCTGGTCAGGCTATCAGATGTCGATTGACGCTGATAACGCTGCGATTCTGGCTCGGCTAAAAGCTGAGGGGACTGGCTCTGATGAAGATGATGAGGAGGAGGATGAGGGCCGCGTGGATGTTAACGTTGTCGACGAGGCCTCGGGTGCTGGTCGGGGTGAGGAGCTGGTCGGTGATAATACCGAACCTAATGCTGAGAGCATGACCGATCTTCCCCCTCCTCCCAGTTCTTAGGCTATGCGGCCCTTGTACTTAGCTTGCTTTTATATTTTATACTAGTTGCCTTTGTAATCACTTCTTTTGTAATGCTTGACCTGATCAATGAAAGCTTGTCTTTTGGCTTCTGTTTTCTTGTTTGTTGATTGCAATATTGCCCGACTGACTTTTATTCTTTCTGACGGACTTGTTTGCATAGTCAAAATTCCGACTACCCATAATTTCCTGAAAAATGCCAACTGTTTATCGTGGCTAAATCTAAGTACATGGATGCCGATTACATGGACTGGTTAAGTCTAAGTTAATACCGATTGGCTTGTTTGTTAATCAAGTTGCCGACCAACAATAACTTCCAGGAAAAATTCCAACTGTTTTGACTGGTTAAGTCTAAATTAACAAAATGCCGACCGGCTCTGATTAAGCTATTACAATGTATGCCCCTATTGCAAGTAACAAAACTTTACACATAGTATTTTTTAAGGTTGTCGCCATTCCAGGGTCGGGCCAGGGGGATGCCCTCGGGGGACTAGCCGGAATGTCCCGGGCTTGATGACCTCTACGACCTTGTATGGGCCATCCCAGTTAGGTCCCAACTTTCCTTTCAAGTGTGAGAACCTAGTGGCCTCGACTTTTCGAACGACCCAATCGCCGAGCTGAATTGGCCGAGATCTCACTCGGTGATTAAACATCCGAGTAACTCTTTGCTTGTACTGGATGGATTTCAGCAGCGCGTTGCCCCTTGTTTCCGGCAGCAGGTCCAAACTGACCGGCTTCTCTTCCTCGTTCTTCTCGAATTCATAGAACGTCATTCGAGGAGATGGGATGCCAATCTCCACTGGTAAGACCGCCTCGCTACCGTATACAAGGCTGAACGGCGAGTGCCCTGTTGCTTCCTTGGTAGTGGTTCTTGCCGACCAGAGGACTCCTGGTAGGTCATCGACCCATGCCCCTTTGGCAGCATCCAGAGATTTCTTGATTCCTTTGATGACTATCTTATTAGCCGACTCAGCTTGCCCGTTCGTTTGCGGCCTTGAGACTGCGGAGACTTTGATACATATTCCAAACCGATCACAGTAATCCCGGGTCGGGCCGCTGTTGAATTGGCATCCATTGTCGGAGATCAGTACTCTGGGGACTCCGAATCTGGTGATGATGTTCCTCCAAATGAACGCTTGAACTTGTTTATCCGTTATGGAGGAGAGTGGTTCGGCCTCAGTCCATTTGGTGAAGTAGTCAATGGCGACTATCAGGAACTTTCTTGGACCTGAGGCTGGGGGAAATGGTCCGAGTAGGTCCATGCCCCACTTATCAAATGACAAGACTGCTTGAATTGTTGTCAAGGGGGTGGTCGGTGCTCGGGGAAAGTCCGAATGGATCTGGCAGGACGGGCATTTCTTTACCAGCTCCTGAGCGTCTGTTTTCAGAGTAGGCCAGTAGTATCCGGCTCGGAGAGCTTTTCCAGCTATGGTTCTTCCCCCTTGGTGACTCCCACAAGCCCCTTGGTGGATTTCCCTGAGGATGTAATTTCCTTCCTCGGGGGTGACACATTTAAGCAAGGGATGGGTGAAGGACTTTTTGTAGAGTTGATTCTCATGCCATAGAAACCATCCGGACTTGTGTTTGACCCGATCAGCCTCCTTGTGATCCTCAGGTAGTATCCTGTCTCTCAAATATCCGACTACCTCGTCCATCCATTCAGATGTCCGATTCAATACTAGCTGTTCCTTGGTATTGATGTTGGGCTGCCGAAGGACTTCCCACATGATTGTTCGGGGAGCCGACC
This sequence comes from Beta lomatogona, assembly GCA_947646795.1. Taxonomy (NCBI): domain Eukaryota; kingdom Viridiplantae; phylum Streptophyta; class Magnoliopsida; order Caryophyllales; family Amaranthaceae; genus Beta; species Beta lomatogona. The sequence continues at coordinate 60,069 of CANSNZ010001082.1, forward strand.
CTTCTGCCGAACTGGCCATTCGGGCCAAAGCATCAACTTGCTAATTTTCCGATCGGGGTATGTGGGTGATATTGAACTGACATAGCTGTTTGATTATGTCCTGGGCCTTGGCCAAATACATTCTCATGTTGTCTTCTTTGGCCTCGTATTCACCCGATACCTGACCCACTATCAACTGCGAGTCGAATTTAGCATTAATCACGGTTGCCCCGGCCAAGATGCATAACTCCAATCCGAGGATCAGGGCTTCATATTCTGCTTCATTGTTGGAGCCTAAGAACTCAAATTTGATGGCGTATTCCATCTTTTCTCCGACCGGGGGTTTGATGACCAGCCCGGCTCCACAGCCTGTCTTGGTAGACGAGTCATCCACTTGCAGCTCCCAGCTATCTTGTCTGCTGATTGGGGGCCTGGATGTGCACTCTGTTATGAAATCAGCCAAGGCCTGGGCTTTGATCGCCCTTCTGGGCTCATATTCTAACCCAAAATCAGCTAGCTGATCCGCCCAATCGGCAATCCGACTAGAGTGGTTCCTACTTTCAATGAGCTTCCTGAGCGGCTGACTAGTGAGGACCTTGATAGGATGGGCCTGGAAGTAAGGTTTGAGCTTCCGACTAGCCATTACTAAGGCAAAAACCATTTTTTCCACTTCGCCGTATTTGGCCTCTGCTCCTCGAAAGGCGTGGCTTATGAAGTATACGGGGTGTTGTTTTTCTTCTCTTTCGGCTATCAAAACAGCGCTGAGCGCGTATTCTGAAATAGCCAAATAAATGAACAGTGTTTCCCCCGGCAAGGGGGAGATCAATTTTGGGAGGGTTAGGAGATGTTCTTTTAGGGAGGTGAAGGCTTGCTCGGCTTCATCGTCCCAAGTAAACTCTTTTCTCTTCAGAGTTTTGAAGAAGTGCAAGCTCTTATCCGCTGAGCGGGATAGGAAGCGACCGAGGGCGGCCAGACAGCCGGTTAGGCGTTGTACTTCTCTTACATTCCGCGGAGACTTCATTTCTATTACAGCTTTGATTTTGTCGGGATTTGCTTCGATCCCCCTTTCATCAACCAAGAATCCGAGGCACTTACCCCCTTTTACTCCGAAGACACATTTCTTCGGATTTAACATCATGCGGAAGCGCCTCAACGTTCCGAGGGTCCCTCTTAAGTCTGAGGGATGATGGCTGTGGACCTTGCTTTTGACGATCATGTCATCAACATATACCTCTATATTCCGACCAAGTTGGTCGCTAAAGATTTTGTTGACGGTGCGCTGATATGTTGCCCCTGCATTTTTGAGCCCGAAGGGCATCATTTTATAGCAATACACCCCCTGGTCGGTGATGAACGCGGTGTGGACTCGATCCTGCTCAGCCATCGGGATTTGGTGATACCCCGCATTTGCATCCATGAAGCTTAGAAGGGCGTGACCTGCAGTTGAGTCGACCAGCCTATCAATCTTGGGCAGAGGGTGATTGTCTTTTGGACATGCCTTATTTAGGTCTGTGAAATCCACGCACATTCTCCATGCCCCACTCGACTTCTTGACCAGGACAACATTGGCCAGCCATTCCGAGTACTGACATTCTTCAATGAACCCTGCTTCGAGCAATTTCTTAACTTCTGCAACTGCTGCGGCGTTCCTTTCGGGGCCTTGATACCTCAACTTTTGTTTGACCGGCTTAAACCCCTCTTTGATGTTTAGCTCATGGCACATCACTTTAGGGTCAAGCCCGGGGATTTCGTTGGCTTCGTAGGCGAAGACGTCTCTGTATTCTGTTAGAACTTGAATGATCTCCCTTCTTGTTTGAGGGTCCATGGCCTTGCCTACTCTCAGAGTCCGACCATGTTCCTCATCAATGATGACTTCTTCGTCCTCCTCGGCTGGTTGAGGGCGCTCGTATTGCTTGGGATTTTCGGTAATGTAAACCCCGAGGCCACTTGACGGCTGACCATCTTCTCGCTTTTTTTTCTTCGAGTCCTCTTGGACGTCGATCTTACTTTTCAAGCTGTTCACATAGCATTCTCTAGCTGCCTGCTGATCCCCTTGGATCTTTCCGACTTTACCCTCGTCGGTTTCGAACTGCATAAGAAGCTGATAAATGGAAATTGCTGCTTTGACCTTGTTCAGAGTTGGTCTTCCCATTATAATGTTATATGGAAAAGGGATGTCTACCACTAGGAAGTCAATCGGTAGGCTTCTTCCTTTGCCCTTCTCTCCTATCCGAGTAGGCAACTTTATAGATCCGATAGGGTGTACCGAGTTTCCCCCGAAGCCTATGAGTGGCTGATTGAGTGGGGTTACATCCCTTTCAGTGTATTTCAATTTCTGAGGCACTCCAAGGCGTGATTATATCAGGCGAGGATCCACTATCCACTAGCACCCGTTTGACTCGGTGTTGGCCACTTTGAGCTCGATGACCAAGGGGTCGTCGTGAGGCGTGTGTAGTGGCCGACTGGATTCCCCAAATGTCATTATAGGGCAGTCGGGTCGGGGGTGGTTGACATCGAGTACATGATGCTTTAGACTTTGGAGGTGGGCTTTGCGTGATCGGCCGGTTAGGCCTCCCGACGCGAAGCCACCTGCTATGACTCCGACGAACCCCTCCGTGTCTCCACTGTTGGACTGACCGACCTTTTGCTTGCCCTTCACTTCACTAGAGTGCTTGAGGTATCGGTTCAGCTTCCCCTGGTCAGCTAGGTTGTCAAGGGATTTCTTGAGTTCCCTACAATCTTTAGTGGTGTGCCCACATTCCTTGTGATATTCGCACCACAGGCTCTTATCTCTCCGAGCAGCTGACGTTTTGATGGGAGGTGGGCGGGGGAGATGGACTTTGTCTTTTATGTCCAAGTATATCTCTCTCCTGTTTTTGCTGAACCGAGGGTCGATGTCGTGGTCGTTAAATCTGTCTGACCGACCACCCGTCTTCTGTTGCTTTGACTGATCCCTGCGATTTCCTTCGTCCTTTCTCTTCTTGCTCCCGTCGTCTGAGTGACGGCATATGTATGTCGCTTGGATGAATCTTTGAGCCCGAGTCATTGCTTCAGAGAAGGTTTTGACTTCATTTTCGGCCAAGGACCATCTTAGCCGACCAGGATGAAGTCCAGACATTAGGGCGGCGAATGCCACCGCATCCTGTAGATCTGAGATTTTCAATGACTCCTCATTGAATCTTTTAATGTATTCGGCCAGGCTTTCATTCTTCTCCTGCTTAACCCCCATTAAATGGAGGCTCGTTTTCTTTTGTCTTTTTCCCGCAACAGACTGGTGGATAAACAGGTCTTCGAGGACCGAGAAATCAGTTATGATCCCCGCGGGGAGCTCATGGAACCAGCTCAGGGCCAGACCTTTGAGTGTTGTTGGAAAGAAACGGCACCAAGTGGCTTCACATCTAGTCTGAACACTCATTTGAGCTTTGTATGTCGCCATGTGATCATCCGGGTCGGTTAGGCCCGCGAATGGTTCGACAGAGGACGTTTTGACCTTTCCCGGGTTGGGTGCCTCGAGTATGGCCTGACTGAATGGGACCATGAACTTGAGTGCCCTAATGTTGATTCGAATGGGGTTCGATTGAGCAGAATCACCATGACCCTCGCGCTGAGCGGCCTTTTTGTTTAATATGTGCCTCGCATCATAACCCTTGCTGAGGCGCTTCTCGTTGAGGAAGTGTCGGGCATCGTTTTGCTTGTGACCCGCGTTGCCCCGAGGGGACTTGGATATGTGAGTCTCTTCAGCATGCCTAGCTGATCTTCCTTTAGACTCGCACCGGTCTTCCTCCCCCTGCTTTGGTCGCCGACCGTGCCGACCGTATTCCCTTGCCCCCGATTCTTTGCGGTGGCCGGGCCGTGGTTCTCCGCCCGAAGGGAAGGGATCAGGGCTTGGTCTTTAGGGGGCTGAAGGGGGCGTCCTTGCTGTAGGTTGGCCAACATATCTATCAGGCTCTTTTGCAAGGTTTGCTGGAGCTGAGCGGCTATCATGTTTATATCCGCCGTGGATATAGAATGGGGGTCAGCGGGCTGCAGCTGACGGGAGGGGTCCTGCCTGTTTTCTATGGAATGTTCTTCTTCTTCATGATCAAGGGTTTGAACGGTCGGTGTTTTGGGCCATTCAGACCTTCGCTGAAGAGATGGGGATAGACTCCTCTCGGATCTCTGAGCCTGTGCTGAGGGCTGGCGAGTGCGAGTACTCTTGGCTGGGGCCATTGCAGAATTGATCTTATTAAGTGGTGGCGAAGCGACTTTGATTGTAACTTCCCCGCAGACGGCGCCAAACTGTTTCTGCTAAGAAATTATGGGTTGTAATTGGTTGGGAGATGTGATGTGGGCCCCAAGAGCGGTCGCCTGAGCTCCGATATCCGTGCGCCGGAATCCTGCAAAACAAGGTTAGACTACCCCGGGGGTGGTTACGGGATCGCCCCTCCGACGCTCAAGTTAGATTTGATTGAGGTAGAGAGAGAAATAAAGTCTAGAGAGAGATGCTCTAGTTTTGTTAGGTGAGAATTGAATACATGTTCATTGATGAGGCAGTAGGTTTTTATAATGTTGGGGATTTCCCAGACAGGAAACATTGTTCAGATGGGCCTTTTTGGTACCAATGGGCATGTTACCTTTTTAGGCAATGATTATTTCGCCCCTTTGTAGGTTTCCCAAACCCTTGTGATTAGGTCAACTTTCAGGTGGGACCCACAGCTGCCACCTGTCCCGTACTTTAGGAGACTTTTATGCTCCTTATTGGGCTGCTGATCAAATGAGCCCAAACAGTTATGTCATACATGTTGGTTCGCTTTACCTCAACTGAATTTGGATTATTATACCTAATTGGACCAGATCAACCCTAAATGTAACTTATATTTGTACTTGATTGAAACTAATCAGACCTATAACTTTTTTCTAGGTGAAGAGAGACCCAAATATGTTGTAGTTGGAAATAAAACCATAATTGATACAGTTGATTGCAGATGTAAAATAGATCAGTTATTCTTATAAGAGATCGTCTACTTTTAATTTAAAGTTAGGCACAGCCCAAGCCCAATATTAAAAAGAGAACAGACGAGCATTTGGAATATAGTGACTAGTTTAATCTATTTAGGAACAAGTTTAATCTATTTAGTGACCAATGTAATTCATTAAGTAATCACATTCTTTAATCTATTTAGTGACTATTTCAATCCATTTAGTGACTAGTTTAATCCATTCCGTAAGACTGCATGATTATTTTTTATAATAATTGTCTGCTATAGTTCGAGATTGAAAAGGAAAAGGAGAAAAGATGGGACGACTGAGTTGGTGCGAAATGTCTAGGAATAGTGTTAGATTAGAGTTGGATAGAATGGGCTTATTAGGAGAATGTAAGCTTGAATTTATCTAATTTTATGTTGAAATTAGACCGCCTATTCTAATCATGTGTGAAAATAGATATCTGGAACAATGATGCACAAGTGAATGGATATGAACATGAGCCAATGAATTATTATTATCAATTTTAAAGAGTCAAATAAGTTATATACTAAAATGCTTATCTTTTGGTTGGATATGCAATTGACATTATTAATGAATTACTTACAATTGATGATCTAAATACACCCCACAACTTTTTCCCATTATTGTTTTTTAAAATATGGGTTTGCTATAAAAAAAAATGAAGAGGAAAAAGAAATTGAAAAAAGGAAAGTAGGTTTGTGTTTCTTATACTTCTAGTTAAACTCAATTTCGATTTTTATATAGTTAAGAACTTGATGTGATTTTTAATAACACCATTATATTAACATCTAATTTGAGGTTTAACAATAAGTTTTGATACTTATGCTCTTAAGAATTAGAAAAACAAAACTTTAAGTCCATATTGTGTACTCTAAGTTTTATGTTTCAACTTGGCCTCACAAAAAGAAAAAAAACTTATATAGACTTGGTCAACACTAAATTAGTGTGGACCAACATTGGTATAGCTCTCCAACATTACTCTCCAACCTGGTTTTTACTTTCTCTCTCCTCAAGATACTTCCAAGAGCACCCCTTAAAAAATTGCTAACAATGGAATTTACTCTCCAATGAGCTCTCCAAAAATCAAAAATCAAAAAACGAATGAAAATACCTAATTATCAATGACATGTGTCATTGTATTATTCCAAGAGCATGCTCTCCCAATGCTCTTGGGGAAGAGCATTCCTGCAAGTGCTCTCCATGGAGAGCGAACGGAGAGCACATCGAGAGCACCAATGTTGGGGTAGAGTTGGCTCTCCATTTTCTCTCTCCTTGGAGAGCTCCTTGGAGAGCACCAATGTTGGTCCTCAATGCTAATTCATGTTATTTATGGAAAAAAAGGATCACTATATAAATATATATATATATATATATATATATATATATATATATATATATATATATATATATATATATATATATATATATATAAAAAGATGAATAAATATAAATTATGAAGTTTGACTATGAAAAAAAAGGTTACTATGTCACAAAGTGAAAATTTCATCATGATAAACTAATGTGAAAAAGAGTTACTATATTAAAAAAAAAAACAGTCACTATGGTAGATAATAACTGTATAGTGTATCTTAAAATTTAAAAAGGTTACCATATGGGAAAAAATGGTCACTATATTAAATAAGTGGTTTTGGTCCACAATAATATTATTGTGGACCAGGTCCACGCAAGACTAATTCTTTGATTCCGAAATTTTGCCAAAATATAAGTACAACTGACTGGCAAATAAGGAAGAACAGACGGCTGAGATATTGGAATATGTTTTTTATCCAACCAAATAAGAAGGGGAAAAAAATCTGATTACACCCTTAAACAAAAGATTTCTCCTTCATGATTCTCAAAAGCCAAAACAACTGCAGTTGTTACAAAAGCCAAGTGGCATATAATCCACAATGGTAACTCTTTCTAATTGAATTTCCAAGACCCAAAACTTCCTAGCAACGATGATGACAAGAACCTTAGTATAATTCCCATCAAACGCCAGAAACCACGAGCGTCACATTCAGAACCATGCATGGCTTGTTTAGGATAAAATAAAGATACACATCAAGCTTATTCTAAGACCTATAAACATCCAATATAATGTTTACTCAAACCATTGAAGAAATAATTAATAAAAATTTAATGAAAATACAAACCAATACCACCCCCACAAAAGTCTCTGAAATAGCCTATACAAACTCCTGGCAAACTGGAACTTTACAGAATCAGTTTCCTGTAGATCCCCTTCTTAGACCAATAGATCAAGAAAATAATTTTCGTCATCATCAATCCTTTCCCAAGAAGACAAGGAATCTGTGAAAAAAACATCTCTGATGCGTACTTGTAATTCTAACGATGGGAACCAAATCCAGAAAGGAGGACCAGCAAGCTATTTCCTCTTTATATTCACCGAAACGAAGTATCAGCTTGAGTTACTCTCATAGCATTGCCAAAGTATAGGTTTGTGAGCTCAACATCTATTACCTGAATATACACTATACTCGCACTGTACAAGAAACTAAAGTTGCCTCCCTTAAGTAACCACTTCGATCCTGTCTTCATCTTCTTCCCCAGTGGAGACTGCATTAAGCTGTTGTTGCAACTGAAATGCAAACAAGCATACACCGATATTGGTACATAAGATTAGGAAAATTACATTGACCCCTCAATCATATTTTTGTCAAAGTCGTCATCCAGCACACTATTATTAAAACTTTCATTAGAGCAAAAAGGTGAGGGAGAAATGTGGAGCAAAAAATGGGACTTATTGACTACCACAAATTTCCCAATCACAATTTAGGATTTCCAGGTTCTCCAAAATCTTCAATTGACACTGAGTCCAACTAACACTAGTTTCCAATATCATCAGTGTGAAAAAGCAGCACAATACAGTATGTCAGCAACAAGTTCCAGCTTAGAACAGCATACCTGACCCTGAAACTACTTGTTTGAAAGCATCAATATGCAAATATAATAGACTTTATCTACAGGGGGGGTGAGAACTGAAGTACAAGCTACTAGACAAGCAGTAAGTTTCGCACCGCATGCTGAGAAATGTCTCCTTAAGTTTGTCACTCCATGATCTCTACAAACAATTATATTTTCAATACAGTGTCCCACCTTTTCTGCAATCTTCCTCAAAATGACCCAATGTACTATACGGCACTCACAAAACCAAATTGATGGAAGTTCTTTTCACATGAAGAACTTGTAGTGTGAAAGGTAGTAGGAGCCTAAGGGGGATGGTAGACTGGTAGTAAAGTGACAGCAAGCAAAGACTTAGAAACAATGGCAAACTTTTGAAGACGAAAATATTTCTAGTAATGAATGCTTCCTCTAATTTTTTTTAGTTGCACCACTTAACATTTGGCCACTAATCACTATTCATCAACCAACATTGACTATATTTTCATAACATCATTTTAAAAAACATAACCAAGCGGAATCTTATGAATGGCAACCTTTTAGCAGACAAAAACATTTCTAGTCAAGGATACTTCCTCTGTTTTTTCAGTTGCACCACTTTGACATTTGGCCACCATTAACCAACTTTGAATATATTTTCTTACCATTATATAAGAAAAAAACATCGTCGAGCAGAATATTGTTAAATTCGTGCCTCGTTTCAAAATATCAATTTCTTATATAATTTTTACTTATACACAATTAGAGATGTTAATGGTCTCGGAAGCGTGTTGAAAATGGGAAAAAGCAAATGGTGCAACTAAAAAAACAGAGGAAGTATAATATAATTTTTTTCAGCATATCATAGTTGACAACAGAGTTGAAGCATCACATCAGAGTCACATTCTATTTGAAGTCTCAAACCTTGAAAAACAACATAGTAACTGTGAATCAAATGGCTTCAGTCCTCATCTATACTATCTATTTCTTGTAGAGCATTAGAAATTCAATACTACTAGTTATATATTCCCCCTATATACTACTAGTTATATATTCCCCCTATATTTGACAAACTAATTCAAACCGTAGATTATTTGTAAGAGAACTTACCAGACCATATTTTTGTTTCTCAGCATTTAATTCTTCAGACAAATTAGCCATCCTGCAAACGTTCCAATCAGGGGAAAACACAAGACATTCGTTAAGAAAGATGAGCAAAGAGAAGGGAAAACACATTCTCTATTTGTATCAACAAACAATGAACTTGGACAGAAGTCACCCGACCTTGCTTGGAGGTCTGATATCTTATTTAGAAGCAAGCGTTCCCTCTCTGAAGCACCTGTCTCAATCTGTATAGAAGCTGATATTAGAAAGTAGCAAAAACAAGACAAAACAAAGATGATATTGTAATTAGACTTGTCAAAAAATTACCAGAACTAATACCCGATTTTATTTAAATCCGGACCCGGGAAATTTTACCCAACTTCTTTTTTTATCTTGTGCGACCAAAAAGTAAAAACGAACGCATTTAAGATGATGAACTGAAATCATGAGAACCTTCCTACACAAAATACCTTCCATTGGATTAAGCATGTATTTTACTTCCTCTGCTTTGTTCTATTGCATGCAACACAAAGAATGGCCGCACACATTAAAGGGGCCATGTGAAGAGAGAAATAGAAATAGAAATAGATAAAACAGGGACCCATGAGATAGGAGAGAGATAGAAAAACATAGCCAAATTTAGTAAGGTTCCAATTAATATGAAACTTCCATAAAGGGAAACGTTGGAATAGAAAAATTGGAGGAAGTATAACACTTTGGCGGTTATCAGTATGGTTGCATATGTTTTGAATGTCAATGTTAATTATGACTTGCTTTGGGACATGTATTTTGTATATTCATTAAGACGGTTATAATATTGATCACAAAAATAGAAATAGGGAGGGGATCTTAATCTCTCGACACGTCAGGTCAACTCGAACGCTTTGGGTCTTGAACAAGAACACTTCAACCCAATACCAAAAGCGACTGACTAGGGTGGCAATGAGACGAGATAGCTTGCAAGCTACTCGAGAGTGTCTTGGTCAAAACTCAACGGAGTGAGCTCGAATCGAACTCGAGCTCGACTTGACATGTTGGCAAGTTGACTTGTGTTATTCAGTACTCGACTTGAAACTCGAAACCGCAATTATCAATTACTACCAAAAGTAAAATGCTTAAATCTAACATAATTTCTATCCTAGGGGCGCTTGATCAGATGAGACAACTTGCGAGTTACTCGAGATCGACTCAAGGGAACTCAACTCGGTCAAAGCTCGGTCAATACTCGACTTGAGTGAGCTTGACTCAACTCGAGAAGTTAGCAAGTCAAGTCGACCTAACCTAAACTCGATCTCAACTCACATCACTGCCACCCCTATTAACGACCCAAAAAATGACCCATGCCTAACCAGATCAACCCCATTTGATAGGTCTAATAGTAATACTGCACACAAAAATTTAGTTTGAACATGACTGTACAGTTGCATAAAATACATCCCTTTTGAGGTCGGAAGCAGGGGGGTTGCCAACATTTCTATCTAATTATGCATTAACCTTCTTAATTTAGCCCGAAGCATAAAGGTGAAAACCAATGTTACTTAATTCACTAACTCCCCACAAAATGCGATCAGCAAATTGATACATACAATTGATCCACTTTTGGGCTACTTAACAAAACTAATTAGTGAATTGCTTACACGTACCCGTTCTCATACCGTGAATCAAGTAACAGTAGCAAAGTGTTGAAACGACTGTGCATAAGATGCATAAGTGAAAAGGCAACAGTATGCTCTAAGAGAAAAATGCTACTTCTCAATATTAGTTAATATTACATCAAATACAGCACGATCACACATAGATGGCAAAGGAATATTAATCACAGCAGTAGTAAAAAGAAACATGCAAGCAATATAGAAGTATTGAGTTACATAAGTTAGAAACTTAAACTTGGCCTAGGATCTATATTGTTGACAAGTAGTGGATAGACATAGGATGGTCCTCATAACTTACATTTCCATTTTCTGGACTGCTAGATAGTGGATGTGCTGGAACCTTTCCATTTTGACAGGCTACAAGAAATTCAGAAAAGATTAACAGGACCTTGTTAAGCAGCCAATACGTAATTATTATACAAAAGCATATGGCATATTATCCACTCACCATCCACTTCAGATAATTGCAAGCTACTTAACAAGCTCGTTATCAAATCCTGATCATCAACGAGAAACAGTGAGTTTCAATCGCTTTTTCAACTTTCAAATCATACACAACATGTATATAATATCTATACAAACAACTAAAGTGATAACTTGTGAAGTATTTTCTTTCCGAAACTACATAGTAGATACTACTTGAGAAAAAGCTTAACTTCTTGCCGGAGTCAACTAATCTTCCGAAAGTTTTGCATTATTTATAAAGATTTTAAACAAAAAAAAGGGCACATTTTCCGGCTACAGCACATTCTCAGACTTTTACTATCGTGAAAGTAATGACTGCAAATGATACTTCACAGTATTCTTCGATAGGTTTTAAACTCTAAAACTACATGCTACTTAGAAGAGGCCATCTTTTGAGTGAAAATCTTAGCAAATCTTCCTAGAGTTATGAATAAGTTACAAAGACCCTGATTTACACACTAATAAAGTAATAATCGCAGAGAATAATTGGCAAGATTCCATGAAATTTCTTTCACCAAAACCGCATGTTCTACTTAGAAAAATCTTTTTCACAAAATTTTGTTGCACACTAGCTTTGATTATTCTTCAATTCTATCTATTTCTTTTGAAAGGGAGTGATAATCATTATATCCATCGAGGGACCACAACAGCTCTCGCCTTTCCTAACACTGTCTTTTTATTTTAATTTATAAAATCTAAATATCTAAAGCTTAGATACGAGGTGTGTTTTAATTTGCTAACTGCTACACTTATGAAATGCATACAACAATTATGAAATGCATACAACACTGTCTTTATTTGGATTTTTTGAGCATCTAGCTTGATTTTATAAGGTAAAACATGATTTACTTTCTACTATATATTTTTTAATACATTTGTCAAACTCTGGATGAAACTATTATTTAGTATACAATAATTACTTAAAAAATTATAAATTAATAGACTTTCTGTTATATTATGGTAAAGTTAGTATTGAGTTCCCTAACAGTGCAATTTCAATTAATAAAAAACAATGCATTGCATGGGTAGTAAACTAGTTTAGATACAAAGGAAGATGAAATAGTATGATCACAAATCACTTCTATCAGAAAGAGTATTCAGATAAAAAATTTCAATACATATATTAGCTAATTATATAAAATAAGTATGTGAAATTAAACTTGTATACAAGGTTCAAATCTATTGGTAACCATTGAATTGTATTCAAAATTTAATACAACTAAAAGAAAGGAACAAGACATTGTAATTCATCCTTTACCTGCTGAATTGCAGTCTGTTGAAACAAATTTTGTAGGTGAGGCAAGAGAAGTGATGCAGAAACATTAGCACTGCTTATGTCTCTGGTTGGTGGACTGATTATCTGACAACATTTAAGCAACAAATTATTGCAGGTGAAACAATGCTATTAAATTGGAGAAGAGCACACAAAAAAAAACAGACAGGAGTCACCTTGTTTAGACAAATCTAGATCTAGGTTTCAGCTACCAAATTGCAAATTGCTATGGGGGTAAACATCAAGGAAGCTACAGTAACGGTTAACTTGACAAGATCAACTTAATAAGCTTAAGTGTTTAGACTCTTTACTATGGCAAGGGTCCATTGTTGTACAAGATATTCCAATGTCATCAACAGTTAAAAAAAATGCAACATTTACAGAATTCTATATCTTTTCCTTTGTGTCAAACAGATTTGTGTATAAGATTGGAAAAGAAGGCATGTAGTAGTTGCTAATAGAGGAATCGTGCAAGAAATTCACGCTTGACATGTATATGCTGAGATTCCTAAGGAAAATGCAACAGAAGAAACTCAGAGAAGGAGGCTTGGGGAAATCACAAAAGATCAAAATAAAAAGATATTATGCATACTGTTTGCTTTGACTCAGAAATCCAATCGCCAACACTAGCTGACTTCCGTAAAGGAGAGCCCTGGAAAACACAGGACAAATGATTAGGCAGGCACCACAGGAGTGGCATAAGCTTGGTCAATTTCCATACAATGGATGTAACTTACCTGTGAAGATCTTCGAGATGTAGATGCTGGCATATCCTATAAAAATGCTGTGTGTCAGTAGCAAGCATAATAAATGACAAATTTCGTAATTGTAGACACAAATTTCATGATTGTAGACCCTTACCTTTACAACATCTAAACTCTCCGATGTTACAGAGAAACGACCCTTTATTTGAACCAAACTAGCCTTCGATTTATCTTCTAAAGAATCTCTGTATCCTAAAGCCACAATAATTTCAAATAACTTATTGTGCAATTTACAGGTACAGTATAGCTCAAAATTACCACCATACACTTTTTCTAAGAAAAATATGCAAGCTTAAGAGATATACATCACCTCCTGAAGGTTTAATCGGTGCTGACAAACTATTTGCTGAAGCTCTTGTAGGTAACATCAGCGGGCCGCTAAAGCTTGGAGCCCTACGTGAGCCTCGGTTACTTTTCTCTGCTGCAGACTGATTTTCATTCTCAGGCCTGTTAATCCAAACAAATACGCCAGAGATTTAACCCTCAAAACTTCAATTAAAACATACTTGGGAAATAGAGGAAAGATATTGGCAAGGTAAAATGTCCAAAAGTGTTGCTTGGGCATCAAGTTAATACAATTTACATCCTCTAGTGGGTTTTAAAAATATGATATGTACAAGAAAGAAGAAGCCCACAAATAAAATTCAAATTTCAGAAGGAAATTAATTTGTAACGTGACCATATCAAAATCTACGCAATTGTAAAAACAAGGTACAAGGCCCTAGTGGTCATTCTTGCCATGAAATCTTAAATTAAATGCCTAATCAGAGTATGCATTACACAAGGCTTACGACAAACATGATTACATGTATTATAAATCATGAATTCATGATAAGTGTTTGTGCTTCAAGTTGAAGCAGAAGTCCTAATTGGCTATCATCATCAAAAAAAATTTCCATTCCCCCCTTACCTTTAATTTCGAAAAGCATTCATCAATCAGAAAGAGTAAAATATATGGCCAATGAATTAGAATCAACCTTTCAAAGCTACGGCCTCTTTCGGTGGATGTCTGTCCAAGCACGATTCCAGGCATCAGTGGCCCACTCTGACTTTGGCGACCTTTCACTGCTTGAGAGTTGTCCTTCACTTGCGCTGCGTACATCTCACCATCAGATGCTACTGACTCGAGATCCACCCCATCTTTCGCTTGAACATTTTTGCCAGGACTGCAAGAATCTAATACCTCACTTCCAGTTCTGATTTTACAGCTGGCGTCATCAACATTACCTTCTTCTCTGCAACAGCAAGGAGTCAACCATATGAATATTCTCCAGCTTAAAAGTAACTTTATTTGCACCGTGATCAGACTATCATTCCATCTACATATTTACATCACCACAGGGCCTGTAGTGAGGTTCCTCCCTCACCATGGTCAGACTACATAAGGAAATTCTTTCGTCTACAGTTAAGACGCCCGCTACGACGAAGTGTAAGTAGTAATTACAAGTATGTATCTAGACGTGGAACATGGGGCCTCTCTGATGAATTTGGAGTCTTCGACACAACGGTGGGGACATGGTATTTACATAATAATTTCTATATTTCTATACATACTACCTCCATTCTTAATCAATTGCAACATATAACTTGCGCACACTTTTTAAGGAAATGGAGACAAGGGATGAAATTTGTCTTATATGCCCCTGTCATTAATCATTATGCTAAGCAAGAGAGAGAAATGTCTTTTTGGGTGTCGTTTGTTACCAAATAGGGAAATGCTGCAACTAATATGAAATTTCCAGAAAAAAGGTATATGTTGCACTTGGAAAAGAGCAGGGAAGTAGTTCTTATCGGAAACTTACAACTTCTAGGCAAGCATGTTCATAATGCATTTGAATATTAATGATATCAATACCTCACATAAGTAGCTGACAGAAAAGTTGCAATAGTATTAGAGAACAGATATGGTTATTTATTAACTACCAGCAGATAGAAATAAGTAATGTCTATTCAGCCACTTTCTTGATTTTAATAGGACTGCTAACCGTTGCCTTCCCCTCTCCCCATTCCCTTCTTTCTTTCACTCATTCCCTTTCCTGGTCATCTTCTCATTCCTGAAACTGAAACCTCAGCCAATCTAAGCACTAGTAATGATCACTAGCACCAATCTGATAGTAACCACCTCATTAATTAATAATTAGCAGATCTTCTTGTAAGTTGTGGTTCTAAACTAACCAGTCATCTTCATCTCTGATCATCATCTGCCTCAGTCCTCAAGACCATGCAGCCAGCGAAGTCATTGTAGCTTCCCCTTACTTCTACTATCAAAGCTACTGAAGATCCAAATGCCTACTCTATTCCCCTTTCTATCTGTCTCTGTGATTTGTAGATCCCACAGATTGTAACCTAATGCAATATGGAGGCTCAGACAGGAGTGCTTATATGTACCTGACTTGTATCAAATTGGCACACGGTAAATTTTCACTATCTCGAGATTACATAGATTCTATTTAAGCATCAAAATATGACATTGCAGTTTAGGATGCCCCCTATATATGAAACCCGTAGCCAATTTTCCTTCCTTGGTAAGTACTTTCCCCATGTCTCAAGTTTCCCAGCTAGTTTTCTCCCATTAGTGATCTTCACAAAAAAAATCTAGGCTTCTGATTCATAGAACCATGTAACACAGCCTTAGACTTTCAATTATTCAACAGTGAGGAATTAATTATTGAAATGGCACAGAAGTACTTCTCACAAATTCACTAAAGCCCCCCCCACCCCCCCCACCCCCCCCCCCCCCAAAAAAAAAAATAATGCCACAATAGTTTTCTATACACCTATAACCATTGACATTTAAATACTCACTCTGCATGAACATATTTTAGATATCAATTTCACATAGAGAAAAGCAAATTAATCTTGTTTGAGGGCTCGCATTCGAGTCCTGAAGTCCTGAATGATTTACTTGCAGGCTATTCAATCCTTAGTACATACTACCTGCGAACGAAATTGTTTGGGGGAAGACATCTTCCTGAAAAAGATCCAGAGTCTGATGCATCCTGACAAGTAAGACAAACACATAACAAAGATAAGGATCACAATCCAATATTAAGAATTTAAACATCTCATATTAATCAGACCTTATTGCTAGCAGCAGATTTCACACTTTCATCGGCTTCCTTAATTTCTGCCAAATCATCCTCTTCTTGCACCTACGAGACAAACATTACAGTTCAAATTAATGGCAAAAGGCTCCAACTTGAAAGCCAAACAGTTTCAAAAGATCGGTGACGCGAGAAAGTATAAGATCAGTAATGAGGGGAAGAATAAAGTGGGGCGATACGTGCAGATAAACACATATCTTATACCTGTCAGACAAATTTGACAACTTAGTCTCTATTCCTTGTCTTATAATAGTCGGTTATTGTGGTCACTGGTGAATCAACCAATATTAACCATGGTGCATTACAGATACTGGGTAATATATTACTCACCAGTGCAGCCTGTGCTTTCAAGTCCTCAACGTCAAAGTTCCAGGCACTAACACCTCTCTTGTACTCACTCTGATGCAAACGAGTATAAAACAGTTAAACCATGCTCTGGACAACATGACATATTATTTGACATTAATAAGGAGAGTTAGAAAGAGAAATCTTTAACTTCTGTTTACCTATATGCAATAGTTTTACTTACAGTAATTTATAACTTCCTAGATTCTAGAATGATAGATGAAGGTGCTTCAAGCCTGTAAGACTAAAATTCCAAGACAGATGCATACCAGTGATATAGCCTCTTGCTCTGCTGAAGGCATTCTCTTAAGAGCAAGTTGCGCAGCATCTTTAAGCTGCAAAATTTAACAAACCATAATGAACTCCCATAACATGTAAGAAAAGACTTAAAACAGGTCAGAGAATTAACAGGCTGACCTGCAGGGCTTTCACCCGATCCCATAGTGGGGGTAAGTCTGCCAGCAGTTTCTTCACTGAAAGCTCAGGAGGCTTGGCATGTTTGAAGAAAGAATGTTTAAGTAGCTTTTCTGCAGTAGGTCGCTTTGCTTGATCTTTCACCAGACACATTGCAACCATTTCTTTAAAAGACTGATGAAATGCAAGAAAACCTCCAATTAATGTCTATGTTCAAAACGATAAAAAGACTAGTAATACTGACTAACTGAGCTATAATAAGGCCCCAGCAACAATATGTCAATTGATAAAGTTAAATAGAATTATGTCTATGATAAGTACATATCACAGCCTACTATTCTCGATAACTTCTACTTCAACCAGGCATGTGAGGTGAGAGCTAATAAGTGTATTACAGTAGTCAATAGGCCAAAATTTATCTTTCAAGTAAAAGAAAATCTAAAAAAAAGACCATTACAATTTACAAGGAAAGAGCCAAGAAGAAAAATATATATACACATTATAGGTGGACAAAAAATACCCCAAATCATGTTTGTCTGATATAATAAAACGATAGTAACACTAATGAAAAACGACACAAAGTTAAAAGTACTAATATGAAAAAATAATTAACCTTTGAGAATTTTTTGTCACGATCATAGTCAAGTCCCGGTGGAGCATTTTGTATAGTCATAAGAAGAACCTATAAACGAAATTAAACAAGGAAAAGAAGTTAGAAATCAGCATCACTGTTAGTTTGTATACTGTTATCAAGAAAACAAAAAAGGTAACACCTTCATGGGAGGATACTTTGAGAAGGGTGCATGACCATGAGCTAACTCTAGTGCGGTGATTCCAAATGACCAAATGTCAGCCCTGAACAAAGCAAAATACACTCAGCAACATGTTGGATACATAATCTTTTAACGTTCTCATGATCCCATCTCACGTATAAGTACATGACAATTAACTCAGTTAAAACACTGCATAATTTCGAGTAGAAACCAGTTTTACTAAGTTCCTAAATCCTTCACGAACTGCAATCCGAAAGGCGAATTGGTAAATGTCAGTGGTATAACTATGGGCTAGTTTAACAATACTAGGCAGCGAATTGCATTTCTGTACCCATTCTCGTAAAACAGATGAGGTAACACAGGTAGAAACTAACAAGCATCCACTTAACTAGCATTTTTCCCAGAAATAAATGAGTGACCTCTTTTCAATCCTTAACCCGGTCTCTGAAGTAGACTTGAGAGCTCAAAGGAAAATGGCAGTTCAATAAGGGGACAAAATGTTTCAATTTATAAATTGTGTCCTGTTTCTAGAATTTCTAGTAATTGGAGTATCAAATTGAGTCCTCTTGGTTGAAGCAGTCCCCTAAGAAGATTTCTGGTATAACTACCATGTTTCACTTTTGGTTTTTGAGCTTGCAAAAGTATATATACTTATCGACTTGTCGTATTAATTATGAAAACTGGCAGCAGAAAACTAGATTCAAAAATTTTCACAACTGGCAAAGACAATTCGAATATATAATCTAAAAATGGACCTACTTGAAGTTATATCCACTTCCGGGTTGCAACACCTCAGGGGCCATCCTGAAAACAGAGTATAAATCAAATGTAGAAAAAAATCAGTAACGGAAAGAAAATTTCAAACTAAAAGCAATAAATATAGATAGCAATTTGTGCAAACTGATCCCACCAGCATGGAGTTCCAACAAATGTATTTCTTGACCGCTGCCTATCACCACTGTCAAACATGCAAGCAGAAACACCAAAATCAGCAAGCTTCACGAGCCCATTAGTATCAAGTAGAATGTTCCCAGCCTGCAAATAGTTATATCATAGCAATTACCATCAGCATGTTTGTAGGTTCAACAAGTATCATACACTGATTTATACAGCATTAGTAAACAACCTTCACATCACGGTGGATATGTCCATGTTGATGTAGATACTCCAACGCCTTCAGAGTTTCTTTTAAGATGGAACAAATTACAGGTTCCTCAAACCCATCAGGGTAAGCTATCTTCATCAAGTGTAAGCAAGAACCCTCAGCCATAAATGGCATTACAACCCAGAGGTTTCTCTCCACGACAAATGAGCAATATGCTCTGACTACATTTGGATGATCAATCAAGCTCATCATTTGTGCCTCTCTCCTAATGTCGTCCTGCAAAAAAACAACATATCTGATAATCAAAGCGATGATATCACATGAAATCTACTAGCTTTCTGAAGCCTAAACAATTTTAAAAAATGTGTTATCAGCAATACCATTGTTCCAAGGGTATTTATAACTTTTCGAGTCACCAACAGATGCAAAGCTCTCCATTCAGAAAGACGTATGGAATAGATTCTTTCTATCAAGGAAAATTTTCATTCAACAGGACAGACAAAGTTTGATTGGAAAAAGTTAATGAAAGAGCATTTTTCCACTTGATTCTTTACCTTTTCCTGATAAGACACAAAAGGCTCAAAGAGTCTCTTTGCAGGTCAAGGAAAGGATAAGGCAGTGCATATCTAATCTAACAGTGAGAGCCTCGCTAGTCACATCAAGATGATGTTATATCTACAAAGGAAATTTTCATCCAAGTGAACCCTTAAAACTTGGCAGAATTTCATACAAATCTATGGCATATGTTACAATAAGCTCTCTTGACCAGTCTAGCTTTGTCTCTGGTTCATCATTTATTAGAAACGGTGAACAGCTTAAACACAAATCAACATCACTGAACATCCTCGCACTAAGACATAATAGTGCATTGTAGCTGTTTATCGGTGTAGCCTCTAACAGGTTAAAACAAACTTTTCAGAACTACGAGTAGTTTATTTAGTAAACCAACTGTATAACAACATGATCATCTGTAATTCTGTATCGATAAATTAGTCCCTCCATAGTTCATCTATTCTTGTGTACCAATTTGCTCTCCAAGGTCAAAGTTCATCATACACAGTGACCATTATTTAAGTAATATACTCCCTCTATTCTATAATAAATGCAACCCAAACTGCCCCACCCCTCAACCACCAAAAAGATAAAATGAGAATGTAGAGCTCAGTTCCCAATGTTCCCAAATCCCAGCCTTCTCACTTGCCATCTCTATCTCTCATAGTCTCATTATAGCTCTAGCAAAAACTTCCTCCCTCTCCATGCCCTAGCATCTTCTCTCGCCCCAACAACACTTCCTGCTCACTTATCGCCTTTCCCTCCCACCCTCCTCCCTGGCCCCACCTCTCTCTCCCCCTTCGAATCACTAAAAGACACTTGGCAGGGTCATGAAGGTAGATGCATTGCCATTATCACCCATTTACTTGGATTCGAATTCAACCATTAAGCTTCCAAGTTCAAATTCGATCACTAAAAGCTATGCACCTTGTGTCATGCATGTGGAGTTCTCACCAGAAACACTCAGCTCCCTCGTCACTCAATATAAATGCTCAATTGCCCATAAACCCAAGTTCATGGAGACTCAAAGTAACCTAAGAAGTTCTATTTATCTCAAAATATAAGCTTAGCTTTTTATAGTCAGGACTCAGGAGCAAGCTGAATTCAGGGAATTTGCATTTTTCCTTGTTGCATATAGGAGATGGATATTCCGAGGAAAGTTACTTAGGATATCTACTCCACAATAGATTGAAACAACGATTGAGGTATCAAAACCAATCTTCATAATGCCCCAAAAAAACAAGATATGACAACAGCTTAGCCTAATGGCATAATAAGGTTATTAGATGTGAATACAAAAAATTATAATCAAATAACAGTGTACAAGAAAGCAATATGGTGTTGAGCAATATGCCACTCAAAATTTTCTTTTCACGTCAAGTACCTGGACTAAAAACTTCAGAATCAGACAGCACCACAGGACATGGTCAAGTTCTGTAGGATTTAAAGCATGCAAGATCTTCATATAGCGATAGACGGCTAGGTTTAAAGCCTGGATGACTAAACAATGACGCATGTCTAGAACTTGCAGCTGAATTTGAGGGACTCCATTTGACATTGAGATCACTAGGATATTTATTTGTCATTGTCAACAGACACATTGAGAGGATAATTTGTTACAAGGCATAACATCAACTTGTGTTAATTGCTTATGCAAACCCTTGTTGCAAGGCAATAATCAAACTGGTATTCAGTTCTTAGATGACACCAAGAAAATATACCTAGGCAATTAGACCAAGAGCCCAGGAAATTAGGCAATAACTTGTGTCCTGCACTTACCCTGGATACTGGACACTGGACAGTTCTCGCTATCTCTAAAAAACTAATGCGCCATATTATAGTTAATCACTCGTACTGTCGTACATCGTGTTGCACAAATGACAATATTGTTTGAAGGAGCTAAGAGGGTTTTAATACTATCCAATCCCTTTTTACACAATAATTCCGAAAGTTGTACAAGTTAAGTTGCTAGGCCATCAGTTGCCATTTTCCTTAAGCCAAAAAGAAGCTCCCTAGCCATAAAGTTTGGATGAATGATAAAACTAGTCAAGCTCAATGCACAGCACCAACTCATCCTTAGACAGTAGAGACGTAGCACTATCATTATTTCTACCACTCAAACCTAAAATAAAACCAAGTTTGAGCAAATTACTGCACCACTCTCCTACTCCGTCTCTCCAATTACCTTGCCCTACCCATCCATGCCCATCACATATCCTACGTGTCATATGGATATGCATCTTGGTAATTTTTTTTTTTTATTTGATAACTGCATCTTGGTAGTTGGTACAATCCTTGGAAAACACTTCCTTAATCGAGAAAATATAGTCGCATGTATCGCTTTGGACATCACCTTCCCTCAAACAGAATAGTTCAACTATTGTAAATAGTCGTTAAGAATAACCATGAGTCCATGGCACAACCTTAATTATGAGCTATTCGGTAATAACTAATAAGCATAATATAGTCCCACAATTCCAAAATGTCCAACTTACACAAAAGATACAACACTTGATCATGCATGCAACCAAAGTTCACAGAAGCGGGAAACATTTCACGATCTCAATTTTCAAAGGAGTAATTGCAAAACATTCGTCAACATTCTAATTAGCAGACAAACTGAATAATTGCATCATCAACTACAATTACAATACATGAAGCTAAAACCAGATCAACAAAACAACTCAGAAAAAAGCAAAAGAAATCATGCAAACACCAAAACTAACAACTGAATTCACTATTAAACAATGAACTAACTAAAAAATACTCTATATAATTTGAATCCAAATTAAAATCCCCAAAATTCACAACCAAATTCAGCAATAATAATAAAAACAAAAAAATTGTAAAAAAACATCAATCATAAGCTAAAATTAAAATAAAAACGAACCAAATTGCTGTTGCAACGATCAAGATCCAAACACTTGATAGCAACGACCTCATTATAAGGAAGATAGATCGCTCTAAAAACCGTCGCACTTGCACCAAATCCAATTTCTTCTAGAAGATTATAATCTGTGGCGTTCACTGAATAACTCCGCATACCATTACCGGACCTCCCCATGCCCTAAAACCGCTCGGAAAACCGCTCAATTTTCAATTTCAAAACCACTAGTGGTATTTCAGACCACAAAACAAAAATCGAAAAGAAAAATCAAAAAACAGCTTTCACGGCAATTTTATACTCAAATACTGCTGAATATCTCCAAATTAAAGTAGATTATAGGATTTGTTATTTACTAGCAGCACCACCACCTACTTTTTTTTTCTCCTTTTTTGAGATATTTGGGTTTTGCAGCTTTTTTTTTTTTTTTTTTTTTGCGAGTTTTTGGTGGAGAGGTGTAAAATACGGACCCCGTTGACTGATATTTAAGCAGATCTAAGGGCTAGGGAGGGGTTACTTTTGACGTGTCAACAGGAGAATCGTTGATTTAGTTGATAACACGTGAAGGCCGATTTTTGGGCGAGTTAGCGTGGCAGATTATTGGGGATATATGGTAATGTTATTTTGATTTAGAATGTAATGTAATAAATTTAGAAAGTTTTTCTGAGTGATTTAGGACTAAAAATAAATGATATAGGTGATATTTCTGTAATTAGAGTTTGTGTGAAGTTCAGAAGTTGTAAAGTGCTTTAATGTAGATCGCTAATGACGCGGTGTGATAAGGGAATAAGGGTGTGTGTTTCACGCTACTATTATGCTTCAAAAGCTTGATTATTGCAACTTTTTTTTAATTTTTTTTTTTTAAGGTGAGGATTATAAATTATAGCATGTGCAAGAGAATTGTCAAAAGTTGACCTAAATTGAAATCTGATTTGAACAAAAACCTGATTAAAATTAATTCAGATATAGCAAGTCTATAAAACCTTATTTCGGAAAAGCCAGTTTGAATCTACAAAATTAGTATGACCGACTCGAATCCAATCAGACTCGGTAGATACGGAATATAACGTTAAATTTGCTCTTAGTTTTGAATCTAAACCAAGTTAAACTCCAAAAAAGTTATATGAACAACTCAAAAAAGCCCACTAAAAGTTAGCATAAAAGGCACTTTAAATCCAAGAAAATGAGGTTGACTAATCCGACATTTGCCCTGTTTACTTGGAAGGTTTGAAATCTTCAAAAATGTATTTATTTAAGTGTGATTACCTCATTGCAATAGTGATGATAACCTTATAGAAATACTAGTGGACTTTTGAGTACCTAATATTATGAATATCCCTATTCCAACATGTAATTAGCAAGAAAATAAAGAAATAAACCTCTTCTTGAAGGATGTCTGTTGTGACTTAGAAATAAACAAATTTAAATAATTTTTTTCAAATTTTTTTTTTTGGTTGCTGTTCATCTACTTATAATGTCATATAAATTTGTCCAACATCTTTAAATATATGATTTTAATTACTAAATATTACTCCCTCCGTTTTCTTTTGTTGTTCTGTATTCCCCATTAGGAAATTTCAATCTGTTGTTCCTATTTTGAATCTTTCCATAAATAAAATAATTTATTGAATTAAATTTCCCATTAGTTTTAAGATGTAATAAATGTGTTCACACTATTGAGTAGTCATTTTTTACCTTTTTACCCTCAAACTTTTGTCTAAGTGGTTGTCTAACATAGAGTAACTCAAAGAGCAATAAATGTGCTCACACTAGTTTGTAGTTACTTTACTCTTTTACCCCTCAAACTTTTTGTATAATTGGTTGTCTAACATAGAATAACTCAAAAGGGCTATAATCTTTATTTTTAGTTTATTTTACTTTATTTAAAATAGTGGAATCTTGCCCATTTTTTTAGTTGCATTGGTTTCTTCCCCGATTCCAAATAGGAACAACAAATGAGAACGGAGGGAGTAACTGACTACTCGAGGATGAGTCTATTGACTATTGTAATTGTAAGGGGAAGATTGATAACGAATTAAGACTTCGACTTTAATTGCAATATCCAACTCTTTGTTTTTTCCACTTCTCCAAAGAGCCACTATTCCAATTGCCACCCGAAAAGTATTAAAGTGGGATAATATGACCCAAAAAAAATCAACATTTTGTTAGCATCACATCTTAAAACGTCAAACCATACAATTTAAAGCACAAATGCACAAACAAAGAAGTTGATTGCAAAACCAGAGAAACCAGGTGTGCAAATTCGGATCGGGACCGGAATTTAAACTATAATTTATATTCAGGTTCCTGGGTCATGAAAGTCACATATCCCAATCCTATCAGGTCCAAACCCGAAAAAGTTTAGTTCGGACCTACTACCCGATTTCTTGTACAAAATTAATTTGTCTAACCAATGTCTATATAGAAAACTTATTTATGTATAGTTTTTTATTGAAAATATTAAATTTTAATGTGTTCCATACAATATTGAATTTTGTAATGTGTTTATAATATGTAATATATATGTATACAATTTTATTTTAATAAAAAAAAACTAATTTTTAAGTCCTAAATTATGAACAGGTCCAAAACGGACCGAACGGCCGAACCTGAGGAAACCTTATGATTTCATCAGTCTGCCGGTCCAACTGGTCTCGGTATGGTCCAGTCCGATTCTGGACTGGTGCATACTCGTACCCCTATATACTCCACCTTATTTTCACTTAATATAGAATAAGGGCATGTTCTCCCCATCTTATTTTCAGTTCGGTTCAATTCAATTCAGTTCAGTTCAGTTGCAATCAATTCAGTTTAATTCGGTTCAGTTCAGTTCTTAAATTATTATCATTAGTATTAGTTATAATTTAATTCAGTTCAGTTCAATTCAGTTCAGTTGCAATCAGTTCAGTTCAGTTCAATTCAGTTGTTTTATGCCGAAGAGAACATGCCCTAACAATGAGGTTAAATAAAAACTAAGTACATGGTTAATAACATCAAGGACAATAACGGTAGTTCGAGTTCAATTTACGGATACAATAAGTTATTATACATAGCACTAAAAAAAGGTATAATCATTCATTTTAGTTGAGTTCTAATTTAGATAACGGGAATTCAAGTAAAAATTGAGGATTTTTTGTGAAAAACTACCTATTATTGCAACATTTTGAAAACAACTACCTAATAAGTTTAATTTTTAAAACAACTACCTTTTATCATGTTTTTTTTTGTTAGCACTACTAATACACGGTAAACGTTAGTAATTCCGTCTGGTGGGCCCACTTGACAATTTCCTTCATTTTAAAAGTCCTCGTTTTTATTGCTAAAATATGTGTAAGATATAAATTTATGGATTTTTTTGTCAAAAACTACCTATTAATTGCAACTTTTTTAAAACAACTACCTTTTATCATGTTTTTTTTTGTTAGCACTACCCATACACAGTAAACGTTAGTAATACTGTGTATTGGTAGTGCTAACAAAAAAAAACATGATAAAAGGTAGTTGTTTTAAAAATTAAACTTATTAGGTAGTTGTTTTCAAAAAGTTGCAATTAATAGGTAGTTTTTGACAAAAAATCCTAAAAATGACACAATCTTAATGGTGCTTGGTTAATTCATGTCGATAGGAAAAACCGTAAGTTCTAAGATGGCATTACCAAATTACTAAAAAGTTCTTCCTGATGATAGAGCTTCACTGATGGCTAGCTGGACATCTCTAGCTCAAAAAAGGGTGAAAAGAGTGGATTGTGCAAAAAGTAGGATGAGAGAAAATGCTGAGAACGTTTCTGAAAACGAAGATTTACTAATTTCAACGGAAACAAAAACAAGAAGGTACAAGAAAATAGAAATGAGAAAGGGTATAAGGATCATGAAGCCTTATCACATACTATAAGTGACAACGGAGAAAATGTGCATTAATTAAAAACGGAAGTACAACCTAAAGCTAATACAACCAAACAAACATAAAGAAACTATACTGAGCGACACTTGATCTTACATAACAATCACAAAACCATAAATAACTTAAATTAGGATATAACTGCTCGATCTGGAGGTCGGAGTTGATAGATAACTGAAATGAAACTCTTCTGCTGGTGGGCGACGATCGTCAGGACCCTGATGAAAGGAGATGAAGGAAAGGGATGATTTCACAAGCGGGGCAACAAAGTAACAGCGAGTGTAGGAACTCGCACCAGGACCAATCCCAGTGACCTCCTGTCACATGAGATTCTACGATCGGGCTTCGTGTAAGAGTCACATTCCTTTGTGACTCAATACCCTTTTGGAAGGGTATTTCAGGCTTCTCCTTTGATGAGAAGCTCAAATGAGTTGACGTGCTATAAACCCAATTGACAAAATGGGGAGCCGCCTTCAGATATCGTTTTGTCAAGGCAATGATTGATAACATCATTATCAAGCGAGATTGAAATCTAACCATTGTTAGATCTTGAATAACCATCCGTTTTTCAATAACGGATAAAACAAACCTCATCCGTGAAATCTCTTGCCACGCAAACCCTAACCAACCACATAAACCAGATCCACCATCTTGAAGAGAAAGACTACCTCCAGCAATCAACAAAAGAACCAAGCAGATTAAGTGAACAAACAACAAAAACATACTGACACAACTAAGAATGAAACACGAACAGGGGACGGGGAAGGGAAGACACACTAAGACACTAAACAGGGGAGCAGGGTAGGGGAAACTAGACACTAAGAACTTCCAAATCGAGCCGGGGAATGGGAAAGGGAACCTAAACCTAAAACTTTGCAAACCCAAAGCAGGGGAACGGGGAGGGGGACGAGCCAATCTGCCAATATACTTTGACAAACAAACATAACAGGGGAGGGGGTAAGAGGAAGCCCGACGCGGAACACACGGGGAAGGGGAAGAGAGGCCCGACACACTAGACAGGGGAGGGGGAAGGGACGCCCGACGAAGTACACAACATGGGAGGAGGAACGACAGAGCTTGCCGGCGACGCGAAACTATAACCCGACAACGAAAAATATTGGCAGACCAAACGGACGAGGAAGGAAGACCTCTAATGGTCGACAACCACGAACGACCGACAAACTCGAACTAACCGGGGAAGGGGAACCGGGGGAAGCTCCGGCAAGGAGGCTGAAGCAGCCCGACGACGACGAAAAAAAAGACGACGCCACAAAAAGACGACGAAGAGAAAAGGACTAAAAAGCTGCGACTAAGAACGAGAAATAACCCGAAGTAGGCTCGCCGGCAACCCCTGCGGCCACCAGCGAGCCTGCGGCGGGAGAGTCCTGGTGTGTTTAGGGCTCGATTTTGTAGGGGCGAGAGAGAAATAGTTTTTTTTTTTTTTTTTTGAAGGGAGAGAGAGAAATAGTTTTAGTGTTTACTACATTCCACATACTATAAGTGAGAGCGATCAAAGAGTCGTAATTATTAGCAATGTTGACATTAATTTTCTTCAAATTTAGGCTATATTTAGTTCACCTTATTTTTACTTAACTATTTCAAATCAGATCAGATTAGAAAAAATAAGTTCATATCAGATCAGATCAGATCATATCAGATCTATAAGGCCTCATATGTTTCCCTGATTGTTATAACTCAAATTGTGTTGTATTTCATATTACGTGTTGTAATTGTGTATGACTTTACTTATTGGATTCAAGTATGAGTTTTGTGAAACTTCTATAGTTTGAATAAGTTAAAAAAAAATTAAATGAATTTTGCATTTCAAATGAGATAGTTGGAATCTATTGTATTATAATTATGAATAAATTTTATTTATTAGAATGAAGCTTTTGTTTCATGTAACTTTATTGTTAGAATATCTTAATGAATTTAAGTGACTTTTATTTCAAATGAAATATTTGGGATCCAATGCCAACAAGTTTGCCCTTTTGTCTTCTTTGCTCCTCGATTTCGCGAGTCGAGTTGAAGTAGAGATACAAAAGATGATTGCAGAATGGAGGCTGGAGACCTGAAATCATAAGATTTTGAGAGGTTGGTTTTGTTCAAACAAATTTGGGGTATAAATGTGAAAATTCTTGGTTCTCAATCACTAACCTATTTCCATGAAATTCTTTTGAAGTTTAAAAATGTGGGTATTTGGCTTATTTAAAGTTCGAGGACGAATTTTCTTTTAAGGGGGATGTAATGTAACACCCCTAAGTTTCAGTACCTTCTATTAGTTCCAAATATGATTTATTGTTGTTGTTATTATCAATTTTATATTTATGATTGAACTTTGGCAAGTTTAATTAAGTATTTCTGATATTATATTCCCTAACGTAAAGTAATTGTTTTAGTTTAAAAATCGGCTATGTTGATGCCAGTATTAATAATTTTATGTGTTAAATGATTTGTAAGTTGTATTTATAATAGAGATTTATAAAAATAAAGAAAAGCGGATCAACCACAAACTCACTCTCGGGATTCATTTCCCCCAAAACCCTTGTTTCTCTCTCTTCCTCACATCTCTCTCTCACCCTTCGCATCTCTTTTTCTCGTCATCTGAGCTGATGTTTCGAGCCCACAAAGCCTTTGCCACACCTCCGCCGTGACCTGCAGCTCATCAGAGCTTCGGCGCTGCTAGCCGTTTCTCTCTCCTCTCGGTGCTTGTTTCTCTCTCCTCTGTTCTGCATTGTGTGTTGCTGTTGTTGTGTGGTGGCGCTGCTGGTGTTGCCACCGTGTGTGCTTCTTTGTATTCCTCTCTCCCCTTGTTCGTTGTTGTGCATTGTGGTTATTGTTGGCGTCGTCGCTGCTTCATGGAGCCCAGATGCTCCGATTGTGGTTGTGGTGTTGCTGGAACTTGCCCCGTCGTGAGGTGCCACACTCACCTTGTTCTTCTATTTGTTTTATTTCTTGAACCTTGGTGAGATTGAGATTTTTTTTGGTATGGGTAATGTTAGGACACCCTTCTCTCAAGGGAGAATCCTAACGAATCAAGTAAGACAAATTTTTGTAGCTCAGGATCAGTGGAGACATCTATGTCAATTGAGGCAGCAGGACTATTGTGGCCTTTTTTTGATAGAAGATCCTCTACTGGATTGGCTTCCCAAAAAATATGCTTAAAATTGTAGACTCTAAATTGGCGAAGCAGATGTCGAATATCTTCAATGAGTGTTTGGATGGTCCAAGGACAAATGTAGTGCCCTTGTAACACTCTTATAACTGCTTGGTTATCTCCTTCAATATATATATATCTTGGATATTCTGATGAATGGCAAGAAGAAGCCCATTTCGTAATCCCCAGGCTTCCGCAACAAGTACTGAGGTTTGACCAAAATGATATACTTGAGCAGCCACAAGTTCGCCATTAGAGTCACGGATGGCCACACCCGCAGCAGCTGAGGATTAAGTAACTGAACCATCAAACTTTAACTTGAAACATCCAGGGGGCGGTGGCTACCAACTGACCACAATGGATTTGTGAGACCTGCAAGAAGGAAGATAAACGAAACATCTACCATAGTTCGAGCATTCCATTCCAAATACAAATGCCAGGCTATGTACTAAATACGATTGAAATTAAGCATATTATTTTCAAACACAATATAATTAAATTGCGTTCCTTCCAAACACTCCACAGATTATAACAGTATAATTGTAAGGCTTTCGGGTAGGAACAGAGACACGCAAGGCTTTGAGCAAGATCTTGGGGCACTATATTATGATTTTTTTGTCGTATAAAATGAGAATTCCAATATTAACAAATTGATGGGCACGAGAAGAATAAATGGCTAATAGTTTCATTAGCAGAATTACAAAGAGGGCAAAGAGTATCATTAGTGATTTGTCGGTGTCCTAAATTGGATTTTAATGGGAGACTATTTGCAAGCATTGCCATAGAAATATTTGGATCTTTGGGGCTACGTTAATTTTCCATATCCAATTAAACGGCCAAGGAATACTAGTAGACGGTGTAATTCCATGAGCGAGTCAGGTAGCCATTTTGACAGAAAATTCACCTGAATTAACTAGTCAGCCCCCAACAAGGAATATCCGGGGTGGGATAACAAGGGATAGGAATTCCCAATATAATGTGGACTATATGTGGTGGGACCAAATCATTTAAGAGCTCAACATTCCATCGTCTTGAAGGAAGAATAACATTATTGATAGTGAGTTCTAGATTAGAAATAGATGTGGTTTGGATCTCTAATAGTTCAATGATACTTTGATTTGCACACTAGTTATCTATCCAGAAGTAAATATTTGTACCCGTTCCAATTTTCCAACGTATTCATTTCCTTAGAAGTTCTCGAGATCGAAGGATGGACTTCCAGATGTGAGAGTCATATGGCTTTGCTTTGTACTCAAATAAAGAAGTATTGAGATATTGATTTTTAGACATAAGTACTCTAATTTTTGAATTAGTGTTTGGTGAGATTTTTATATTAATCCTGAAAATAAGTGCTTTGATTTATGATATGTTATTATTGTTGATATTACTTATGAGTACGTAATTAAGATATGAATGCATGCGAGTATTATGTTTCTGATGATGATTAAACTAGAATTGTGTTGAGTTAGTTTTGAGAAAATATGGTGAGAAGTAGATGAATTGGGTGATTATAGTATAACCTTTAAATTTCAGATTTATTAGAAGTAACATAATGGGTGAAATGTTGTCTCAAAGAATTCTGAATCTCAAAATGATACTTTAGGATAAGGTATATTAGTTACAACCTTAATACATCAGTCCTTGTATTTTATAAAAGAAAAAATTGATAGGAACAGTCCCAACTATGGGCGTTCC
Organism: Beta lomatogona; assembly: GCA_947646795.1. Lineage (NCBI taxonomy): Eukaryota > Viridiplantae > Streptophyta > Magnoliopsida > Caryophyllales > Amaranthaceae > Beta > Beta lomatogona. The sequence continues at coordinate 91,122 of CANSNZ010001082.1, forward strand.
ACCATTTTCAGTCATAATTAAAGATTATTTCTGAGCGGTCCAACTATACATCATTTTTGCCAAATTTGGTCCCAGCAGGTTAATGACCTGCTACAACAGGTAAAATGAATTTCCTTTTATTTTTTGCCCCAACTTTCATTTTCTCTCTCCTCTAGTGGGCATCTACCCCTCTCATCCCCACCTTCAAAACTCCCAGCCACAACACCACCCCTCCACCACCAACACCGGTGGTGCACCCCTCCACTGTCGCCACCACAACATCACTAGACCCCCGATCCCACCATCACTCATCTTCAATCCCCGCCAAAAATCTGACCCCATTTCTCCACTAAATCAGTAACCACCAGCAACACAAAACCCTCCACAAGTCATGAGCAACACCTTTCTCACCCAACAAAATTTCACAGAATTCTTCTGAATTAACTCCTCCAAAAAAAATGGCGAAAACTGTTTACTTCAATTTGAGATTGTATAATGGTGAACATTCTAGTCATTGGTATAATAATGTGGCGACTGTTCGAATCTTGGTTCAGTTATTTGATGATAGAATTTTCTTGAATATTTTATCATAGAGTTTTAATATGAAATTTTTTCATTTCAATTTCAGTTTTCAAGTGAATTGGAAACAAAGAATTGTGAACTTTAGATTCGGTCATATTGAAATGAATTGTGAAGTAAACTTAATAATGAATGAGCGACATATTTTGGTTGTTTCAAAGTTTTTGTGTATTCAAAGATAGTTTTTTCTCGAAAAATCTGAAATTTTGTAATCTGGTTTGACAAGAATATATTGAACTTGATCAATGAAGATGCTGATTTTTTGATGTTCATGGTGACAGGATGAGTTAGAAGACTCCAAGTCTTGGAAACTGCAACTTGCACAAATGAACAATGCCTCCTAAAATTGTTCTTCCTTGAAAGATAATGACCATGATCTTGAATTACATACTTGTCCGAGGATAAAGCTAAGGGGCTTTTAAGGGGGTGGGATGGGAAGCTAAGGGGCTTTTAGGGGTGGGATGGGGAGGGATTTCGGGGTGGGAGGGGGATGGATGGGGAGGGATTTCGTGGTGGGGGGTGGGAGGGGGAGGGATGGGAGGGGAAGAGGATGGGATTTCGGGGGTTAGGCTGGGGAGGTGGGTGGGAGGGGGGGGTGGCGGGGGATGTGGCGGGGGGAAAGGATGTGGGTGGGAGGAAGGAGATAGAGTAGAGAAAAAGAAAGAAGAAACTAACTTAAGAAATAAAAAAAAAATTAACCTGTTTAACATGTAATCAGTCACCTGGGACCAATTTCAGCAAAAATGATGCATAGTTGGGACTGCTCATAAATAATCCTTAGTTAGGACTGAAAATGGCGGAACGCCCATAGTTGGGACTGT
>CANSNZ010001083.1:0-7500 GCA_947646795.1 Beta lomatogona
TTTGATAATCTAATGAAAGCGCTAGAAATACAAATTAAGGAGCGAGGAAGATGCAACTAAGAAAATAATAGAAGATTATAATAATTATAAGTTAAATAGAAAATCGGCTTTATGGTTATGAGTGAACTAGAAAAAGAAGAAAATTTAGGAACCGGTCTAAACATAACAAAATAAAATATATTATTAATTATCCTAGCTACTAAAAGAAAGTAAGAAGAATTAGATAAATCGAGTCTAGTAATACAAAATTACCATAATAGAACTAGAAGAACAAGGTTATGAAATTTTAGAAAAGAAGATAACTAAGGAATATTCCATGAGTTATTTCCGAATTACTTTTATGGAAAGAATAGAAATAGAATATGAAAGAATAATTGACAAACGGAATAATGAATAAAAGCGAAAAAATCATTGAAGAAGAAATTATTAGATATCACGATGGTCCATTTAAAATACATAAGACTAATCAAAATAGACAATTTGCGGAAATTAGTGAAGGCATATTTTATCTAATAAAAGATAGGAAACAAATGATACTAGAAAATGAATTTGAGAGAAAGGGAGATTAGCACTAGAAAATAATTTCGTACAAGTAACTAATATAGAAAGTGGCTATCAAGACAATAAAACAATTAATGATATCTACAAGAAATTAGAAAAACTAGAAAGAAAATATGATGAGCGAATGAGAAAAACGGAAGAATCTATTAAAATAATCCATATTAATACTAAACAAATATTAGACAAAGTCTATAGAGTAGAAAATCATTTAAAGGAAGAAATACAAAATCTTAAAATAGAGTATAATAGTAAGTTTGAAAAAATAGAAGAACAAACTTATATGTAATATTAAAAACAATACGGAAGATATAGAAATCCATGAATCGGGATGATGAAACAATAAATAATACTACCATAGAAGCTTTAACTACGAAATAGAACGACTTGAAGTAAAAAATATAGAGGTTAATACTCTAGAAGAAAATAATGAAGAAGTTTATTCGAACAATCTAATCAAGAGTTTAGATATTCAAATTATTTAAAATCGGGACTTCAACTCGAAAAGGACGAAGAAATTAACGTATTTACTAAAGTCTACGCGAGATGACAACTATGATTATATGGAATCCAGTAGAAGTTATAAGCCTACCTTTAAAAAGAAAAAAATATGATTATAAATATCAAAATAATGATTATATATGGAAATATCGAACAAAATTAGAAAATGATTATATACCCAGAGATAACCAATTAGGAGAAACTTTAAATCTAGATTGTTCTACTAATATTGAAATGGATATACAAAATTGGACAGCTAGAATAAATGCAAAATTAATAGAAGCAAAAATACCGATCGGTGCGGCCGGTTATATTGAAGCAACTATAATTTGTATTTTATATATATATATATATATAATAAACATCAAGTTTATACTAAAAATAAATTAGGACTAATAACTATAGATACTCCCTTTACATAACTCCTTTTACCAATAGATAAAGGATTAAAATTATATTCAAAACCCGGTTATGAAGAACTAGATATTGTAAAACGAAGACTAAGTTTATATAAATCCCAGGAAAACAAACATATAACAATCAAATTATTCAATAAGTTTAAGCGATCTGAATATAGAAAAAGCATTAGTCTTATATTGGAAATTAGATGGAATAGAAATGTTAAACGGATCTAAAGTAATGACAGTCCAATGTAAAACGCTTATATATTCACCAATAAACATCAATTTTATACTAAAAATAAATTAGGACCAATAACTATAGATACTCCCTTTACAGAACTCCTTTTACCAATAGATAAAGGATTAAAATTATATTCAAAATCCAGTTATGGAGAACTAGATATTGTAAAACGAAGACTAAGTTTATCTAAATCCGAGGAAAACAAACGGATAACAATCAACTTATTTACATATGATCACAAGAAACACAAGAATGTTATGTTATAATACAAATTGGAGGAGAAAAGTTCAAAGCAAATATGTATGTATATATATATATATATATATATATGTATATATATATATATATATGTATATATATATATATATATGTATATATATATGTATGTATACATATAATGAGTTCATATTAGAACGCATACTTACATGAGAAATGAGAATGGATTTTACACGCTATAACTCTAATGAACAAGTGATGTAACTCTTATGAAAAAGTGATGTAACTCCAAAAAAGAATATTAGGAAAAAAAAAAAAAATTTTTGTGCTCAAGTGATTTCGGGGAATAACTCTAATCCAATCGTGTAGTTGAGATTCATTCTCATTTCTCATGTAAGGAGGCATTCTCATGTGATCCTGCCTATACACACACACACACACACACACACATATATATATATATATATATATACACTATATATATACATATATATATATATATATATATATTGACCGAGGAAGGGATCCAGGACAGCTCAAAGCGGATTAACTCGAAGAAGCGGAACCAGTTTAAATGAAAAATGCGAAATGATAAGTAAAACTGATATGGAAAATAAACGTTGGAGTGAGGCAGTAAGAACTTACGAAGTAAAAGAGAGGAAAGGATGATTGAAACTTTTAATCTTGTATTGATAACTTGGAAAAATTACAACTTTTGTGTTTATCACTCAATCTCTCTCTTAAATCTCTTGAACTAACTCTGCCTAAAACTGGATACAAATGAGCCTATTTATAGACTCTTGGAAAGGGGATACAGTAATTTAGTACAATAATTAGAGTAAATAATATAATTACAATACTATTTGCTTTTTCAGATATTGGACAGCTGGATGAAATACTTTTGAAGTGTGTCGTAACTTTTGACAAGTTTTGAGAAAATTCGACGAAAGTACTATTCATGGTACTTGTTCATCGTTGCTTTTTTACTGTTCACTATTCATTTATTGGAAATTTCGTGTCGTAATCCTTATCTTTACTGATCTTGAGTGCTTGGACACTGGAGCAGGACTTTGGATACTTGTATTATGGAAGAATGTTCCTTACTTTTGCCTAAGTGTAGATTCTGCACTTAGCGGGATCTTTCTATTTTTTGTTTTTAATGTCCCTTACTTTTGCTTAAGTGTAAAATATTTACACCTAGCGGGATCTTTCTAGTATTTTTAGAAATCAAATGGATCTTGTGCACATGGGCCACCACATACATCCGGACTAGAAGCCTCGGAAGAAGCTGGAGCTTCTAGAAGGTGAACCCTTTGCATTTCTTTGGATGAATTGTAGAAATTGCCCAAAAAGTTCAGCCTAATTAAACTATGCCTTACTCTTGGATCCGGACTTAGACTTGGAAGAGAATGGAGATTGATTCTTTGTAGGAGGAACTGAAGGAATTTGTTGAGACTGTTGATATTGCTGCAAACCCCTTTTTGTCCATTCATTATATTCTCTGAGAGGCGATGGACCATATTGAAAATATTTGTTAGCACAATCTTGAAGCTCTGGATAACTTTGGAAAATTTTCCACCATTTAACCCAAAACTCTGAGCAAGGGAAAATGGTACTCCTTCTATCCCATAATACTCTTTACACTTTCCTTTTAATCGTCCCGAGAATACTCTTTACACTTCTATTTTTTAAATATGACCCACTATTATTTTAATCCTTCTACCTTTAAGCATTGGCCCACACTCTCTGTCCTCCAAATAAAATAATACCACTCCTACTATAGACCAACTCTAACCATGGCCCACTCTCTCTCCTTAAAATAAAAATAATACTACTTTTACTCACTACTAACTCCTATCACATCTACTTTTCAATAATATAACAATTGATAACCAAACAACAACTTATCATCTAAAACTACGTGCATTGATAAGTGTCAAGAGTATTATGGGACGGAGGGAGTATGTCTGTAACTTGTTTGATGAGTGAGTAATACCAACACATTATCCAAGAAATTCAAAATGTCTGGCAAAAATATAAGATATTGGAGAATTCAAAACCTTCTTCAATCTTGGACTTGGAACAATAGGTTTGGAAAGAATCCCGAATTTCATCAGGAAAGATGTATGTGGTGGCACCATAACGTTCCCACCATTCAAGAAACCATATTGGAAAGTTTTTATTTTTCTGAAGGCAATATGGATGAAAGCTAATAAACCAGGAGTGGTCATAGCTTTGGACGATAAAAGTGTTGAATTAGGCTTGAATATAGTCATAATAATTGTAAGTTTTTGGAAGAGTAGGATCCTGGCGATTGGATGAAAAGGTTATGGAATGTGAGGGGCATATTCCGGTTGGTGCAGGAAAGGACTAGAAAATTAAACATTTGAATAGTTGGTGGAGGGTGTAATATTATCCCTGAAATGACAGAATTTGTATCTCGGAGAATATTTTTATAATATTGGATTGATTTGGTAAATTCTAAGGGATACCAGTTAAAACCTTTTGGAATTTTTGTGTGGGCAAAATCAGAGATCTTTTTGTAGTAATCTTCATTGGAAAAGGGATTTGAGGTGAACGAGGTTAGGAATAAATTTTTATGTGTGGATTTGAGAATATAGGAAATATCTGTGGAAATTGGAGAGGAAGATTGTGGTTTGAGAGACGGTTTGGGCATAAGAAATTGGAGGGAAGTTTGAAAGTCCTGAAAATTGATTGGTGGACACAGGAATGCCACCAGTTGGATGCTTAACTATCTCCTGCTGTTGTTTCTTGGAATTCCTCCTTCGTTGGCGTCCATGCGAAGGCATGATAATTTGTTTATAAATAGAGTTAGTTTGTAGACGATGGACCTCATGATGTTGTAATTTATCTGGTCATTTATGAAAGTATGAATACCAACTTCATCAACTGAAAATGGATACATTTGGGTTAAAAATGGAGTACCAAGAATAATATTATTACTAATATTTTTTACAAGAGTAAATGAAGTTTGAAAATAATAATCACCAATTAAAATGACTGCTTTGGAAAGTTTATACTTGATCTGAAGCTTTTTACCATTAGCACTAGTTAAGTGTTTAGTGGTTTTTTCATAATATTGAGGAGGAATTAATCCTTCCATAATGCAGTTGAGATCAGCACCACTATCGAATAATGCAACATCATTAATCTGGAAGCCATCAGCAATGACTAATGTAATTGGACAATACCATTTTTGATAAATAAATCGTTGGATAATTTGAAGAAATTTTTCGTCTTCAATGGGTTTGTCAGAAATCTGAATAGCATTGGTTGAAATGGGAGAAGGTTATGATGTATCTCCTATTTCAAGAGTATAATTTTTAAGAAGAGTAATTTTGGCCTCAAGTTCTAAATCTTTTGTTTGGAGATTTTAAATCTTTTGTTCAAGATCTTGAATTTGAGATTTTATTTGAATCACCTCACTTTGAAGATCTTGAGTACTAACTGGAGAAATGAATGCCTGATGGTATGGAGAATCATCAAGTATTTTTTGAAGACTAAAAAAAAACTTCCCTTTTCTTTTCTTCAAGTGGAGAAGATTTCAAAACAATTTCTCTTAATCATTCAAGATACTGTTTTTGAAGATTACTATCTGAAATTTTTTCAATAATATCAAGAAGTAACTCCTTCTCCTTTTCTTTTTTGAAAATAACACAAAGTCCTATTGAACAAAATTTAAGAGAATGATTAGAATCACAATCATCAGAATCCTGATCATAGTCTAATTGGTAAATAATGTGATCAGAATCAGACTAAACTGGAGTCTGATCATCCTAATTTAGTTGGAAAATATTTAAGAGTTTATCTCTCAAATCTAGATCATCTTGAAAAATTTCATTAATCTTATTTTTGAAATTGTAATTATTTGCTTTATGACCAGGCTTGCCACATTTATAGCAATTAATTTTTTGAAAATCCTTTTTTGGAAATTCTTTTGGAAATGTTTTCTTTTTCTTTTGATAAAATTTTTTAGAAGATGGAACCTTTCTTTGGCAAAAATTCTGAACTTGTTTGAGTCTATGTTTTCGAACAGTTGAAGGGGCTTGGATTTTCTCAAAGCCAAAGGCTTCACAGAAAGATCCAAATTCTCGTCTTTGCTGAGCTTTTTCATTTTCATACTTAGATTGGATCTTTAGCTCATTACAAAGAGATAATCCTTCTTTTTTGACAAAAGCAAACAATTAGCCATATGTTAATTCATCATATGGAATTGTTTCCTTGTTAGTAGCTTCTTTTAATTTTTGGAAAATCCTTTGAGCAAATAAATTTGGAAAACCTGAAATAAAATTTTCTTTCTAGAAGGACTGTTGAGCATCAGACTAGTAAGAACGTTGGATAAAAATATATCTTTGTACCAACGATAATCATTTAAAGTTGGACATCGAAGATTTGATAAAACTAAAGTGTTGGATTTTATAGAATCTCTTGTGGAACCAAGGAAATGAAGACAAATAGTTTGGAGTAAAAGAGTAAATCCATCTTTTTCTTCTTTTTCATTTGCATGATAACAAATATTTTTTTGTTGTTCTGATGTGAAAGTATGATCCCACCAGGTTTTTAATTGTCCTGAAAACCCATTTACAATAATTTCAGCAATTTGATCATTTGTAAAATCATTGGAAGCATATGCATTAGCAGCAATGCACATTTCGTGTAAAACTTTGGCAATTTCAGCTTCTGATCTATCATCTATATTCCAATCATATAGTTGGTCACCAGAATAAACATTTTGAGGGCCATAAGTTCCTCGTTCTTCAAATTGAAGATCCGGGGGAGTAGGTCTGGAATAATAATTTCGCATTGGATTATTGTTCTAGTTTTTGAAAAATTTATTAATTTGAGATGTAGACTCATCATCTGAAGAAAAGTTTTCAGCAATTTCCTTTGCCTTTTTATCCTTTTCTAGGCACGTGATGTTTCTGTCTAATTTTTCAGAAATTCTTTTCAAAAGTGCTTTATTACTACTTCCAATACCTTTTGAAACTGAAAAATTATTTGGAACATGAATAAGAGGTCTAGAAATTTCATTTGGAAAAGTTGAACTACTTTGATCAAGAGAAATTCCATTTAACCTTTTTGATAAATCATCAATTTCTTTTGAAAACTGAGAATCAGAATCAGAATTTTTTGAAGATAAGGAATCAATTTGAGTAGATATTTGATCAACTTGTTTGGAAATCGTATTTAAAATTGTATTTGAAAAATTGTTTTGTTCATAAACCTTTTTGATGTCTCCTAAGTAGAATCTGACTTATCATCAGCATCTCTTCATACTTTATATGGAGCAGCTTCACAAGTTCCGCCTTCTAACGAAGGAACTCGTAAACCTGTTAATGGAGGATGAATGGATGAAACTAGTTCACCATTCTTAAGAGTCCATTTTTGAGCAATATTTGACTTCACACATAAATTGGAAAATGGATAACGAATTTTCAAATTACTTAAGCAAATTGGAAGCCATGTAAAAAATGAAATATTTGCGGACAATTCATTTAATTTTGCATAGTACGCTCACGGATAAATTATGTGGCGGGTTTATCAAAATTGGAGAAAAACCAA
>CANSNZ010001083.1:12500-293220 GCA_947646795.1 Beta lomatogona
TTATATAAAGCAGCTAAAAGTTACTTGCACATTACAAAATCTCCTATGATTTTTGTAAGATGCTATACTGCCCCACGCAAAGTTACTTTCTCTGAAATAAAACAATGTATCAGGGTTGTTAAAATGGGCTGTACAGCAAATTTTATCCTCCCTGAAGAAATTAAGGCACAGCCAGAGTTAAACCACCATGAGATACCAGATCTCCTCATGGAAAAGAGGGCAATCAAGATAAAAGCAATTTATGAAGCCTTAATTAACATGGTCAAGACTTATGTTTGGATAAACCATAAGGAGTTAAACACATTAATTATCTCTCAAAGCAAAACATACGGCCATGATGCGATTGAAACCATCAAGTCATGGTATGGAGCCTGCTCCATCCAGATCAAGAACCAGTTACAAGGTATATACCTAAAAATTTTCTAACTGAAGATACCTTGAAGAGATATTGCAGTTGGATGCAGCAAAATAATAATCACTCATGTAAAATGTGAGGAGTTAAACAAATAACTGTACCAATAATTGAAGATATGGACAGCTATGAAGATAGGGCTGAATCATCTAATACAGCAGTATCTACTACGGAGATAGAGCACAACGTACAAGAATAAAACACCTGTAAACATTACAACTGTAATAAGATAGACATATGCTTATTATGTAACAGATAAATGTTGTAATAGTAAAAACAACACAAAAGTTAGGCGACTAGCGCAAGAAAAATATGTGAATAGTGAATAGTGAACAGTACTTTCACTGTAGCACTTTTCACTGTAGCAAATAGTGTTTTGTAACAGTATGTAGTTTTTGTACGAACCTTCGTAATCCTTTGCTATAAATAAGAGTTATCTGATGAGGCAAAATCATAAGAAGGCACTTACCTAATTACTTTTCCACATTCCATCTCTCAACATTTCTTCTTTACTCTATCTTCTACTCTATCTTCCTTTGAAAAACACTTTGAATGCTTGTTAGTTGTTTAGAATCTTCGGTTAACTTTAATTGGTGAAAACCACTTTTACAATCAAACTTTGAAAAATAATTGTATCCTTGGATTTGCCTCATTTTTAGTATCTTATTTGGTATAGGATAATTGTATGTAATTGTTTTTTCATTTAGAATTCTATAATCAATGACCATTCTTGTTTTTCCTCGTTCTTGTTCTGAGTGTTTATTGACTATAAAAGCACTGCTACTATGTTTTGAATTACTGGGTCTGATTAGTTTTCCAGCTAATAGTTCCGTTATATGCATTTTAAATTCTTTTTCATCTCGTTGTGTATTATTAAAAGGTTTTTGTGATATTATGCTGTATTGGTCTTTCAATGTTATTTTTATCTCTGTTTTATGCTTATACCAATTTTCTAAAGGATTATCATTACATAGTTCTTCTAATTGAGTTCTTAAAGGAGTAAGCTTATCTAGATGGAGTATACCAATTTCTATAATTTCAAAGTTATTAATATTTTCTTTCTTGGTTGTCATTTTTTGGACTAATTAAGTTTCTTCGCCTATTTTACATTTTTCCCATTCTATTGGCATTCTTTCCCTATTTTTAACTATTTTAGCTCTTAACTTATGCTTACAAGGAGTAAATAATGTGACAAACTCTTTACCTATACTAAAAGGTTTATATTGGTTAAGAAAGTTAGTTCCTAGTATGATGTCTTTTCCTATTAGTTCGAAACATTATAGTAAATTCATAATTAGAACAGATAATAGAACTGTTAGAAGTTGGCTAACCCAAAAATTACAAGATTCAATTACAAGAAAAGAAATAAATCGAATAATAGCTGACATTAATCAATATGAATTTTCTATTGAATTATTAAAAACTAACGAAAATTGTTTTGCAGACTATCTCTCAAGAAATAGCTCAACAACTGATTCTAGAAAATCAAGAGCTCAAGATACAACTCAAAAAGTTAACGGAAGAACTCGCTTCAATGAAAAGAGAAGCCATTTCCAGTAATCCTAATATGGAGCAAGCAGATATTGGCACTAGCCAAAAATATAAAAGCCGAATTATTACAAAAAAAAGTTAATTCTCCTTTCAAACGAAGTATGTCCTTACAAACTTATAACCCCAACCAAGCCAATAACCCTACTCCAGTTATCAACGAACTAAATTTTCCAAGCCTTATTCCAGATACCACATCCTTCAAAAAAAAGTGAATGGCTGCGTTTTTGGCCGCTGCCCTTTCCATAGCGACCCTTCAATAGATAAGAAGGGCTGCGGTTTTTAACCGCACCCTTCACAAAGAAGGGCTGCGGTTCGAGCCCAAAACGCAGCCATTCTAAGCTTCAAGGGTCCGCCTTTTTGGCTTAAACCGTAGCCCTTCTCTAAATGAAGGGCTGCGGTTTTTAGCCTAAACCGCAGCCCTATTAAAGTGAAGGGCTGCGGTTTAGGCCTAAAACCGCAGCCCTTCACATTCAGTCTTTTTTTTAAAAAAAAAAAAAATTTAAATATGCCAGCCTCCTGCATCCCCAAGACCCTTGCCACCTCGGCCCCGCCCCGCCACCCCCGCCACCCCCGCCACCACCCCCCGCCACCCTCGCCCACCCCGCCACCCTCACCCACCCCTCCCACCCCCCGCCACCCTCGGCCATCCCCCCAGCCCGGCCCCTGCCCCCCCCCCCTGCCACCCCCCAGCCCACCTGCCACTCCCAACCCCACCTCCTCCCCGCCCAAAGACACCCCCCCCCCACCCCCGCAACCCCCGCGCCCCCACCCCACCTTGCCCGCCCCCCAACACCCACCCCCGCCCCCCCTGCCACCCCCACCCCCACCCACCCCCACCCCTGCGCGCACCCAGCCCACCCTGCCCTCCCGCCAAAGACCCCACCCCCCACCGCCACCCCACCCCCGCCACCCCATCCCACCCCACCCCATCCCAAAGACACCCCCGCCCCCCCCCCGCCAACCCCAACCCCCCCTTGCCACCCCACCCCACCCCACCCACCCCTAACCCCCCCCCTAGCCGCCACCCACAACCGCCCACCCCACCCCCCACCCCCACCCCGCCACCCCGCCCCCACCCCCGCCCCCGCCCCACCCCCGCCACCCCCCGCACCCACCACCCCCACCCCCCCCACCCCCGCTGCACCCAAATCCCACCCCATCCCCCCACCCCCCACCACCCCCGCAAGACCCACCCTCGCCACCCCCACCCCCCACCCCCCGCCACCCCCGCAAGACCCAGCCCACCCCCGCTAACCCCACCCCCCACCCCATGGCAGCCCCCCACCCCATCCCCACCCAAAACCTCCCTTTGACACAAAAAAAGACCAATTAAATTGCAATAATATATATATGACAAGTTTTGTGAACGCAATAATTAACTTTAAATATGTATATATTTAATAATGTAAAAAGTGTACATAGAATTGATACAAACTAGTAGATGTATCATAAGCAATCATCAGAAATGTGGGACGCCAACTTATCCCGAACTTCATGTAATTCGTCTGTGGTGAAGGCCCTCAAACGTGGTGTGTTATTCATATAAACCTTGCAAAACAACCAAGGAATAAACACATAATATAAGAATTCAATCATTTACCGTAGTTAGTAGTTCTAAAAAATGACATATACCTTCCCGAAATTCAATCAAAAACAAATGCAAGCCTAAAACTCTATACACTAGTTATATTATACCTTATATTATCATTTTCAAAAAGAAAATGGATTTAAATGACTCGAGAAACATGAATTGGAGGCGAAAAGGCAAAAATAGGGCTAAAATCACATTTATGTTCCCGATATACAACGAAAAACAAATGCACGCCTAAGAATCTACATAATAGTTACATTATGCCTCATATTATCATGTTCAAAATGAAATTGGGGTTAAATGAAGCGATAATTCGAATTGGACGCAAAAAGGCAAAAATAGGGCTAAAATGCCCTTTTCGTTCCCAAAATTCAGCCTACAACAATTGCAAACCTAAAAATCCACACAATAGTTACATTATGCCTCATATTATCATGTCCAAAATGCATTTGGGGTTAAATGGCTCGATAAGTACGATTTGGAAGCAAAAATACAAAACTAGGCCTAAAATGACCTTTTCGTTCCCGAAATGCAACCAACAACAAATGCAAGCCTAAAACTCTACACAATAGGTACATTATACCTCATATCATCATGTAAAAAAAGAATTACAAATTGGAGAAATTACACAGACCTGAGTTTATGTCTCATGATTTATTGACCTTCCGCCGTTTCTTAGGATCCTTAAGTACATGTATCCCTTCCGTGTGATCTACATGCATATAGTTCTCCGACATATTCACATCATCTTCCACACTATTTTCAGGATAGGTAAAAGGGGGGAGGTCCTCAAATGCATCATATTATTCCTCATTATCAACATCACCAATACCGAGGATACTCCTTTTACCAGGTACAACAATTGACCACTTATTATCAGCAGGATCAGTTACAAAAAAAACTTGCTTAACTTGTGATGCAATTACAAATGGCTCCTCAGTTTCACGTAGACGACTAAGGTCAACAAGAGTGAATCCGCAAGGATCATCTTTTCTTACGCAACGTCGATTATCGTCAACCCACTTGCAACACAAGAGGCAAATATTAAAAGTACAGTAGTCCAACTCCCATATTTCTTCTATTCGCCCATAATAATTGCTTTCAGCATGTACAGGCGACTTATCCTTCGAGCTTGCGTATTGTGTAGCTGACGCCACAAGTGAAACACCACTATTTTGTTGCGATGCTGACTTCAGATCTTGACGTTCAGTCCAAAATGTATACCCATTAATCTCATAACCCTCATAAGAGCGTACAGCTTCACGAGGACCAAATGCTAACCACTTGACTGTTTAAGGAACACTTTCATCCAAATCATTAACTACTCGTTTATGAAACCAATCAATGAAAGTCTTGTTATGCATTTGCGTCAATGCCCTAACTCCTTTTCCAGGATTGCTAACACGTAATTCCTCCATATGTTCATTTAAATAAGGATGGACAGTTTGCTATGTGATGCAATACAAATAAGTGAGCTTGTTTACGCTTTTCTACGGAAGGTGTGATCACTTTTGAACCAATTGTGCCCTTGCCCTCAAGTCCGCCCTCGTGTCGGGATGTCGGAAGTCCAACGGGATCAACACTAGCAAAATACTCGGCCACAAAATTATCGATCTCTTCACCCACAACCCCTTGAATTATACTACCTTCGGTTGTGCGGGATTCCGAACTTTATCCTTCAAAGTGCCCATATATCTCTCAAAAGGATAGCACCACCTCAAGAACACTTGGACCACACGACTTAATTTCTCGAACTAGATGGACAATGAGATGGACCATAATGTCAAAGAATGCGGGGGAAAAAACATCTCAAATTTGCATAGAGTTTCAACTACTCGGCCTCGCAAGGAATCGAGGGTCGACGGTTCTAGGACTTTGCTGCATATTGTATGGAAAAATGAACAAAGTTCGGTAATGGTGTGCCTCACATGCTTTGGAAGTATCCCACGAATTGCAATCGGTAAGAATACTTGCATCATGACATGACAATCGTGAGATTTCATACTCGATAACTTCAATTCACCATTTAAGGTAACAAACCGCTTCATATTCGATGAGTAGCCGGTTGGGACCTTAATGCCATACAATGACTCGCAAAAAATCCGTTTCTCCGCACGTGACATCGTGTAGCAAGCTGGTGGCAAATAATTCTTCTCCGAATCCTCCACCTTCTTTTTTACTTTTCCGAGTTTCATCATCAACCCTTTCCTCCACTACTTTCTTCTTCCTTCCGTCCCTTTTCGAGCCCACAACTCGGTCGAAGCCCCTGTTTTTCCAAGTAAAGTCGTGACGCCTTAACATCTTTTGTCTTGCCCGGAATATTCATAAGTGTCGCAAGAATAGCTTCACAAACATTCTTCTCTATGTGCATGACATCCAAACAATGTCTGACCTTTAGATCTTTCCAATATGGGAGTTTCCAAAAATGGACTCCTTTTTCCATAATCCCGTAGGTCGATCAACCTCACTAGCGAGGTTTACCAAAGATTGTTTCAATGCCCTTCACCTGATTATAAACTTCACTACCAGTTAATGGTCTATGAGCAACTTCTTCTTCAACCGTCCCATCGAATGCCTTCTTCTTAAACCTATAGGGATGGTCGCGTCGAGGTGCCTTCGTGTGCGCATATACACATGTTTGCAGCCCTTAAGGTGTGTAGATTTCATGTCATCTACACAAATTGGGCAGGGTTGTTTTCCTCTCGTCTTATACCCAGATAAGTTCCCATAAGCTGGATAATCGTTCATAGTACAAACAAGCATGGCACGCAGAGTGAACATCTCATTAGCATACGCATCAAATACTAACACTCCTTCGTTCCACATCTTCGTAAATCTTCAACAAGCGGCTGGAGGTATACATCAATGTCATTTCCGGGTTGTTTGGGCCCGATATAAGAAGCGACAAAGATAATGTACTTGCGTTTCATGCACAACCAAGGAGGCAAGTTATAAACCACTAAGACCACCGGCCATGTACTATCTTTGCGAACCGAGATTGCCAAAAGGGTTCATGCCATCCGTACATAATCCAAGCCTCGATTCCTATCGTCATTACCAAATGCCTTATGCACCCTGTTGATACTTTTCCACTCGAGCGAATCAGTAGGATGCTTGAGCAGACCGTCTTTCTTCCTACAATCTGCATGCCACCTCAAATTCTTCGCATCTCCTTTAATTGAGAACATGCGCTTAAATCTAGGTATTATGGGTAAATACCACAACACCTTAGCTGGTGGTCCTTCACTACCTCCCGGCTCCTTCACGCTTGTACCTCGACAATCCACAACGTGGACACTCATGTAAATGCTCATACTCATTACGATAAAGCACACAATCGTTAGGACAAGCATGTATCCGCTCGTACTCTAAACCGAAAGGACACATCGGTTTCTTCGCATAATAGTACGACTTTGGCGGTTCATTTCCATCAAGGAGCATATCGCCTAAAACTTCCAACAACGATGTGAAACTAGAGTCCGTCCAACCAGCTTTCGACTTAATGTTGAACCGGTGTTATCACCGCGGAAAGTTTGGTGTACTTTGTACAACCTGGATACAACGGCTTTTCAGCGGCCTCGGACATAGACTCAAAAATACGAGGTCGTTTACACGACCGATCTTCAACCTCGTGTATCATCTCGTCTACCCGATCCCTATCATCATCTCGCAAACTCATCATCCAAATTCTCATCCCCGAACTCATCATCCTTCTTTTCTTCACATACATCGTACATTACTCTAGAGCTTCCTATATACTTCCCCCGCTCACCATGCCAAACCCATACGTGGTATTGAGGCCTAAACCCACGACGAAAGACATGCTCCCCTAACCACATGTATACTACTAACCTTGCTCCCATTTCTACAATCGAAACAAGGACAATAAAAGTCGATCGCTCCAGAGGATGCTTGATATTGTAATGCGGTTGTACGGAATTCCGAGACCCCTTTCACAAACTCAATCGATTCACGACTACCATACATCCAAGTACGATCCATCTCATTCAAGAAGACCTCTAATAATTAAACACAACCATTCATTATAATGCATCAATCATTATTTAAATACATACACTCACATATCATCATATCACACACGTATAGAGAAATCTAAGATAGTGACATGTTCAATTGTATGCATGCGGCCGAAGGTCCTTATCACTCCAACCTAACCCATCCTTGGACGTCTAATCTCACTAGTGAATGTGTGCCAACTTTTCAATTCTAAGGAAAATCCGGCAAGCATTTCCCTCGAGTTCTCCAACTACACAATGTAGATAATTGCTTATCTACATATGTACCCGAGAGAACAATGTAGAGAAACGATGAGCCAAGATTTTCCTCATAATTGAAAAGAAGACACACATTCACCACCTAAGTGAGATCAAACGTCCAAGAACAATCCCAAACGGGGACTATTCAAGACTTACTCCTAATGAGTAAGTCTTGAACGGGTATCTAGGCATATGATGACAATTCAAACAACTTGTAGATTTCATAGCTAAATTACATTGCGTTTTCATACAATCTCATATCAAGAAATCTACATACATTATAAGAAATACATATATCAATAAATTATCATAACTTAATCAAATTGAATCACATGACAACTTTGTCTCATCAACAAATTAAATCAAACAAAAAAGACAACGAAATTAAACTAGTTACCTATTAACACCAATGATAAGCAATGAAGAGAGTAGAGATAGTTGGAACTTTATTTGCCTTCCTAAGCCTCTTCTTCCTACAATTAACAAAACCCACATTGCACATTAATCATTTAATTCAATTAAGAAAAACAAAACTAACTTAAAAACATTAATTCATACTTAACTAAGCAAAAAATTAGCTAAACCCAAGCGCTAGCAATGAAGAAAGAGTAGGGCAGTGGTGGTGGTAGTTGTTGCTGCCGCTTGTGGGTGGTGGCGCTGCGTAGTGGTGGAGGAGCTCCACACCCTAAACCCACTCAAATGGTGGAGAAGAGAAGAGAAAGGAAGAGAAGAATAGCTAAGAGAAGAGAAGAGAAGCTAAGAGAAGAGAAGAGAGGTGAAGAAAGAGAAGGGTTGTGGTGGTGAAGCAATGTGGGTGCTCCGGCGTCAGGGCTCCGGTGGGGCGTTAGGGTTAATGTGCGAGTGAGTGAGAGGGAGGGCGAGGGGTTTTTCGCTCGTCAAATGCGTGTAAGGGAGGGAAATTTAGAAAATATGTCTACCTACTGTGTGTGCGCGCAAAATTGGAGATATGGTGGGATCAGAAGGGCTGCGGTTAGTCTAGGAAACGCAGCCCTTCGTTTATGAAGGGCTGCGGTTTCGAGGCTAACCGCAACCCTTCATTAGTAGGGCTGCGGTTAGCCTCAAAACCGCAGCCCTTCATATCTTGCATGAAGGGCTGCGTTTTCTTGTTAACATCGGCCCTTCGATAAAAGGGCTGCGGTTTCTAAAGAAAACGCGACCCTTTCATACAAAGAAGGGCTGCGTTTTTAGTAAAACGCAGCCCTTCCTTTTTTTTTCCCCTAGTGACAATATCAAACGATAAACAATAAAGTTAGAGTAATTTGACAATGGCTCGATACCGAGGAAGGGACCCAGGGACGGCTCAAAGCATATTAACTCTAAGAACCGATATACATATATATATACATATATGCATATATACATATATACATATATACATATATACATATATATATATGTATATATATGTATATATGTATATATATGTATATATATATAGAAGTGAGTTCATATGAGAATGCATACTTACATGAGAAATGAGAATGGATTTTACACGCTATAACTCTAATAAACAAGTGATGTAACTCTAATGAAAAAGTGATGTAACTCCAAAAAAACAAAAATTAGAAAAAATATTTCGAAAAATTTTTTTTTTTTTGGGCTCGAAATTTTTTCGGGGGTATAACTCTAATGAACAAGTGTTGTAACTCTAATCCAATCGTGTGGTTGAGATTCATTCTCATTTCTCATGTAAGAAGCATTAGTTTTCCAGCTAATAGTTCCGTTATATGCATTTTCAAAGTCCCTAATGGGTTTTATGAATGGAATGTATTACCTTTTGGATATAAAAATGCCCCGGGGAAGATTCCAGGCATTCATGGATAAATATTTAAATCAGTTATCAAATTGTGTAGTTTATATTGATGACATACTAATCTATTCAAAAACACAAAAAGAACACTTTAAGTTATTAGAACAGTTTATAGAAATTATTAAAACTAGTGGTATAGTTTTAAGTAAAAAGAAAATGAAATTATTTAAAACACAGATTGAATTCTTAGGATTTGAAATAGATAAAGCTGGAATAAAAATGCAAGATCATATAGCTCAAAAAATTATTGAGTTCCAAAAAGAAATCAATACTAAGAAAGAATTACAAAAATTCCGAGGAATAGTAAATCAGGTTAGAGAATTTATCCCGAAATTATCACAATATACTGAACCACTAACTAAAAAACTAAAGAAAGACTAAGAATTTAGATGGGAAGATACTGATACAAAGATTTTAGAAAAAATCAAAGACCTAGTCAAAAAGTTACCAAAACTTAGTTTTCCGATGAAGACAAAGAATTTATATGGATAGTAGAAACAGATGCTAGTGAAACCAATAACGGTTACGGAGCGGTATTAAAATACGGGATATAAAAATGATAAAAAAGAATATGTTTGTATATAGGTACCACTCAGGTATTTTTAAGGCAAATGAAATTAATTGGGATATAAATAAAAAAGAATTAAAAGCAGTAAAATATGGAATTAAAAAATTTGAATGTTATATAGTTTATAGTAAATTCATAATTAGAACAGATAATAGAACTGTTAGAAGTTGGCTAACCCAAAAATTACAAGATTCAATTACAAGAAAAGAAATAAATCGAATAATAGCTGACATCATTCAATATGAATTTTCTATTGAATTATTAAAAACTAACGAAAATTGTTTTGCAGACTATCTCTCAAGAAATAGCTCAACAACTGATTCTAGAAAATTAGGAGCTCAAGATACAACTCAAAAAGTTAACGGAAGAACTCGCTTCAATGAAAAGAGAAGCCACTTCCAATAATCCTAATATGGAGCAAGCGAGATATTGGCACTAGCCAAAAATATAAAAGCCGAATTATTACAAAAAAGTTAATTCTCCTTTCAAACGAAGTATGTCCTTACAAACTTAGGCCCTGTTCTTTTGAACTTATTTTGGCTGAATTGAACTGAACTTATTTTATTTTTGCTGAACTGAACTTATTTTTGCTAAACTGAACTTATTTTTACTTATTTTTCTTGAACCGAACTTATTTTGGCTGAACCGAACTTATTTTTCTTTGAACCGAATTATTTTTGCTGAACTAAACCGTATTAATATAATATTATCGATACTTATTATTATTATTTTATAATAATAAATAATAAATAATAAATAATAAATAATAAATAATAAATAATAAATAATAAATAATAAATAATAAATAATAAATAATAAATAATAAATAATAAATAATAAATAATAAATAATAAATAATAAATAATAAATAATAAATAATAAATAATAAATAATAAATAATAAATAATAAATAATAAATAATAAATAATAAATAATAAATAATAAATAATAAATAATAAATAATAAATAATAAATAATAAATAATAAATAATAAATAATAAATAATAAATAATAAATAATAAATAATAAATAATAAATAATAAATAATAAATAATAAATAATAAATAATAAATAATAAATAATAAATAATAAATAATAAATAATAAATAATAAATAATAAATAATAAATAATAAATAATAAATAATAAATAATAAATAATAAATAATAAATAATAAATAATAAATAATAAATAATAAATAATAAATAATAAATAATAAATAATAAATATTAAATAATAAATAATAAATAATAATAATAAAAATAAATAATTAATAATAAATAATAAATAATTAATAATAATAATAATAATAATAATTAATAAATACTAAATAATAAATAATAATAATAAATAGTAATAATAAAAATAAATAATAATAATAATAAATAATAAATCATAATAATAATAAATAATCAAAAATAAATAATAAATAATTAATAATAATAATAATAATAAATAATAATAATTATTATTATTATTAATCATATTTAATAATAATAATAATAATAATATATAATAATAATAAATAATGAATAATAAATAAAAAATAATAAATAATAAATAATAACAATAATAATAATAATAAATAATAATAATTTTATAAATAATAAATAATAAATAATAATAATAAATAATAAATAATAATAATAAATAATAAATAATAAATAATAAATATTAAATAATAATAATTATTAATAATAAATAATAATAATAATAGTTAATAAATACTAAATAAAAAATAAAAAAATAAAAAAATAAATAATAAATAATAAATAAAAAATAAAGAAATAAAAAAAATAAAAAAAGTAAAAAATAAATATCAAAATAAAAAATAGAAATTCATCGTTATTATATTATAATATTAATAATTATAACAATATTAATAGTAATATTAAAAATAAAAATAATAATCACAACATTAGACAAGACTGAACTTATTTTTTTTGCCGAACCGAACTTATTTTTTCTTTCGAACCGAACTTATTTTTTTGCCGAACCGAACTTATTTTTACTTATTTTTTGCTGAATCGAACTTATTTTTTACTTATTTTTTCCTTGAAAATAAGTCCAAAAGAAGGAGGCCTTATAACCCCAACCAAGCAAAGATATGATTATGGCCTTCTCCGTTTCGGTTTACACAATGAATGGAGAAGAGCTATCATCAATTCCCGATTTATATAAAGCGACTAAAAGTTACTTGGACATTACAAAATCTCCTATGATTTTTGTAAGATGCTATAATGCCCCACGCAAAGTTACTTTCTCTGAAATAAAACAATGTATTAGGGTTGTTAAAATGGGCTGTACAACAAATTTTATCCTCCCTGAAAAAATTAAAGCACAGCCAGAGTTAAACCACCATGAGATACCAGATCTACTCAGGGAAAAGAGGGCAATCAAGATAAAAGCAATTTATGAAGCCTTGATTAACATGGTCAAGACTTATGTTTGGATAAACCATAAGGAGTTAAACACATTAATTATCTCTCAAAGCAAAACATACTTCCATGATGCGATTGAAACCATCAAGTCATGGGTATAGAGCCTGCTCCATCCAGATCAAGAACCAGTTACAAGGTATATACCTAAAAATTTTCTAACTGAAGATACCTTGAAGAGATATTGCAGTTGGATGCAGCAAAATAATAATCACTCATGTAAAATGTGAGGAGTTAAACAAATAACTGTACCAATAATTGAAGATATGGACAGCTATGAAGATAGGGCTGAATCATCTAATACAGCAGTATCTACTACGGAGATAGAGCACAACGTACAAGAATAAAACACCTGTAAACATTACAGCTGTAATAAGATAGACATATGCTTATCATGTAACAGATAAATGTTGTAACAGTAATAACAACACAAAAGTTAGGCGGCTAGCGCAAGAAAAATATGTGAATAGTGAATAGTACTTTCACTGTAGCACTTTTCACTGTAGCAAATAGTGTTTTGTAACAGTATGTAGTTTTTGTACGAACCTTCGTAATCCTTTGCTTATAAATAAGAGTTCTCTGATGAGGCAAAATCATCAGAAGGCACTTACCTAATTACTTTTCCACATTCCATCTCTCAACATTTCTTCTTTACTCTATCTTCTACTCTATCTTCACTGAAAAACACTTTGAATGCTGTTAGTTGTTTAGAATCTTCGGTTAACTTTAATTGGTGAAAACCACTTTTACAATCAAACTTTGAAAAATAATTGTATCCTTGGATTTGCCTCATTTTTAGTATCTTATTTGGTATAGGATAATTGTATGTAATTGTTTTTTCATTTAGAATTCTATAATCAATGACCATTCTTGTTTTTCCTCGTTCTTGTTCTGAGTGTTTATTGACTATAAAAGCACTGCTACTATGTTTTGAATTACTGGGTCTGATTTGTTTTCCAGCTAATAGTTCCGTTATATGCATTTTAAATTCTTTTTCATCTTGTTGTGTATTATTAAAAGGTTTTTGTGATATTATGTTGTTTTGGTCTTTCAATGTTATTTTTATCTC
Organism: Beta lomatogona; assembly: GCA_947646795.1. Classification (NCBI taxonomy): domain Eukaryota; kingdom Viridiplantae; phylum Streptophyta; class Magnoliopsida; order Caryophyllales; family Amaranthaceae; genus Beta; species Beta lomatogona. The sequence continues at coordinate 26,237 of CANSNZ010001083.1, forward strand.
TGTTTTATGCTTATACCAATTTTCTAATGGATTATCATTACATAGTTCTTCTAATTGAGTTCTTAAAGGAGTAAGCTTATCTAGATGGAGTATACCAATTTCTATAATTTCAAAGTTATTAATATTTTCTTTCTTGGTTGTCATTTTTTGGACTAATTAAGTTTCTTCGCCTATTTTACATTTTTCCCATTCTATTGGCATTCTTTCTCTATTTTTAACTATTTTAGCTCTTAACTTATGCTTACATGGAGTAAATAATGTGACAAACTCTTTACCTATACTAAAAGGTTTATATTGGTTAAGAAAGTTAGTTCCTAGTATGATATCTTTTCCTATTAGTTCGAAACATTATAGTAAATTCATAATTAGAACAGATAATAGAACTGTTAGAAGTTGGCTAACCCAAAAATTACAAGATTCAATTACAAGAAATGAAATAAATCGAATAATAGCTGACATTAATCAATATGAATTTTCTATTGAATTATTAAAAACTAACGAAAATTGTTTTGCAGACTATCTCTCAAGAAATAGCTCAACAACTGATTCTAGAAAATCAGGAGCTCAAGATACAACTCAAAAAGTTAACGGAAGAACTAGCTTCAATGAAAAGAGAAGCCATTTCCAGTAATCCTAATATGGAGCAAGCAGATATTGGCACTAGCCAAAAATATAAAAGCCGAATTATTACAAAAAAAAAATTAATTCTCCTTTCAAACGAAGTATGTCCTTACAAACTTATAACCCCAACCAAGCCAATAACCCTACTCCAGTTATCAACAAACTAAATCTTCCAAGCCTTATTCCAGATACTACATCCTTCAAGGATAAGTTAACCTTAGGTACTAAACAAACTATGAATCCTCCAGTTCGCCAATATATTGACAATTTCTTATTTATTTCCAACGAGACTAAATACTATCCCAGAAATAACCTCTAAAGATCGCCACGGAGAAATAAAAGGAGGTTATGTTACTAACCCTTTAAAAAGGGTAAATGAGTTAATAAGCGTTGCCTGGTTGCAATGCAAATTTAATCAAAGCAAGCATATGATTATGGCCTTCTCAATTCAGTTTACACAATGAATGGAGAAGAGTTATCATCAATTCCTGATTTATATAAAGCAGCTAAAAGTTACCTGCACATTACAAAATCTCCTATGATTTTTGTAAGATTGTATACTTGCCCCAGGCGAAGTTACTTTCTCGAAATAAAACAATGTATTAGGGTTGTTAAAATGGGCCGTACAAGTAAATTTTATCCTCCCCGAAGAAATTAAGGCACAGACCATAGTTAAACCACCATGAGATACCGGATCTCCTCGGGGAAAAGAGGGCAGTCAAGATAAAAACAATTTATGAAGCCTTAATTAACATGGTCAAAACTTGTGTTTGGATAAACCATAAGGAGTTAAACACATTAATTATCTCTCAAAGCAAAACATACGGCCATGATGCGATTGAAACCATCGGGTCATGGGTATGGAGCCCTGCTCCATCCGGATCAAGAACCGATTACAAGGTATATACCTAAAAAATTTCTAACTCAAGATACCTTGAAGAGATATTGCAGTTGGATGCAAAGCAAAATAATAATCACTCATGTAAAATGTGTGGAGTTAAACAAATGACTGTACCAATAATTGAAGATATGGACAGCTATGAAGATAGGGCTGAATCATCTAATACAACAGTATCTACTACGGAAATAGAGCACAACGTACAAGAATAAAACACCTGTAAACATTACATTTGTAATAAGATAGACATATGCTTATCATGTAACGGTATAAATGTTGTAATCAGTAATAACAAGACAAAAGTTAGGCGGCTAGCGCAAGAAAAATATGTGAATAGTGGATAGTAAACAATACTATCACCGTAGCACTTTTCACTCGTAGCAAATAGTGTTTTGTAACAAGTATGTAGTTTTTGTACGAACCTTCGTAATCCTTTGCTTATAAATAAGAGTTCTCACGATGAGGCAAAATCATAAGAAGGCACTTACCTAATTACTTTTCCACATTCCATCTCTCAACATTTCTTCTCTATTCTATCTTCTACTTTATCTTCTCTCGAAAAACACGCTTCACCCCTAACTGCGGTATCGAGCTTACTATTCACAAGACCGGAGTTCTTCGCTTACGCCTTATTCCTCAAGATATTATACTAATAATTATGGAGGTAGATAAGGTAATCTCTTTTCGTATGAACTGAATTTAAATTCAATCCCCTAGTTTATAACAATACTAAGATCTGTTAAAATAATTCTATAATTACATATAAGATGTATGCTATCTTAATTATGCTTTCCCGATTAAGTAAAATCATGTTTAGAAACCAAAAGACAATTGGTAGCGAGGAGCCCGTTTAGCCGTTAATTAATGAGAAGGCGTTGAGGGCGTCATGCATAAAACCTATGTGGTGAGGTTGAAAAACATGAATTTATTTAATTCTCGCTTAAGTGCTTAAGGGTTGTTAAAGCGGATTAGCAGTACTTATATGAAAGCCGATAGAATTGTTATTAACCGATTAAGGTTTATTATAAGCAAAAGAGATTGAGTCTTTAAAGAAAGTTCATAATGAAACCGATTGTTTACCTATTTATTTGATTATCATATGAGTTCTCTAATAAAAACTGTTAAAATACGTGTTGAATGGATAAATTATGCTTTACTATTTCAAATCAATAGAGTAAGAGATCAAATGAGTGTTTCTCATATTCAAGCAGCTAAAGAAGAAGATACTTGAAATAAGGTGCTCTTTACTTAATTCACTACGGGAAGAACAAGATAAAATAGAAATACTTTCAAGGATTCAACTAGAACTTAAAAAATTATTGGAACTATTAAAACAAATAGAACTTAGACAATTACTAATAGAACTTGAACAATTAATAAATTCGTTATGACTATCAAAACACAAATAAACAACGTTAAAGATCATATAAAAACGAGAGATAACATATTAAATGTTCGGAATAGAATTATACAAGATAAAATAGATGATTTTGAAGATTAATTATATGAAGCTTATAGAAGAAAAGATAATGAACTAAAAGATGCCTTGAGAAAATATTTAATTAAGTTACAAGACAAGAAAAATAGAAACTTAATAGCTAAACAAGGACTTAGAGATAGCAAAGAAACGATTAAGCATCTCTAGATCTAAACGATATTTAACTGAAAACCTACCTATTCAAATAAAATCACATGAACATTATATAATAATACAAATAGGAACAAAAAATCTAACAGCGCAATTAGATATTAATACTCGAAAATAATTACATACCATTAGACAAATTGTCAAACCAAATAGTTAACATAAATGAAAATTTTAATAGATTAATTACATTAACAACAAAAGTTGCGCTCCAAGATATAAATATAGACTATGTTATAACCCTAAACAATAAGATAATACTAGGAAAAGACTTCTTGGAACAGGTTAAACCATGGACAATAGAACCATATTACTTTAAATTCACTTATAACCAAACTCAATATAAAACTAGAATAATAAATGAGTAACGCTATACCTAGTTCAATAGAATTAGTAAGATTTCAAAAACAGATAGAAATAACAAAAGAAGAAAAGGTTTATCTAAGTCAAAGATTACAATACATTATATTGGCAGGTTGCCATAGAGATAGCATAAGAGCATTATAAAAAAGGGAACAAGAAAAAACCAGAATTATAGAAATATTAGAACAAAAATTATATAAAATGAAAAATGACTTAGCAATTCTTAATAAAAATGAGTAATTTGACCTATATACTTATAAAAATAATCTTTGAAGGATACAAAAGTCGGTATTATACACCAATGGTAGATACGGGAGCACAACCAACAATAATGAAAGAAAATTGTTTGCCATAATGGAAAAAATTAAACACACCATTTAGAATCAATGGGTTTAATAACAATAGTAGTAACATTACCTTATATCAAACAAAGGTGAAAATACAAATTTGGAATAAATATAATTATACCTTTTGTTTCGAACTAATAGGAAAAGACATCATACTAGAAACTAACTTTCTTAACCAATATAAACCTTTTAGTATAGGTAAAGAGTTTGTCACATTATTTACTCCTTGTAAGCATAAGTTAAGAGCTAAATTAGTTAAAAATAGAGAAAGAATGCCAATAGAATGGGAAAAATGTAAAATAGGCGAAGAAACTCAATTAGTCCAAAAAATGACAACCAAGAAAGAAAATATTTATAACTTTGAAATTATAGAAATTGGTATACTCCATCTAGATAAGCTTACTCCTTTAATAACTCAATTAGAAGAACTATGTAATGATAATCCTTTAGAAAATTGGTATAAGCATAAAACGAGAGATAAAAATAACATTGAAGACCAAAACAGCATAATATCACAAAAACCTTTTAATAATACACAACGAGATGAAAAAGAATTTAAAATGCATATAACGGAACTATTAGCTGGAAAACTAATCGGACCCAGTAATTCAAAACATAGTAGCAGTGCTTTTATAGTCAATAAACACTCAGAACAAAAACGAGGAAAAACAAGAATGGTCATTGATTATAGAAATGTAAATGAAAAAACAATTACATACAATTATCCTATACCAAATAAGATACTAAAAATGAGGCAAACCCAAGGATACAATTATTTTTCAAAGTTTGATTGTAAAAGTGGTTTTCACCAATTAAAGTTAACCGAAGATTCTAAACAACTAACAGCATTCAAGGTCCCTAATGGGTTTTATGAATGCAATGTATTACCTTTTGGATATAAAAATGCCCCAGGAAGATACCAGGCATTCATGGATAAAAATTGAAATCAGTTATCAAATTGTGTAGTTTATATTGATGACATACTAATCTATTCAAAAACACAAGAAGAACACTTTAAGTTATTAGAACAGTTTATAGAAATTATTAAAACTAGTGGTATAGTTTTAAGTAAAAAGAAAATGGAATTATTTAAAACACAGATTGAATTCTTAGGATTTGAAATAGATAAAGCTGGAATAAAAATGCAAGATCATATAGCTCAAAAAATTATTGAGTTCCAAAAAGAAAACAATACTAAGAAAGAATTACAAAAGTTCCTAGGAATAGTAAATCAGGTTAGAGAATTTATCCCGAAATTATCACAATATAATGAACCACTAACTAAAAAAACTAAAGAAAGACTACGAATTTAGATGGGAAGATACTGATACAAAGATTTTAGAAAATGTCAAAGACCTAGTCAAAAAGTTACCAAAACTTAGTTTTCCTGATGAAGACAAAGAATTTATATGGATAGTAGAAACAGATGCTAGTGAAACCAATAACGGTTACGGAGCAGTATTAAAATACAGATATAAAAATGATAAAAAAGAATATGTTTGTAGGTACCACTCAGGTACTTTTAAGGCAAATGAAATTAATTGGGATATAAATAGAAAAGAATTAAAAGCACTAAAATATGGAATTAAAAAATTTGAATGTTATATAGTTTATAGTAAATTCATAATTAGAACAGATAATAGAACTGTTAGAAGTTGGCTAACCCAAAAATTACAAGATTCAATTACAAGAAAAGAAATAAATCAAATAATAGCTGACATCAATCAATATGAATTTTCTATTGAATAATAAAAACTAACGAAAATTGTTTTGCGAGACTATCTCTCAAGAAATAGCTCAACAACCGATTCTAGAAAATCAGGAGCTCAAGATACAACTCAAAAAGTTAACGGACGCTTCAATGAAAAGAGAAGCCACTTCCAGTAATCCTAATATGGAGCAAGGAGATATTGGCACTAGCCAAAAATATAAAAGCCGAATTATTACAAAAAAAAAGTTAATTCTCCTTTCAAACGAAGTATGTCCTTACAAACTAATAACCCCAACCAAGCCAATAACCCTACTCCAGTTATCAACGAACTAAATTTTCCAAGCCTTATTCCAGATACCACATCCTTCAAGGAAAAGTTAACCTTAGGTACTAAACAAACTATGAATCTTCCAGTTCGCCAATATATAGACAATTTCTTATTTATTGCCAACGGACTAAATACTATCCCGAAATAACCTCTAAAGATCGTCACGGAGAAATAGAAGGAGGTTATGTTACTAACCCTTTAAAAAGGGTAAATGAGTTAATAGTGTTGCCTGGTTGCAATGCAAATTTAATCAAAGCAGCATATGATTATGGCCTTCTCAATTCAGTTTACACAATGAACGGAGAAGAGCTATCATCAATTCCTGATTTATATAAAGCAGCTAAAAGTTACTTGCACATTACAAAATCTCCTATGATTTTTGTAAGATGCTATACTCCCCCAGGCGAAGTTACTTTCTCGAAATAAAACAATGTATTAGGGTTGTTAAAATGGGCTGTACAACAAATTTTATCCTCCCTGAAGAAATTAAGGCACAGCCAGAGTTAAATCACCATGAGATACCAGATCTCCTCAGGGAAAAGATGGCAGTCAAGATAAAAACAATTTATGAAGCCTTGATTAACATGGTCAAAACTTATGTTTGGATAAACCATAAGGAGTTAAGCACATTAATTATCTCTCAAAGCAAAACATACGTCCATGATGCGATTGAAACCATCAAGTCATGGGTATGGAGCCTGCTCCATCCAGATCAAGAACCAGTTACAAGGTATATACCTAAAAATTTTCTAACTGAAGATACCTTGAAGAAATATTGCAGTTGGATGCAGCAAAATAATAATCACTCATGTAAAATGTGTGGAGTTAAACAAATGATTGTACCAATAATTGAAGATATGGACCGCTATGAAGATAGGGCTGAATCATCTAATACAAGCAAGTATCTACTACGGAGATAGAGCACAACGTACAAGAATAAAACACCTGTAAGCATTACAATTTGTAATAAGATAGACATATGCTTATCATGTAACGTATAAATGTTGTAACAGTAATAACAAGACAAAAGTTAGGCGGCTAGCGCAAGAAAAATATTTGAATTGTGAATAGTGAACAGTACTTTCACTGTAGAACTTTTCACTGTAGCAAATAGTGTTTTGTAACAGTATTAGTTTTTGTACGAAGCTTCGTAATCCTTTGCTTATAAATAAGAGTTCTCGATGAGGCAAAATCATCGAAGGCACTTACCTAATTACTTTTCCACATTCCATCTCTCAACATTTCTTCTCTATTCTATATTCTCCTCTATCTTCTCTGAAAAACACGCTTCACCGCTTATCCGGTATTAGAGCTTACTATTCACAAGACCGGAGTTCTTCTCTTACAGCTTATTCCTCAAGATATTATGCTAATAATTATGGTGGCGAGATAAGGTAATCTCTTTTCTTATGAACTGAATTTAAATTCAATCCCCTAGTTTATTATAATACTAAGATCCGTTAAAATAATTCTATAATTTCATATAAGATGTATGCTATCTTAATTATGCTTTCCTTGATTAAGTAAAATCATGTTTAGAAACCAAAAGACAATTGGTAGCAGGAGCCCGTTTAGCCGTTAATTAATGAGAAGGCGTTGAGGGCGTCATGCATAAAACCTATGTGGTGAGGTTGAAAAACATGAATTTATTTGATTCGGCTAAGTGCTTAAGGGTTGCTAAAGCGGATTAGCAGTACTTATATGAAAGCCGATAGAATTGTTATTAACCGATTAAGGTTTATTATAAGCAAAAAGGATTGAGTCTTTAAAGAAAGTTCATAATGAAACCGACTGTTTACCTATTTATTTGATTATCATATGAGTTCTCTAATAAAAACTGTTAAAATACGTGTTGAATGGATAAATTATGCTTTACTATTTAAAATCAATAGAGTAAGATATCAAATGAGTGTTTCTCATATTCAAGCAACTAAAGAAGAAGATACCGAAATAAGGTGCTCTTTACTTAATTCACTACGGGAAGAACAAGATAAAATAGAAATACTTTCAAGGGTTCAACTAAAACTTAAAAAATTATTGGAACTATGAAAACAAATAGAACTTAGACAATTATTAATAGAACTTGAATAATTAATAAATTCGTTATGACTATCAAAACAAATGAATTTGACAGAGAAAGGAGATTAGCACTAGAAAATAATTTCGTACAAGTAACTAATATAGAAAGTAGCTATCAAGACAATAAAACAATTAATGACATCTACAAGAAATTAGAAAAACTAGAAAGAAAATATGATGAGAGAATGAGAAAAACAGAAGAATCTATTAAAATAATCCATATTAATACTAAACAAATATTAGACAAAGTCTACAGAGTAGAAAATCATTTAAAGGAAGAAATACAAAATCTTAAAATAGAGTATAATAGTAAGTTTGAAAAAATAGAAGAACAGCTTATATGTAATATCAAAAACAATACAGAAGATATACAAATCCATGAATCAGATGATGAAACAATAAATAATACTACCATAGAAGCTTTAACTACTGAAATAGAACGACTTGAAGTAAACAATATAGAGGTTAATACTCTAGAAGAAAATAATGAAGAAGTTTATTATGAACAATCTTGTCAAGAATTTAGATATTCAAATTATTTAGAATCGGACTTCAACTCAGAAAAGGACGAAGAAATTAACGTACTTACGAAAATCTAGACAGATGGCGATTATGATTATATGGAATCCAATAGAAGTTATAAGCCTACCTTTAAAAAGAAAAAAATATGATTATAAATATAAAAATAACGATTATATATGGAAATATCGAACAAAATTAGAAAATGATTACATACCCGGGAGATAACCAATCAGGAGAAACTTTAAATCTAGATTGCTCTACTAATACCTGAAATGGATATACAAAATTGGACAGCTAGAATAAATGCAAAATTAATAGAAGCTAAAATACCAATCAGTGCAGCGGCCAGTTATATTGAAGCAACTATAACGAGAATAGCTAGAAGCTATTTAACTAATATGGGAATAATAGAATTAACTGAATTGCGAAGTACTAAGATAGAAGGAACAGAGATGACCGATTCTACACAAATGTTGAAAAAATATGAGAAAATAATTCAAAGAGAATTTGGTAATCCAAATGCAGATTTAAAATATGCTATAGCCAAAAAAGAGTATTGTAAGTCCCAATTATATAATATGCAAATATTTTCCATGTGTCCAGAAGATCTAAACAAATATAATTGTGCTTTTCAGATGAACTATTATGAATTAGGAACCGAAACCCCTGAACAATTAGCTGTATTTCGAAAATTATATTTTGAAAAATTACCAATACCTATAAATACTATGGTACAATAAGCTTATTACACGGAACCTAAAACAGGAACTTTAGGAGAACATATAGCATATTTACAAGCATGGTATAAAAATTATTGTATGAAAGTTAATAACCATAAGGAATTTAGAAAACAAGCTAAAATTAGTGACTGTTGTGAAAGATATGAAATACCCATATTTGGATGTCACAAATTAAACAAAAGATATAAAGCAAAAAGACCCAAATTGATGCGAAGACGATATAAAAGATTTAAACCGTATGGAAAATATAAAAATAAGAAAAGATCAAATAAAATCTATTTTACTAAAAGAAAAATCTACAAATATGCTAAAAATCCAATAAAATGTAGATGTTATAATTGTGGACAAATAGGTCACATAGCAAAGGAATGTAAAGCCAAAGCGAATAAAAATGTTAATAAAAACATAAAAAATGTAAACTTCATTGAACTCCATATAGCGGAATATGAACTAGGAAAAACCAATATATCACCGGATGAAGAAATATATGTGCTCGAATACGAAACAGATAATAACGAAATTAATGAAATAAGTAATGATGAAAGTAGTGAAGATGAAGATAATACTGAAACTGATAATAATGAATAAAGAATTACAAGAAGTTGATTACAATGAAGATATTACAGTACAACATAAAAACCAAAGAGTCATTTTTGACTTACAAAAATATAATGCATTAAAGTATGAAGGATTTACGTTGTCCCCGGACAAGATTATTGAAAAGAAAAAATTTGATCTAGCCAATTTAACTAAGTATTTCAAAAAGAAAAAAGAAGAATATTTAGTTATAGCTAATAGGGAACATGTTATAGATATAACACAGGTACAAGGTAACACTAGAGTCCCACTAATAACACAAGAAGTATTAAATGAAGAAATAACCAAAATTAATAACGTATTAAATAATAAACCAATTACATTTAGATTTGTAGAATTAGCTGCTATAGAAATAATAATAAAAGCCTGTTTTAAAGAAGGAATAGATACTCCTTTGGAATTAGAATTACCTGATGATAGAATCAAAGAACCTATAGAACAAGCTATTATAGCACAACTTAAAGGAAATCTTATTTATCAGAAAGTTAGATTTATAATTAAGCCTAATTATTCTATAAGTTTAACTGATCAAAATATAGAAAAGGCATTAGTCTGATATTGGAAATTAGATGGAATAAACATGACAACTGGATCAAAAGTCATGACAGTACAATGTAAGAATGCTTATATATTAACAGATCAACATCAGGTTTATACTAAAAACAAATTAAGACCAATTACTATAGATACCCCTTTTACAGATCTTATATTACCTATAGAAAAAGGATTAAAGTTATACTCTAAACCAAACTATGAGGACTTAGAAATAGTAAAGAAACGATTAAGCATCTCTAGATCTAAACGACATTTAACTGAAAACCTACCTATTCAAATAAAATCACATGAACATTATATAATAACACAAATAGGAACAAAAAATCTAACAGCGCAATTAGATATTAATACTGAAAATAATTACATACCATTAGACAAATTGTCAAACCAAATAGTTAACATAAATGAAAATTTTAATAGATTAATTACATTAACAGCAAAAGTTGCGCTCCAAGATATAAATATAGACTGTTATAACCCTAAACAATAAGATAATACTAGGAAAAGACTTCTTGGAACAGGTTAAACCATGGACAATAGAACCAGATTACTTTAAATTCACTTATAACCAAACTCAATATAAAACTAGAATAATAAATGAGTAACGCTATACCTAGTTTAATAGAATTAGTAATATTACAAAAACAGATAGAAATAACAAAAGAAGAAAAGGTTTATCTAAGTCAAAGATTACAATACATTATATTAGCAAGTTGCCATAGAGATAGCATAAGAGCATTATCAAAAAGGGAACAAGAAAAAACCAGAATTATAGAAATATTAGAACAAAAATTATATAAAATGAAAAATGACTTAGCAATTCTTAATAAAAATGAGTAATTTGACCTATATACTTATAAAAATAATCTTTGAAGGATACAAAAGTCGATATTATACACCAATGGTAGATACAGGATCACAACCAACAATATTTACTATTCCTAGGAATTTTTGTAATTCTTTCTTAGTATTGATTTCTTTTTGGAACTCAATAATTTTTTGAGCTATATGATCTTGCATTTTTATTCCAGCTTTATCTATTTCAAATCCTAAGAATTCAATCTGTGTTTTAAATAATTCCATTTTCTTTTTACTTAAAACTATACCACTAGTTTTAATAATTTCTATAAACTGTTCTAATAATTTAAAGTGTTCTTCTTGTGTTTTTGAATAGATTAGTATGTCATCAATATAAACTACATAATTTGATAACTGATTTAAATATTTATCCATGAATGCCTGGAATCTTCCTGGGGCATTTTTATATCCAAAAGGTAATACATTCCATTCATAAAACCCATTAGGGACTTTGAATGCTGTTAGTTGTTTAGAATCTTCGATTAACTTTAATTGGTGAAAACCACTTTTACAATCAAACTTTGAAAAATAATTGTATCCTTGGATTTGCCTCATTTTTAGTATCTTATTTGGTATAGGATAATTATATGTAATTGTTTTTTCATTTAGAATTCTATAGTCAATGACCATTCTTGTTTTTCCTCGTTTTTGTTCTGAGTGTTTATTGACTATAAAAGCACTGCTACTATGTTTTGAATTACTGGGTCTGATTAGTTTTCCAGCTAATAGTTCCGTTATATGCATTTTAAATTCTTTTTCATCTCGTTGTGTATTATTAAAAGGTTTTTGTGATATTATGCTTGTTTTGGTCTTTCAATGTTATTTTTATCTCTGTTTTATGCTTATACCAATTTTCTAAAGGATTATCATTACATAGTTCTTCTAATTGAGTTCTTAAAGGAGTAAGCTTATCTAGATGGAGTATACCAATTTCTATAATTTCAAAGTTATTAATATTTTCTTTCCTCGCCTATTTTACATTTTTCCCGTTCTATTGGCATTCTTTCTCTATTTTTAACTATTTTAGCTTTTAACTTATGCTTACAAGGAGTAAATAATGTGACAAACTCTTTACCTATACTAAAAGGTTTATATTGGTTAAGAAAGTTAGTTCCTAGTATGATGTATTTTCCTATTAGTTCGAAACAGTATACTTTAGGTATAAATAATATTTTATTCCATATTTGTATTTTCACCTTTGTTTGATATAAGGTAATGTTACAACTATTGTTATTAAACCCATTGATTCTAAATGGTGTGTTTAATTTTTTCCATTATGGCAAACAATTTTCTTTCATTATTGTTGGTTGTGCTCCTGTATCTACCATTGGTGTATAATACCGACTTTTGTATCCTTCAAAGATTATTTTTATAAGTATATAGGTCAAATTACTCATTTTTATTAAGAATTGCTAAGTCATTTTTCATTTTATATAATTTTTGTTCTAATATTTCTATAATTCTGGTTTTTTCTTGTTCCCTTTTTGATAATGCTCTTATGTTATCTCTATGGCAACCTGCCAATATAATGTATTGTAATCTTTGACTTAGATAAACCTTTTCTTCTTTTGTTATTTCTATCTGTTTTTGTAATCTTACTAATTCTATTAAACTAGGTATAGCGTTACTCATTTATTATTCTAGTTTTATATTGAGTTTGGTTATAAGTGAATTTAAAGTAATCTGGTTCTATTGTCCATGGTTTAACCTGTTCCAAGAAGTCTTTTCCTAGTATTATCTTATTGTTTAGGGTTATAACATAGTCTATATTTATATCTTGGAGCGCAACTTTTGTTGTTAATGTAATTAATCTATTAAAATTTTCATTTATGCTAACTATTTGGTTTGACAATTTGTCCAATGGTATGTAATTATTTTCAGTATTAATATCTAATTGCGCTGTTAGATTTTTTGTTCCTATTTGTATTATTATATAATGTTCATGTGATTTTATTTGAATAGGTAGGTTTTCAGTTAAATGTCGTTTAGATCTAGAGATGCTTAATCGTTTCTTTACTATTTCTAAGTCCTCATAGTTTGGTTTAGAGTATAACTTTAATCCTTTTTCTATAGGTAATATAAGATCTGTAAAAGGGGTATCTATAGTAATTGTTCTTAATTTGTTTGTAGTATAAACCTGATGTTGATCTGTTAATATATAAGCATTCTTACATTGTACTGTCATGACTTTTGATCCAGTTGTCATGTTTATTCCATCTAATTTCCAATATAAGACTAATGCCTTTTCTATATTTTGATCAGTTAAACTTATAGAATAATTAGGCTTAATTATAAATCTAACTTTCTGATAAATAAGATTTCCTTTAAGTTGTGCTATAATAGTTTGTTCTATAGGTTCTTTGATTCAATCATCAGCTAATTCTAATTCCAAAGGAGTATCTATTCCTTCTTTAAAACAGGCTTTTATTATTATTTCTATAGTAGCTAATTCTACAAATCTAAATGTAATTGGTTTATTTTTTAATACGTTATTAATTTTGGTTATTTCTTCATTTAATACTTCTTGTGTTATTAGTGGGACTCTAGTGTTACCTTGTACCTGTGTTATATCTATAACATGTTCCCTATCAGCTATAACTAAATATTCTTCTTTTTTCTTTTTGAAATACCTAGTTAAATTGGCTAGATCAAATTTTTTCTTTTCAATAATCTTGTCGGGGGACAACGTAAATCCTTCATACTTTAATGCATTATATTTTTGTAAGTCAAAAATGACTCTTTGGTTTTTATGTTGTACTGTAATATCTTCATCGTAATCAACTTCTTGTAATTCTTTATTCATTATTATCAGTTTCAGTATTATCTTCATCTTCACCTAGTTTAATAGAATTAGTAAGATTACAAAAACAGATAGAAATAACAAAAGAAGAAAAGGTTTATCTAAGTCAAAGATTACAATACATTATATTGGCAGGTTGCCATAGAGATAGCATAAGAGCATTATCAAAAAGGGAACAAGAAAAAACCAGAATTATAGAAATATTAGAACAAAAATTATATAAAATGAAAAATGACTTAGCAATTCTTAATAAAAATGAGTAATTTGACCTATATACTTATAAAAATAATCTTTGAAGGATACAAAAGTCGGTATTATACACCAATGGTAGATACAGGAGCACAACCAACAATAATGAAAGAAAATTGTTTGCCATAATGGAAAAAATTAAACACACCATTTAGAATCAATGGGTTTAATAACAATAGTAGTAACATTACCTTATATCAAACAAAGGTGAAAATACAAATATGGAATAAAATATTATTTATAACTAAAGTATACTGTTTCGAACTAATAGGAAAAGACATCATACTAGGAACTAACTTTCTTAACCAATATAAACCTTTTAGTATAGGTAAAGAGTTTGTCACATTATTTACTCCTTGTAAGCATAAGTTAAGAGCTAAAATAGTTAAAAATAGAGAAAGAATGCCAATAGAACGGGAAAAATGTAAAATAGGCGAGGAAAGAAAATATTAATAACTTTGAAATTATAGAAATTGGTATACTCCATCTAGATAAGCTTACTCCTTTAAGAACTCAATTAGAAGAACTATGTAATGATAATCCTTTAGAAAATTGGTATAAGCATAAAACAGAGATAAAAATAACATTGAAAGACCAAAACAGTATAATATCACAAAAACCTTTTAATAATACACAACGAGATGAAAAAGAATTTAAAATGCATATAACGGAACTATTAGCTGGAAAACGAATCATACCCAGTAATTGAAAACATAGTAGCAGTGCTTTTATAGTCAATAAACACTCAGAACAAAAACGAGGAAAAACAAGAATGGTCATTGATTATAGAATTCTAAATGAAAAAACAATTACATACAATTATCCTATACCAAATAAGATACTAAAAATGAGGCAAATCCAAGGATACAATTATTTTTCAAAATTTGATTGTATAAGTGGTTTTCACCAATTAAAGTTAACCGAAGATTCTAAACAACTAACATCATTCAAAGTCCCTAATGGGTTTTATGAATGGAATGTATTACCTTTTGGATATAAAAATGCCCCAGGAAGATACCAGGCATTCATGGATAAATATTTAAATCAGTTATCAAATTGTGTAGTTTATATTGATGACATACAAATCTATTCAAAAACACAAGAAGAACACTTTAAGTTATTAGAACAGTTTGTAGAAATTATTAAAACTAGTGGTATAGTTTTAAGTAAAAAGAAAATGGAATTATTTAAAACACAGATTGAATTCTTAGGATTTGAAATAGATAAAGCTGGAATAAAAATGCAAGATCATATAGCTCAAAAAATTATTGAGTTCCAAAAAGAAATCAATACTAAGAAAGAATTACAAAAATTCCTAGGAATAGTAAATCAGGTTAGAGAATTTATCCCGAAATTATCACAATATACTGAACCACTAACTAAAAAACTAAAGAAAGACTACGAATTTAGATGGGAAGATACTGATACAAAGATTTTAGAAAAAATCAAAGACCTAGTCAAAAAGTTACCAAAACTTAGTTTTCCTGATGAAGACAAAGAATTTATATGGATATTAGAAACAGATGCTAGTAAAACCAATAACGGTTACGGAGCAGTATTAAAATACAGATATAAAAATGATAAAAAAGAATATGTTTGTAGGTACCACTCAGGTACTTTTAAGGCAAATGAAATTAATTGGGATATAAATAAAAAAGAATTAAAAGCAGTAAAATATGGAATTAAAAAATTTGAATGTTATATAGTTTATAGTAAATTCATAATTAGAACAGATAATAGAACTGTTTGAAGTTGGCTAACCCAAAAATTACAAGATTTAATTACAAGAAAAGAAATAAATCAAATAATAGCTGACATCAATCAATATGAATTTTCTATTGAATTATTAAAAACTCACGAAAATTGTTTTGCAGACTATCTCTCAAGAAATAGCTCAATAACTGATTCTAGAAAATCAGGAGCTCAAGATACAACTCAAAAAGTTAACGGAAGAACTCGCTTCAATGAAAAGAGAAGCCACTTCCAGTAATCCTAATATGGAGCAAGCAGATATTGGCACTAGCCATAAATATAAAAGCCGAATTATTACAAAAAAAGTTAATTCTCCTTTCAAGCGAAGTATGTCCTTACAACCCTTTAACCCCAACCAAGCCAATAACCCTACTCCAGTTATCAACGAACTAAATTTTCCAAGCCTTATTCCAGATACCACATCCTTCAAGGAAAAGTTAACCTTAGGTACTAAACAAACTATGAATCCTCCAGTTCGCCAATATATAGATAAATTCTTATTTATTGCCAGCAGACTAAATACTATCCCAGAAATAACCGCTAAAGATATCCACGAAGAAATAGAAGGAGGTTATGTTACTAACCCTTTAAAAAGGGTAAATGAGTTAATAGCGTTGCCTGGTTGCAATGCAAATTTAATCAAAGCAGCATATGATTATGGCCTTCTCAATTCAGTTTACACAATGAATGCAGAAGAGCTATCATCAATTCCCGATTTATATAAAGCGACTAAAAGTTACTTGCACATTACAAAATCTCCTATGATTTTTGTAAGATGCTATATTGCCCAGGCGAAGTTACTTTCTCTCGATATAAAAAAATGTATTAGGGTTGTTAAAATGGGCTGTACAGCAAATTTTATCCTCCATGAAGAAATTAAGGCACAGCCAGAGTTAAACCACCATGAGATACCAGATCTCCTCAAGGAAAAGAGGGCAGTCAAGATAAAAGCAATTTATGAAGCCTTGATTAACATGGTCAAGACTTATGTTTGGATAAACCATAAGGAGTTAAACACATTAATTATCTCTCAAAGCAAAACATACGGCCATGATGCGATTGAAACCATCAAGTCATGGGTATGGAGCCCTGCTCCATCCAGATCAAGAACCGATTACAAGGTATATACCTAAAAATTTTCTAACTGAAGATACCTTGAAGAGATATTGCAGTTGGATGCAGCAAAATAATAATCACTCATGTAAAATGTGTGGAGTTAAACAAATGATTGTACCAATAATTGAAGATATGGACAGCTATGAAGATAGGGGTTGAATCATCTAATACAGCAAGTATCTACTACGGAGATAGAGCACAACGTACAAGAATAAAACACACTGTAAACATTACAATTTGTAATAAGATAGACATATGCTTATCATTTAACAGATAAATGTTATAACAGTAATAACAAGACAAAAGTTAGGCGGCTAGCGCAAGAAAAATATGTGAATAGTGAATAGTGAACAGTAATTTCACTGTAGCAAATAGTGTTTTGTAATAGTATGTAGTCTTTGTACGAACCTTCGTAATCCTTTGCTTATAAATAAGAGTTATCTGATGAGGCAAAATCATCAGAAGGCACTTACCTAATTACTTTTCCACATTCCATCTCTCAGCATTTCTTCTCTATTCTATCTTCTACTCTATCTTCTCTGAAAAACACGCTTCACCCCTAATCTGGTATCGAGCTTACTATTCACAAGACCGGAGTTCTTCGCTTACGACTTATTCCTCAAGATATTATACTAATAATTATGGAGGCGAGATAAGCTAATCTCTTTTCTTATGAACTGAATTTAAATTCAATCCCCTAGTTTATAATAATACTAAGATCCGTTAAAATAATTCTATAATTTCATATAAGATGTATGCTATCTTAATTATGCTTTCCCCGATTAAGTAAAATCATGTTTAGAAACCAAAAGACAATTGGTAGCAGGACCCCGTTTAGCCGTTAAGTAATGAGAAGGCGTTGAGGGCATCATGCATAAAACCTATGTGGTGAGGTTGAAAAACATGAATTTATTTAATTCTGCTTAAGTGCTTAAGGGTTGTTAAAGCGGATTAGCAGTACTTATATGAAAGCTGATAGAATTGTTATTAACCGATTAAGGTTTATTATAAGCAAAAGGGATTAAGTCTTTAAAGAAAGTTCATAATGAAACCGACTGTTTACCTATTTATTTGAATATCATATGAGTTCTCTAATAAAAACTGTTAAAATACGTGTTGAATGGATAAATTATGCTTTACCATTTAAAATCAATAGAGTAAGAGATAAAATGAGTGTTTCTCATATTCAAGCAGCTAAAGAAGAAGATACTGAATAAGGTGCTCTTTACTTAATTCACTACAGGAAGAACAAGATAAAATAGAAATACTTTCAAGGGTTCAACTAGAAATTAAAAAATTATTGGAACTATTAAAACAAATAGAACTTAGACAATTATTAATAGAACTTGAACAATTAATAAACTCGTTATGACTATCAAAATACAAATAAACAACGTTAAAGATCATATAAAAACGAGAGATAACATATTAAATGTTCAGAATATATAATTATACAAGATAAAATAGATGATTTTGAAGATTACTTATATGAAGCTTATAGAAGAAAAGATAATGAAATAAAAGATGCCTTGAGAAAATATTTAATTAAGTTACAAGACAAGAAAAATAGAAACTTAGTAGCTAAACAAGAACTTAGAGATTTACAAAGTTCGTTATACATATGAGTACTAAATGTCAGGTAAAGGAGGCTATGAGAAGAGCTAATTGGGAATATTTTATATCACTTATGCAATCTGATATTAAAAGTTTAGAATTAAGTAATCAAAAGCAGATGGCTATTATTAATAAACTACAAATATTAAAACAAGCAACATTAAATGATAATTATGACTATGAAGAAATTAACAAGGAGTTAAAACCTTTTGATAATCTAATAGAATTGCTAGAAATACAAATTAAGGAACAGGATGATGTAGCTAAGAAAATAATAGAAGATTATAATAATTATAAGTTAAATAGAAAATCAACTTTATGCTTATGAGTGAACTAGAAAAAGAAGAAAATTTAGGAACCAGTCTAAACATAATAAATAAAAATATATTATTTATTATACAGCTACTAAAAGTAAGTAAGAAAGAATTAGATAAATCAGAATCTAGTAATACAAAATTACCAATAGAACTAGAAGAACAAGGTTATGAAATTTTAGAAAAGAAGATAACTAAGGAATATTCACAGTTATTTCCGGAATTACTTTTAAGGAAAAAAATAGAAATAGAATATGAAAGAATAATTGACCAACCGGAATAATGAATAAAAACGAAAAAATCATTGAAGAAGAAATTATTAGATACCCCGACGGTCCATTTAAAATACATAAGACTAATCAAAATAGACAATTTGCGGAAATTAGTGAAGGCATATTTTATCTAATAAAAAATAGGAAACAAATGATACTAGAAAATGAATTTGACAGAGAAAGGAGATTAGCACTAGAAAATAATTTCGTACAAGTAACTAATATAGAAAGTAGCTATCAAGACAATAAAACAATTAATGACATCTACAAGAAATTAGAAAAACTAGAAAGAAAATATGATGAGAGAATGAGAAAAACAGAAGAATCTATTAAAATAATCCATATTAATACTAAACAAATATTAGACAAAGTCTAAAGAGTAGAAAATCATTTAAAGGAAGAAATACAAAATCTTAAAATAGAGTATAATAGTAAGTTTGAAAAATTAGAAGAACAGCTTATATGTAATATCAAAAACAATACGGAAGATATAGAAATCTATGAATCGGATGATTAAACAATAAATAATACTACCATAGAAGCTTTAACTCTGAAATAGAACGACTTGAAGTAAACAATATAGAGGTTAATACTCTAGAAGTAAATAATGAAGAAGTTTATTCTGAACAATCTAGTCAAGAATTTAGATATTCAAATTATTTAGAATCAGACTTCAACTCAGAAAAGGACGAAGAAATTAACGTACTTACTAAAATCTACACAGATGGCGATTATGATTATATGGAATCCAGTAGAAGTTATATATAAGCCTACCTTTAAAAAGAAAAAATATGATTATAAATATAAAAATAACAATTATATATGGAAATATCGAACAAAATTAGAAAATGATTACATACCCGGGAGATAACCAATCGGGAGAAACTTTAAATCTAGATTGCTCTACTAATACTGAAATGGATATACAATATTGGACAGCTAGAATAAATGCAAAATTAACAGAAGCTAAAATACCGGTCGGTGCAGCGGCCAGTTATATTGAAGCAACTATAACAGGAATAGCAAGAAGCTATTTAACTAATATGGGAATAATAGAATTAACTGAATTGCGAAGTACTAAGATAGAAGGAACAGAGATGACTGATTCTACACAAATGTTGAAAAAAATATGAGAAAATAATTCGAAGAGAATTTGGTAATCCAAATGCAGATTTAAAATATGCTATAGCCGAAAAAGAGTATTGTAAGTCCCAATTATATAATATGCAAATATTTTCCATGTGTCCAGAAGATCTAAACAAATATAATTGTGCTTTTCAGATGAACTATTATGAATTAGGAACCGAAACCCCTGAACAATTAGCTGTATTTCGAAAATTATATTTTGAAAAATTACCAATACCTATAAATACTATGGTACAATAAGCTTATTACACAGAACCTAAAACAGGAACTTTAGGAGAACATATAGCATATTTACAAGCATGGTATAAAAATTATTGTATGGAAGTTAATAACCATAAGGAATTTAGAAAACAAGCTAAAATTAGTGACTGTTGTGAAAGATATGAAATACCCAAATTTGGATGTCACAAATTAAACAAAAGATATAAAGCAAAAAGACCCAAATTGATGCGAAGACGATATAAAAGATTTAAACCGTATGGAAGATATAAAAATAAGAAAAGATCAAATAAAAACTATTTTATTAAAAGAAAAATCTACAGATATGCTAAAAATCCAAAAAGATGTAGATGTTATAATTGTGGACAAATAGGTCACATAGCAAAGGAATGTAAAGCCAAAGCGAATAAAAATGTTAATAAAAACATAAAAAATGTAAACTTCATTGAACTCCATATAGCGGAATATGAACTAGGAAAAACCAATATACCACCAGATGAAGAAATATATGTGCTCGAATACGAATCAGATAATAACGAAATTAATGAAATAAGTAATGATGAAAGTAGTGAAGATGAAGATAATACTGAAACTGATAATAATGAATAAAGAATTACAAGAAGTTGATTACGATGAAGATATTACAAGTACAACATAAAAACCAAAGAGTCATTTTTTACTTAAGAAAATATAATGCATTAAAGTATGAAGGATTTACGTTGTCCCCCGACAAGATTATTGAAAAGAAAAAATTTGATCTAGCCAATTTAACTAAGTATTTCAAAAAGAAAAAAGAAGAATATTTAGTTATAGCTGATAGGGAACATGTTATAGATATAACACAGGTACAAGGTAACACTAGAGTCCCACTAATAACACAAGAAGTATTAAATGAAGAAAACCAAAATTAATAACGTATTAAAAAATAAATCAATTACATTTAGATTTGTAGAATTAGCTGCTATAGAAATAATAATAAAAGCATGTTTTAAAGAAGGAATAGATACTCCTTTGGAATTAGAATTAGCTGATGTTAGAATCAAAGAACCTATAGAACAAGCTATTATAGCACAACTTAAAGGAAATCTTATTTATCAGGAAGTTAGATTTATAATTAAGCATAAAGTTGATTTTCTATTTAACTTATAATTATTATAATCTTCAATTATTTTCTTAGCTACATCTTCCTGTTCCTTAATTTGTATTTCTAGCAGTTCTATTAGATTATCAAAAGGTTTTAACTCCTTGTTAATTTCTTCATAGTCATAATTATCATTTAGTGTTGCTTGTTTTAATATTTGTAGTTTATTAATAATAGCCATCTGCTTTTGATTACTTAATTCTAAACTTTTAATATCGGATTGCATAAGTGATATAAAATATTCCCAGTTAGCTCTTCTCATAGCCTCCTTTACGTGACATTTAGTACTCATATGTATAACGAACTTTGTAAATCTCTAAGTCCTTGTTTAGCTACTAAGTTTCTATTTTTCTTATCTTGTAACTTAATTAAATATTTTCTCAAGGCATCTTTTATTTCATTATCTTTTCTTCTATAAGCTTCATATAAGTAATCTTCAAAATCATCTATTTTATCTTGTATAATTCTATTCCGAACATTAATATGTTATCTCTCGTTTTTATATGATCTTTAACGTTGTTTATTTGTGTTTTGATAGTCATAACGAGTTTATTAATTGTTCAAGTTCTATTAATAATTGTCTAAGTTCTATTTGTTTTAATAGTTCCAATAATTTTATAATTTCTAGTTGAACCCTTGAAAGTATTTCTATTTTATCTTGTTCTTCCTGTAGTGAATTAAGTAAAGAGCACCTTATTTCAGTATCTTCTTCTTTAGCTGCTTGAATATGAGAAACACTCATTTGATCTCTTACTCTATTGATTTTAAATAGTAAAGCATAATTTATCCATTCAACACGTATTTTAACAGTTTTTATTAGAGAACTCATATGATAATCAAATAAATAGGTAAACAGTCGGTTTCATTATGAACTTTCTTTAAAGACGTAATCCCTTTTGCTTATAATAAACCTTAATCG
The DNA here is from genome assembly GCA_947646795.1 of Beta lomatogona. NCBI lineage: Eukaryota > Viridiplantae > Streptophyta > Magnoliopsida > Caryophyllales > Amaranthaceae > Beta > Beta lomatogona. Next base: position 49,043 of record CANSNZ010001083.1, read on the forward strand.
GTTAATAACAATTCTATCAGCTTTCATATAAGTACTGCTAATCCGCTTTAACAACCCTTAAGCACTTAAGCAGAATTAAATAAATTCATGTTTTTCAACCTCACCACATAGGTTTTATGCATGACGCCCTCAACGCCTTCTCATTAATTAACGGCTAAACGGGCTCCTGCTACCAATTGTCTTTTGGTTTCTAAACATGATTTTACTTAATCGGGGAAAGCATAATTAAGATAGCATACATCTTATATGAAATTATAGAATTATTTTAACAGATCTTAGTATTATTATAAACTAGGGGATTGAATTTAAATTCAGTTCATAAGAAAAGAGATTACCTTATCTGCCTCCATAATTATTAGTATAATATCTTGAGGAATAAGCTGTAAGCGAAGAACTCCGGTCTTGTGAATAGTAAGCTCTGATACCAGATTAGGGGTGAAGCGTGTTTTTCAGAGAAGATAGAGTAGAAGATAGAATAGAGAAGAAATGTTGAGAGATGGAATGTGGAAAAGTAATTAGGTAAGTGCCTTCTGATGATTTTGCCTCATCAGATAACTCTTATTTATAAGCAAAGGATTACGAAGGTTCGTACAAAGACTACATACTATTACAAAACACTATTTGCTACGGTGAAATTACTCGTTCACTATTCACTATTCACATATTTTTTCTTGCGCTAGCCGCCTAACTTTTGTCTTGTTATTACTTGTTATAACATTTATCGTTAAATGATAAGCATATGTCTATCTTATTACAATTTGTAATGTTTACAGGTGTTTTATTCTTGTACGTTGTGCTATATCTCCGTAGTAGATACTGCTTGTATTAGATGATTCAGCCCTATCTTCATAGCTGTCCATATCTTCAATTATTGGTACAGTTATTTGTTTAACTCCTCACATTTTACATGAGTGATTATTATTTTGCTGCATCCAACTGCAATATCTCTTCAAGGTATCTTCAGTTAGAAAATTTTTAGGTATATACCTTGTAACTGATTCTTGATCTGGATGGAGCGAGGCTCCATACCCATGACTTGATGGTTTCAATCGTATCATGGCCGTATGTTTTGCTTTAAGAGTTAATTAATGTGTTTAACTCCTTATGGTTTATCCAAACATAAGTCTTGACCATGTTAATCAAGGCTTCATAAATTGCTTTTATCTTGACTGCCCTCTTTTCCCTGAGGAGATCTGGTATCTCATGGTGGTTTAACTCTGGCTGTGCCTTAATTTCTTCAGGGAGGATAAAATTTGCTGTACAGCCCATTTTAACAACCCTAATACATTGTTTTATTTCGAGAGAATGTAACTTCGCCTGGGCAAGTATAGCATCTTACAAAAATCATAGGAGATTTTGTAATGTGCAAGTAACTTTTAGTCGCTTTATATAAATCGGGAATTGATGATAGCTCTTCTCCATTCATTGTGTAAACCGAATTGAGAAGGCCATAATCATATGCTGCTTTGATTAAATTTGTATTGCAACCAGGCAACGCTATTAACTCATTTACCCTTTTTAAAGGGTTAGTAACATAACCTCCTTCTATTTCTCCGTGGCGATCTTTAGAGGTTATTTCTGAGATAGTATTTAGTCTGTTGGCAATAAATAAGAAATTGTCTATATATTGGTGAACTGGAGGATTCATAGTTTGTTTAGTACCTAAGGTTAACTTTTCCTTGAAGGATGTGGTATCCGGAATAAGGCTTGGAAAATTTAGTTCCTTGATAAGCTGGAGTAGGGTTATTGGCTTGGTTGGGGTTATAAGTTTGTAAGGACATACTTCGTTTGAAAGGAGAATTAACTTTTTTTGTAATAATTCGGCTTTTATATTTTTGGCTAGTGCCAATATCTGCTTCCTCCATATTTGGATTACTGGAAGTGGCTTCTCTTTTCATTGAAGCGAGTTCTTCCGTTAACTTTTTGAGTTGTATCTTGAGCTCCTGATTTTCTAGAATCGGTTGTTGAGCTATTTCTTGAGAGATAGTCTGCAAAACAATTTTCGTTAGTTTTTAATAATTCAATAGAAAATTCATATTGATTGATGTCAGCTATTATTCGATTTATTTCTTTTCTTATAATTGAATCTTGTAATTTTTGGGTTAGCCAACTTCTAACAGTTCTATTATCTGTTCTAATTATGAATTTACTATAAACTATATAACATTCAAATTTTTTAATTCCATATTTTACTGCTTTTAATTCTTTTTTATTTATATCCCAATTAATTTCATTTGCCTTAAAAGTACCTGAGTGGTACCTACAAACATATTCTTTTTTATCATTTTTATATCTGTATTTTAATACTGCTCCGTAATCGTTATTGGTTTCACTAGCATCTGTTTCTACTATCCATATAAATTCTTTGTCTTCATCAGGAAAACTAAGCTTTGGTAACTTTTTGACTAGGTCTTTGATTTTTTCTAAAATCTTTGTATCAGTATCTTCCCATCTAAATTTGTTGTCTTTCTTTAGTTTTTTAGTTAGTGGTTCAGTATACTGTGATAATTTCTGGATAAATTCTCTAACCTGATTTACTATTCCTAGGAATTTTTGTAGTTCTTTCTTAGTATTGATTTCTTTTTGGAACTCAATAATTTTTTGAGCTATATGATCTTGCATTTTTATTCCAGCTTTATCTATTTCAAATCCTAAGAATTCAATCTGTGTTTTAAATAATTCCATTTTCTTTTTACTTAAAACTATACCACTAGTTTTAATAATTTCTATAAAACTGTTCTAATAACTTAAAGTGTTCTTCTTGTGTTTTTGAATAGATTAGTATGTCATCAATATAAACTACACAATTTGATAACTGATTTAAATATTTATCCATGAATGCCTGGAATCTTCCTGGGGCATTTTTATATCCAAAAGGTAATACATTCCATTCATAAAACCCATTAGGGACTTTGAATGCTGTTAGTTGTTTAGAATCTTCGGTTAACTTTAATTGGTGAAAACCACTTTTACAATCAAACTTTGAAAAATAATTGTATCCTTGGATTTGCCTCATTTTTAGTATCTTATTTGGTATAGGATAATTGTATGTAATTGTTTTTTCATTTAGAATTCTATAATCAATGACCATTCTTGTTTTTCCTCGTTTTTGTTCTGAGTGTTTATTGACTATAAAAGCACTGCTACCAAAGTTATTAAAATCGCGATTCAAATCTTAAAATCTTACGATTTTACGATTCAAATATGGTAGACGATTCGATTCACGATTCTACACGATTCTATACATTTCTTTTGATTAGCGAAAACCTCGCAAATTTAAATCATGCTAACAAAGAAAATAATAGATATATATTGTTAGTTATTGCCAATATAGTGGGTAAACAACTATTTTTTCCAATTTTTAGGTTTTTTGACTTATAATTTTAGTACATTCAATGAAGATTGAGTGCAATATCTTGATTCTACGTGTTTGTAGAATCTTACGATTCTACGATTCGATTTTACGATTCGATTCTAAAGGTCGTTTCCGATTCAAACTAGAATCTCGATTTTAACAACTTTGACTGCTACTATGTTTTGAATTACTGGGTCTGATTAGTTTTCCAGCTAATAGTTCCGTTATTTGCATTTTAAATTCTTTTTCATCTCGTTGTGTATTATTAAAAGGTTTTTGTGATATTATGCTGTTTTGGTCTTTCAATGTTATTTTTATCTCTGTTTTATGCTTATACCAATTTTCTAAAGGATTATCATTACATAGTTCTTCTAATTGAGTTCTTAAAGGAGTAAGCTTATCTAGATGGAGTATACCAATTTCTATAATTTCAAAGTTTTTAATATTTTCTTTCTTGGTTGTCATTTTTTGGAATAATTGAGTTTCTTCGCCTATTTTACATTTTTCCTATTCTATTGGCATTCTTTCTCTATTTTTAACTATTTTAGCTCTTAACTTATGCTTACAAGGAGTAAATAATGTGACAAACTCTTTACCTATACTAAAAGGTTTATATTGGTTAAGAAAGTTAGTTCCTAGTATGATGTCTTTTCCTATTAGTTCGAAACAGTATACTTTAGGTATAATTAATATTTTATTCCAAATTTGTATTTTCACCTTTGTTTGATATAAGGTAATGTTACTACTATTGTTATTAAACCCATTGATTCTAAATGGTGTGTTTAATTTTTTCCATTCTGGCAAACAATTTTCTTTCATTATTGTTGGTTGAATGACCATTCTTGTTTTTCCTCGTTTTTGTTCGAGTGTTTATTGACTATAAAAGCACTGCTACTATGTTTTGAATTACTGGGTCCGACTAGTTTTCCAGCTAATAGTTCCGTTATATGCATTTTAAATTCTTTTTCATCTCGTTGTGTATTATTAAAAGGTTTTTGTGATATTATGCTTGTTTTGGTCTTTCAATGTTATTTTTATCTCTGTTTTATGCTTATACCAATTTTCTAAAGGATTATCATTACATAGTTCTTCTAATTGAGTTCTTAAAGGAGTAAGCTTATCTAGATGGAGTATACCAATTTCTATAATTTCAAAGTTATTAATATTTTCTTTCTTGGTTGTCATTTTTTGGACTAATTGAGTTTCTTCGCCTATTTTACATTTTTCCCATTCTATTGGCATTCTTTCTCTATTTTTAACTATTTTAGCTCTTAACTTATGCTTACAAGGAGTAAATAATGTGACAAACTCTTTACCTATACTAAAAGGTTTATATTGGTTAAGAAAGTTATTTCCTAGTATGATGTCTTTTCCTATTAGTTCGAAACAATAAACTTTAGGTATAATTAATATTTTATTCCAAATTTGTATTTTCACCTTTGTTTGATATAAGGTAATGTTACTACTATTGTTATTAAACCCATCGATTCGAATTGGTGTGTTTAATTTTTCCATTCTGGCAAACAATTTTCTTTCATTATTGTTGGTTGTGCTCCCGTATCTACCATTGGTGTATAATACCGACTTTTGTATCCTTCAAAGATTATTTTTATAAGTATATAGGTCAAATTACTCATTTTTATTAAGAATTGCTAAGTCATTTTTCATTTTATATAATTTTTGTTCTAATATTTCTATAATTCTAGTTTTTTCTTGTTCCCTTTTTGATAATGCTCTTATGCTATTTCTATGGCAACCGGCCAATATAATGTATTGTAATCTTTGACTTAGATAAACCTTTTCTTCTTTTGTTATTTTTATCTGTTTTTGTAATCTTACTAATTCTATTAAACTAGGTATAGCGTTACTCATTTATTATTCTAGTTTTATATTGAGTTTGGTTATAAGTGAATTTAAAGTAATCTGGTTCTATTGTCCATGGTTTAACCTGTTCCAAGAAGTCTTTTCCTAGTATTATCTTATTGTTTAGGGTTATAACATAGTCTATATTTATATCTTGGAGCGCAACTTTTGTTGTTTTTTTTTTTTTTTGAGGGGACTTTTGTTGTTAATGTAATTAATTTATTAAAATTTTCATTTATGTTAACTATTTGGTTTGACAATTTGTCTAATGGTATGTAATTATTTTCAGTATTAATATCTAATTGCGCTGTTAGATTTTTTTGTTCCTATTTGTATTATTATATAATGTTCATGTGATTTTATTTGAATAGGTAGGTTTTCAGTTAAATGTCGTTTAGATCTAGAGATGCTTAATCGTTTCTTTACTATTTCTAGGTCCTTATAGTTTGGTTTAGAGTATAACTTTAATCCTTTTTCTATAGGTAATATAAGATCTGTAAAAGGGGTATCTATAGTAATTGGTCTTAATTTGTTTTTAGTATAAACCTGATGTTGATCTGTTAATATATAAGCATTCTTACATTGTACTGTCATGACTTTTGATCCAGTTGTCATGTTTATTCCATCTAATATAAGACTAAAGCCTTTTCTATATTTTGATCAGTTAAACTTATAGAATAATTAGGCTTAATTATAAATCTAACTTTCTGATAAATAAGATTTCCTTTAAGTTGTGCTATAATAGCTTGTTCTATAGGTTCTTTGATTCTATCATCAGCTAATTCTAATTCCAAAGGAGTATCTATTCCTTCTTTAAAACAGGCTTTTATTATTATTTCTATAGCAGCTAATTCTACAAATCTAAATGTAATTGGTTTATTTTTTAATACGTTATTAATTTTGGTTATTTCTTCATTTAATACTTCTTGTGTTATTAGTGGGACTCTAGTGTTACCTTGTACATGTGTTATATCTATAACATGTTCCCTATCAGCTATAACTAAATATTCTTCTTTTTTTCTTTTTGAAATACTTAGTTAAATTGGCTAGATCAAATTTTTTCTTTTCAATAATCTTGTCGGGGGACAACGTAAATCCTTCATACTTTAATGCATTATATTTTTGTAAGTCAAAAATGACTCTTTGGTTTTTATGTTGTACTGTAATATCTTCATCGTAATCAACTTCTTGTAATTCTTTATTCATTATTATCAGTTTCAGTATTATCTTCATCTTCACTACTTTCATCATTACTTATTTCATTAATTTCGTTATTATCTATTTCGTATTCGAGCACATATATTTCTTCATCTGGTGGTATATTGGTTTTTCCTAGTTCATATTCTGCTATATGGAGTTCAATGAAGTTTACATTTTTTATGTTTTTATTAACATTTTTATTCGCTTTGGCTTTAGATTCCTTTGCTATGTGACCTATTTGTCCACAATTATAACATCTACATCTTTTTGGATTTTTAGCATATTTGTAGATTTTTCTTTTAATAAAATAGTTTTTATTTGATCTTTTCTTATTTTTATATTTTCCATACGGTTTAAATCTTTTATATCGTCTTCGCATCAATTTGGGTCTTTTTGCTTTATATCTTTTGTTTAATTTGTGACATCCAAATTTGGGTATTTCATATCTTTCACAACAGACACTAATTTTAGCTTGTTTTCTAAATTCCTTATGGTTATTAACTTCCATACAATAATTTTTATACCATGGTTGTAAATATGCTATTTGTGCTCCTAAAGTTCCTGTTTTAGGTTCTGTGTAATAAGCTTGTTGTACCATAGTATTTCTAGGTATTGGTAATTTTTCAAAATATAATTTTCGAAATACAGCTAATTGTTCAGGGGTTTCGGTTCCTAATTCATAATAGTTCATCTAAAAAGCACAATTATATTTGTTTAGATATTCTGGACACAAGGAACATATTTGCATATTATATAATTGGGACTTACAATACTCTTTTTTGGCTACAGCATATTTTAAATCTGCATTTGGATTACCAAATTCTCTTCGAATTATTTTCTCATATTTTTTCAACATTTATGTTGAATCAGTCATCTCTGTTCCGTCTATCATAGTACTTCGCAATTTTGTTAATTCTACTATTCCCATATTAGTTAAATAGCTTCTTGCTATTCCTGTTATAGTTGCTTCAATATAACTGGCCGCTGCACTGACTGGTATTTTAGCTTTTATTAATTTTGCATTTATTCTAGCTGTCGAATTTTGTATATCCATTTCAGTATTAGTAGAGCAATCTAGATTTAAAGTTTCTCCTGATTGGTTATCTCTGGGTATGTAATCATTTTCTAATTTTGTTCGATAATTCCTTATATAATCGTTATTTTTATATTTATAATCATATTTTTTCTTTTTAAAGGTAGGCTTATAACTTCTACTGGATTCCATATAATCATAATCGCCATCTGTGTAGATTTTAGTAAGTACGTTAATTTCTTCGTCCTTTTCTGAGTTGAAGTCTGATTCTAAATAATTTGAATATCTAAATTCTTGACTAGATTGTTCCGAATAAACTTCTTCATTATTTTCTTCTAGACTATTAACCTCTATATTGTTTATTTCAAGTCGTTCTATTTCAGTAGTTAAAGCTTCTATGGTAGTATTATTTATTGTTTCATCATCGATTCATGGATTTCTATATCTTCTGTATTGTTTTTGATATTACATATAAGTTGTTCTTCTAATTTTTCAAACTTACTATTATACTCTATTTTAAGATTTTGTATTTCTTCCTTTAAATGATTTTCTACTCTATAGACTTTGTCTAATATTTGTTTAGTATTAATATGGATTATTTTAATAGATTCTTCTGTTTTTCTCATTCTCTCATCATATTTTCTTTCTAGTTTTTCTAGCTAATTTCTTGTAGATGTCATTAATTGTTTTATTTTCTTGATAGCTACTTTCTATATTAGTTACTTGTACGAAATTATTTTCTAGTGCTAATCTCCTTTCTCTGTCAAATTCATTTTCTAGTATCATTTGTTTCCTATCTTTTATTAGATAAAATATGCCTTCACTAATTTCCGCAAATTGTCTATTTTGATTAGTCTTATGTATTTTAAATGGACCGTCGGGGTATCTAATAATTTCTTCTTCAATGATTTTTTCGTTTTTATTCATTATTCTGGTTGGTCAATTATTCTTTCATATTCTATTTCTATTTTTTTCCTTAAAAGTAATTATGGAAATAACTGTGAATATTCCTTAGTTATCTTCTTTTCTAAAATTTCATAACCTTGTTCTTCTAGTTCTATTGGTAATTTTGTATTACTAGATTCTGATTCATCTAATTCTTTCTTACTTTCTTTTAGTAGCTGTATAATTAATAATATATTTTTATTTATTATGTTTAGACTGGTTCCTAAATTTTCTTCTTTTTCTAGTTCACTCATAAGCATAAAGTTGATTTTCTATTTAACTTATAATTATTATAATCTTCTATTATTTTCTTAGCTACATCTTCCTGTTCCTTAATTTGTATTTCTAGCAGTTCTATTAGATTATCAAAAGGTTTTAACTCCTTGTTAATTTCTTCATAGTCATAATTATCATTTAATGTTGCTTGTTCTAATATTTGTAGTTTATTAATAATAGCCATCTGCTTTTGATTACTTAATTCTAAAATTTTAATATCAGATTGCATAAGTGATATAAAATATTCCCAATTAGCTCTTCTCATAGCCTCCTTTACCTGAGATTTAGTACTCATATGTATTACGAACTTTGTAAATCTCTAAGTTCTTGTTTAGCTATTAATTTTCTATTTTTCTTGTCTTGTAACTTAATTAAATATTTTCTCAAGGCATCTTTTATTTCATTATCTTTTCTTCTATAAGCTTCATATAAGTAATCTTCAAAATCATCCATTTTATCTTGTATAATTCTATTCTGAACATTTAATATGTCATCTCTCGTTTTTATATGATCTTTAACGTTGTTTATTTGTGTTTTGATAGTCATAACAAATTTATTAATTGTTCAAGTTCTATTAATAATTGTCTAAGTTCTATTTGTTTTAATAGTTCCAATAATTTTTTAAGTTCTAGTTGAACCCTTGAAAGTATTTCTATTTTATCTTGTTCTTCATGTAGTGAATTAAGTAAAGAGCACCTTATTTCAGTATCTTCTTCTTTAGCTGCTTGAATATGAGAAACACTCATTTGATCTCTTACTCTATTGATTTTAATAGTAAAGCATAATTTATCCATTCAACACGTATTTTAACAATTTTTATTAGAGAACTCATATGATAATCAAATAAATAGGTAAACGATCGGTTTCATTATGAACTTTCTTTAAAGACTCAATCCCTTTTGCTTATAATAAACCTTATTCGGTTAATAACAATTCTATCAGCTTTCATATAAGTACTTGCTAATCCGCTTTAACAACCCTTAAGCACTTAAGCAGAATTAAATAAATTCATGTTTTTCAACCTCACCACATAGGTTTTATGCATGACGCCCTCAACGCCTTCTCATTAAGTAACGGCTAAACGGGCTCCTGCTACCAATTGTCTTTTGGATTCTAAACATGATTTTACTTAATCGGGGAAAGCATAATTAAGATAGAATACATCTTATATGAAATTATAGAATTATTTTAACAGATCTTAGTATTATTATAAACTAGGGGATTGAATTTAAATTCAGTTCATAAGAAAAGAGATTACCTTATCTGCCTCCATAATTATTAGTATAATATCTTGAGGAATAAGTCTGTAAGCGAAGAACTGCGGTCTTGTGAATAGTAAGCTCGATACCGGATTAGGGGTGAAGCGTGTTTTTCAGAGAAGATAGAGTAGAAGATAGAATAGAGAAGAAATGTTGAGAGATGGAATGTGGAAAAGTAATTAGGTAAGTGCCTTCTGATGATTTTGCCTCATCAGAGAACTCTTATTTATAAGCAAAGGATTACGAAGGTTCGTAGAAAAACTACATACTGTTACAAAACACTATTTGCTACAGTGAAAAGTGCTACAGTGAAAGTACTGTTCACTATTCACTATTCACATATTTTTCTTGCGCTAGCCGCCTAACATTTGTCTTGTTATTACTGTTACAACATTTATCTGTTACATGATAAGCATATGTCTATCTTATTAAGCTGTAATGTTTACGGGTGTTTTATTCTTGTACGTTGTGCTCTATCTCCGTAGTAGTAGATCCGCTTGTATTAGATGATTCAACCCTATCTTCATAGCTGTCCATATCTTCAATTATTGGTACAGTCATTTGTTTAACTCCACACATTTTACATGAGTGATTATTATTTTGCTTTGCATCCAACCGCAATATCTCTTCAAGGTATCTTCGGTTAAAAATTTTTTAGGTATATACCTTGTAATCGGTTCTTGATCTGGATGGAGCGGGCTCCATACCCATGACTTGATGGTTTCAATCGCATCATGGCCGTATGTTTTGATTTGAGAGATAATTATGTGTTTAACTCCTTATAGTTTATCCAAACATAAGTCTTGACCATGTTAATCAAGGCTTCATAAATTGCTTTTATCTTGACTGCCCTCTTTTCCCTGAGGAGATCTGGTATCTCATGGTGGTTTAACTCTGGCTGTGCCTTAATTTCTTCAGGGAAGGATAAAATTTGCTGTACAGCCCATTTTAACAACCCTAATACATTGTTTTATTTCGGAGAAAGTAACTTCGCTGGGGCAAGTATAGCATCTTACAAAAATCATAGGAGATTTTGTAATGTGCAAGTAACTTTTAGTCGCTTTATATAAATCGGGAATTGATGATAGCTCTTCTCCATTCATTGTGTAAACTGAATTGAGAAGGCCATAATCATATGCTGCTTTGATTAAATTTGCATTGCAACCAGGCAACGCTATTAACTCATTTACCCTTTTTAAAGGGTTAGTAACATAACCCCCTTCTATTTCTCCGTGGCGATCTTTAGAGGTTATTTCTGGGATAGTATTTAGTCTGTTGGCAATAAATAAGAAATTGTCTATATATTGGCAAATTGGAGGATTCATAGTTTGTTTAGTACCTAAGGTTAACTTTTCCTTGAAGGATGTGGTATCCGGAATAATTAAGGCTTGGAAAATTTAGTTCGTTGATAACTGGAGTAGGGTTATTGTCTTGGTTGGGGTTATAAGTTTGTAAGGACATACTTCATTTGAAAGGAGAATTAACTTTTTTTGTAATAATTCAGCTTTTATATTTTTGGCTAGTGCCAATATCTGCTTGCTCCATATTAGGATTACTGGAAGTGGCTTTTCTTTTCATTGAAGCGAGTTCTTCCGTTAACTTTTTGAGTTGTATCTTGAGCTCCTAATTTTCTAGAATCGGTTGTTGAGCTATTTCTTGCGAGATAGTCTACAAAACAATTATCGTTTGTTTTTAATAATTCAATAGAAAATTCATATTGATTGATGTCAGCTATTATTCGATTTATTTCTTTTCTTGTAATTGAATCTTGTAATTTTTGGGTTAGCCAACTTCTAACAGTTCTATTATCTGTTCTAATTATGAATTTACTATAAACTATATAAGATTCAAATTTTTTAATTCCATATTTTACTGCTTTTAATTTTTTTTATTTATATCCCAATTAATTTCATTTGCCTTAAAAGTACCTGAGTGGTACCTACAAACATATTCTTTTTTATCATTTTTATATCTGTATTTTAATACTGCTCCGTAACCGTTATTGGTTTCACTAGCATCTGTTTCTACTATCCATATAAAATCTTTGTCTTCATCAGGAAAACTAAGTTTTGGTAACTTTTTGACTAGGTCTTTGATTTTTTCTAAAATCTTTGTATCAGTATCTTCCCATCTAAATTCGTAGTCTTTCTTTAGTTTTTTAGTTAGTGGTTCAGTATATTGTGATAATTTCGGGATAAATTCTCTAACCTGATTTACTATTCCTAGGAATTTTTGTAATTCTTTCTTAGTACTGATTTCTTTTTGGAACTCAATAATTTTTTGAGCTATATGATCTTGCATTTTTATTCCAGCATTATCTATTTCAAATCCTAAGAATTCAATCTGTGTTTTAAATAATTCCATTTTCTTTTTACTTAAAACTATACCACTAGTTTTAATAATTTCTATAAACTGTTCTAATAACTTAAAGTGTTCTTCTTGTGTTTTTGAATAGATTAGTATGTCATCAATATAAACTACACAATTTGATAACTGATTTAAATATTTATCCATGAATGCCTGGAATCTTCCTGGGGCATTTTTATATCCAAACGGTAATACATTCCATTCATAAAGCCCATTAGGGACTTTGAATGCTGTTAGTTGTTTAGAATCTTCGGTTAACTTTAATTGGTGAAAAGCACTTTTACAATCAAACTTTGAAAAATAATTGTATCCTTGGATTTGCCTCATTTTTAGTATCTTATTTGGTATAGGATAATTGTATGTAACTGTTTTTTCATTTAGAATTCTATAATCAATGACCATTCTTGTTTTTCCTCGTTTTTGGTCTGAGTGTTTATTGACTAGAAAAGCACTGCTACTATGTTTTGAATTACTGGGTCTGATTAGTTTTCCAGCTAATAGTTCCGTTATATGCATTTTAAATTCTTTTTCATCTCGTTGTGTATTAAAAGGTTTTTGTGATATTATGCTGTTTTGGTCTTTCAATGTTATTTTTATCTCTGTTTTATGCTTATACCAATTTTCTAAAGGATTATCATTGAATAGTTCTTCTAATTGAGTTCTTAAAGGAGTAAGCTTATCTAGATGGAGTATACCAATTTCTATAATTTCAAAGTTATTAATATTTTCTTTCTTGGTTGTCATTTTTTGGACTAATTGAGTTTCTTCGCCTATTTTACATTTTTCAATAATCTTGTCGGGGGACAACGTAAATCCTTCATACTTTAATGCATTATATTTTTGTAAGTCAAAAATGACTCTTTGGTTTTTATGTTATACTATAATATCTTCATCGTAATCAACTTCATGTAATTCTTTATTCATTATTATCAGTTTCAGTATTATCTTCATCTTCACTACTTTCATCATTACTTATTTCATTTATTTCGTTATTATCTGTTTCGTATTCGAGCACATATATATCTTCATCTGGTAGTATATTGGTTTTTCCTAGTTCATATTCCGCTATATGGAGTTCAATGAAGTTTACATTTTTTATGTTTTTATTAACATTTTTATTCGCTTTGGCTTTACATTCCTTTGCTATGTGACCTATTTGTCCACAATTATAACATCTACATCTTTTTGGATTTTTAGCATATTTGTAGATTTTTCTTTTAATAAAATAGTTTTTATTTGATCATTTCTTATTTTTATATTTTCCATACGGTTTAAATCTTTTATATCGTCTTCGCATCAATTTGGGTCTTTTTGCTTTACATCTTTTGTTTAATTTGTGACATCCAAATTTGGGTATTTCATATCTTTCACAACAGTCACTAATTTTAGCTTGTTTTCTAAATTCTTGATGGTTATTAACTTCCATACAATAATTTTTATACCATGCTTGTAAATATGCTATTTGTTCTCCTAAAGTTCCTATTTTAGGTTCTGTGTAATAAGCTTGTTGTACCATAGTATTTATAGGTATTGGTAATTTTTCAAAATATAATTTTCGAAATACAACTAATTGTTCAGGGGTTTCGGTTCCTAATTCATAATAGTTCATCTGAAAAGCACAATTATATTTGTTTAGATCTTCTGGACACATGGAACATATTTGCATATTATATAATTGGGACTTACAATACTCTTTTTTGGCTATAGCATATTTTAAATCTGCATTTGGATTACCAAATTCTCTTCGAATTATTTTCTCATATTTTTTCAACATTTGTGTTGAATCAGTCATCTCTGTTCCTTCTATCTTATTACTTCGCAATTCAGTTAATTCTACTATTCCCATATTAGTTAAATAGCTTCTTGCTATTCCTGTTATAGTTGCTTCAATATAACTGGCCGCCGCACTGACCGGTATTTTAGCTTCTATTAATTTTGCATTTATTCTAGCTGTCCAAATTTGTATATCCATTTCAGTATTAGTAGAGCAATCTAGATTTAATGTTTCTCCAGATTGGTTATCTCTGGGTATGTAATCATTTTCTAATTTTGTTCGATATTTCCATATATAATCGTTATTTTTATATTTATAATCATAGTTTTTCTTTTTAAAGGTAGGCTTATAACTTCTACTTGGATTCCATATAATCATAATCGCCATCTGTGTAGATTTTAGTAAGTACGTTAATTTCTTCGTCCTTTTCTGAGTTGAAGTCTCGATTCTAAATAATTTGAATATCTAAATTCTTGACTAGATTGTTCAGAATAAACTTCTTCATTATTTTCTTCTAGAGTATTAACCTCCATATTGTTTATTTCAAGTCGTTCTATTTCAGTAGTTAAAGCTTAGGGTTAACAACGTGTTAAAAGATAAACCAATCACATTTAGATTTGTAGAATTAGCAGCTGTAGAAATAATAATAAAAGCCTGTTTTAAAGAAGGAATAAATACTCCTTTAAAATTACAATTAGCTGATGATAGAGTTAAAGAGCCTATAGAGCAAGCTATTATAGCACAACTTACAGGAAATCTTATTTATCAAACGGTAAGATTTATAATTAAGCCAAATTATTCGGTAAGTCTAACTGACCAAAACATAGAAAAGGCATTAGTCCTATATTTGATGTTAGGAGGAATAAACATGACAAATGGATCAAAAGTTATGACAGTACAATGCAAAAATGCTTATATATTAACCAATCAACATCAAATCTATACAAAAAAACAAATTAAGACCAATTACTATAGATTCCCCTTTTCTTGATCTTATATTACCTATAGAGAAAGGACTAAAATTATATTCTAAACCTAATTATGACGACTTAAAAATAGTGAAAAAACGCTTAAGTATCTCTAGATCCAGAAAGAACGAAATGAGAACTTATCTATTCAAATAAAATCACAAGAATATTATATAATTACACAAATAGGAACAAAGAGTTTAACTGCAAAGCTCGATGTTACTGCTGAAAGCAATTCAATTCCATTAGAAAAATTTTCAAACCAAATAATAAATTTTAATGAGAATTTTAATAGACTAATAATTCTTACAACAAAAAATGCACTACAAGATATAAATATTGAATATGTTATAACCCTAAAAAATAAGATAGTATTAGGAAAAGAATTTTTAGAAAAGGTTAAACCCTGGAAAATAGAACAAGACTATTTTGAATTTACTTATAA
Organism: Beta lomatogona; assembly: GCA_947646795.1. Classification (NCBI taxonomy): domain Eukaryota; kingdom Viridiplantae; phylum Streptophyta; class Magnoliopsida; order Caryophyllales; family Amaranthaceae; genus Beta; species Beta lomatogona. The sequence continues at coordinate 64,528 of CANSNZ010001083.1, forward strand.
TCAAACCCAGTCTAAAACTAGAATAATCAATGAGTAATGCTATACCAAGTTTAATAGAATTAATAAAATTACAAAAACAGATAGAGATAGCAAAAGAGGAGAAAGACTATATAAGTCAAAGATTACACATATTATGTATTGCAGGATACCATAGAGATAGTATAAGAACATTATCTGACGAAGAACAAAAGAAGATAAGAAACATAGAAATATTAGAACAAAAATTACGTAAAATGAAAAATGAATTAGCAATCCTTAACAAAAATGAGTAATTTAATCTATATTTTAATAAAAATAATCTTTGAAGGATATAAAAGTAGATATTATAAACCAATGGTAGATACAGGAGCACAAACAACAATTATGAAAGAAAATTGTTTACCAGAATGGAAAAAGTTAAACACACCATTTAGGATATATGGATTTAATAACAATAGTAGTAAAATTACTCTTTATCAAACAAATGTACGAATACAAATTTGGAATAAAATACTTATTATACCTAAAGTATATTGTTTTGAATTAATAGGAAAAGATATCATATTAGGAACCAACTTTCTTAACCAATATAAACCATTTAGTATAGATAAAGAATTCCTTACATTATTCACCCCTTGTAAACATAAGTTAAGAGCTAAAGTAGTTAAAAATAGAGAACGAATACCAATAGAGTGGGAAAAATGTAAAATAGGTGAAGAAGCACAATTAGTCCAAAACATAGCGACCAAAAAGGAAAATATTAATAATTTCGAAATTATAGAAATCGGTATACTACATTTAGATAAGCTTACCCCTTTAAAAACTAAATTAGAAGAACTATGCAACGACAATCCTCTAGCAAACTGGCATAAGCATAAAACTGAAATAAAAATAACGTTAAAAGACCCAAATAGCATAATATCCCAAAAACCCTTTAATAATACACAGCGAGATGAAAAAGAATTTAAAATGCATATAACATAACTATTAGCTGGAGAACTAATAAGACCAAGTAATTCAAAACATAGTAGCAGTGCATTTATAATTAATAATCATTCTAAACAAAAAAGAGGAAAAACAAGAATGGTTATAGATTATAGAATTTTAAATGAAAAAAACAATAACATATAACTACCCCATACCAAATAAGATACTTAAAATGAGGCAAATACAAGGCTATAATTATTTTTCAAAGTTTGACTGTAAAAGTGGTTTTCACCAACTAAAATTAACTGAAAAATCTAAACAATTAACAGCATTTAAGGTGCCTAATGGATTTTATGAATGGAATGTATTACCTTTTGGATATAAAAATGCCCCTGGTAGATTCCAAGCATTTATGCATGAATATTTAAATCAATTATCAAACTGTATAGTATACATAGATGATATACTTATATATTCAAAAACACAGGAAGAACACTATAAATTATTAGAACAATTTATATAAATCATAACAAATAGTGGAATAGTATTAAGTAAAAAGAAAATGGAATTATTTAAAACACAAATGGAATTCTTAGGATTTGAAATAGATAAAGCAGGAATAAAAATGCAAGACCATATAGCCCAAAAAATTATAGAGTTTTAAAGGGAGATTAATACTAAAAAAGAATTACATAAATTCTTAGGAATAGTAAATCAAGTTAGAGAATTTATCCCTAAGCTATCACAATATACTGAACCACTTACTAAAAAATTAAAGAAAGACTACAATTTTAGATGGGAAGACACTGATACTAAGATTTTAGAAAAATCAAAGAATTAGTTAGCAATATACCAAAACTAAGGTTTCCAGATGAAGATAAAGAATTTATATGGATAGTTGAAACAGATGCTAGTCAAAACAAATAATGGTTATGGCGCAGTATTAAAATACAGATACAAAAATGATAAAAAAGAATACATATGTAGATGTCTTTCAGGAACTTTTAAGTCAAATGAAATCAATTGGGACATAAATAAAAAAGAGTTAAAGGATATGGAATCAAAAAATTTAAAAATTATATTGTTAATAGTAAATTCATAATTACAACAAATAATAGAACTGTTAAGAGTTGTTTAACCCAAAAACCACAAGATTCCATCCCAAGAAAGGAAATAAATAGAATAATAGCTGACATCAATCAATATGAATTTTCTGTTGAATTATTAAATACTAATGAAAATTGCTATGCAGATTATCTCTCCCGAGTTAGTGCAGCAACTGATTCAAGAGAATCGGGAGCAAAAGTTACAAATAAAAGAGCAAATGGAAGCTCTTTTGAAAAGAGCAGCTTCCACCAATCCAGATAAGGAGCAAGCAGATATTGGCAGTAGCCAAAACTATAAAAATCGAGTTATCACCAAAAAAATTAATATTGCTATGAATAGGAGAAATATGTCCTTACAAAGATATACTCCAAACCAAGTTAGCCCTAAAATAGTTATTAACGAGATGGAATTTCCTACTCTCGTACCAGATACTACCTCATTCAAGGAAAAATTAACCCTTGGAACAAAACAAACTATGAACCCTTTGGTTCGAGAATATATTTCTAATTTCCGAGTTATTGCAAACAAGGTAAATATAGCTCCTGAGTTGACTATTAAAGATAATCAACAAGAAATAGACAAAGGTTATGTCACTAATCCTCTGAAAAAGATAAACGAGTTAATTGCATTACCAGGTTGTAATGCAAAACTAGTCAAAGCAGCATACGACTATGGCCTTCTCAATTCCATCTACACTTATGAATGGAGAAGAGCTATCGTCAATTCCTCAGTTACACAAGCAGCTTAAAATTATTTAAATATTACAAAGTCCCCTATGATCTTTGTAAGATGTTACACTGCCCCTGGCGAAGCTACGTATCAAGAGACAAAGCAATGTATCCGAGTTATTAAGATGGGATGTACAAGTAATTATCTTATCCCTGAAAAAATTATAGCCCAACTTGAGTTAAATGTAAATGATATACCATAGATCCTTTGGGAAAAGCGAGCAGTTAAGGTAAAGGCAATTTATGACGCTTTGTGCAATATAGTTAAGACTCCAGTATGGGTAAATCACAAAGAGCTTAACATCTTAGTTATTTCTCAAAGTAAAGAATATGGTTATGATGCAGCGGAAACTATAAAGTCTTGGATATGGAGTCTCCTCCATCCAGACCAAGAACCAGTTACCAGATATATTACACGAAATTTTATGACCATAGATATTTTGAAGAGATACTGTAGCTGGATGAAGCAAAATAATAATCATGTATGCCAGATACTCAAAAACCAACAAACAACTGTTCCCATAATGGAAGATATGGAAGATGAAGATAGAACCGAATCTTCTGGGAGCCAACAAGATGTCGTGTCAAGATAAACGCAAGCTACTACGAGACAGGATGTAAAAAAGTAATCTTGTAACATCTATCTTGTAACAGATAATAGATAAGTATTGTAACAGTTATAAAAAGATACAACCAAAAGCGGCTGAAGCTTTAAAAACAACCTAAAAATATGTGAATAGTATGAATAGTATTTTCACTTTTACTGTAGCTAATAGTATTTGTAATATTATGAATAGTTTTGTAAAAATGGTACGACACTTGTAAAAGCTTTGCCTATAAATAAGAACCACTGGGGAAGCAAGAGGCATCATCAGCTTCTCCCCATTTCTCCACTACATCTCTCAAAATCCCTTCCTCTCTCTAAAATAATCACGCTTCACCCTTAGTTGGTATCAGAGCTACTATTCATAAAAGACCGGAGCTATTCACTTAGAGCTTATTTCTCAAGATATTCCATTATCAAACTATGGAAGCAAATAAGGTAACCCTCTTTCTTATGAACTGAATTTAAATTCAGTCCCCTAGTTTGTAATAATACTGAGATCTGTTAAGATAATTTCTATAATTTCATATAATATATATGCTTCTAAATTATGCTTTCCCCAATTAAGTAAAATCATGTTTAGTGACCAAGAGACAATTGGTTGCAGGAGCCCGTTTAGCCGTTGAGAATGAGAAGGCGTTGAGGGCGTGATGCATAAAACCTATGTGGTGAGGTTGAAAAACATGAATTTATTTTATTTTGCTTAAATGCTTAAGGGTTGCAAAGCGGATTAGCAATACTTATATGAAAGTTGATAGAATTATTATTAACTGATTAAGGTTTATTATGAGCAAAGGGATTGAGTCTAAAAGGAAGTTCATACAGAAAAGCATATTTACTTGCTATTTACTTGCTTATTTACTTGTTATATTTATCATGGAATCACAAATAAATAAGGTTAAATTAGATATTGAATTGATAAATTATGCTTAACTATTTAAAATTCAAAGAGTAAAAAATCAAATAAGTATTTATAATATTCATTTACATGAAGCATATGTACTAAATGATACTGAAACAAGGTATGCTTTACTTAAATTAATACAAGGAAACAAGGTAGTATTTGGTACGAGAGTAGGAAATTCCATCTCGTTAATAACTATCTTGGGGCTAACTTGGTTTGGAGTATATCTTTGTAAGGACATATTTCTCCTATTCATAGGAGTATTAACTTTTTTGGTAATAACTCGATTTTTATAGTTTTGGCTACTGCCAATATTTGCTTGCTCCTTATCTGGATTGGTGGAAGCTGCTCTTTTCATAAGAGCTTCCATTAGCTCTTTTATTTGTATCTTTTGCTCCCGATTCTCTTGAATCAGTTGCTGCACTAACTCGGGAGAGATAATCTGCATAACAATTTTCAATAGTCTTTAATAATTCAACAGGAAATTCATATTGATTGATGTCAGCTATTATTCTATTTAATTCCTTTCTCGTGATGGAATCTTGTAGTTTTTGGGTTAACCAACTCTTAACAATTCTATTATCTATTCTAATTATGAATTTACTATAAACAATATAATTTTCAAATTATGCTTTACTATTTAAAATTCAAAGAGTAAAAAATCAAATAAGTATTTATAATATTCATTTACACGAAGCATATGTACTAAACGATACTGAAACAAGGTATGCTTTACTTAAATTAATGCAGAAAGAACAAAATAAGATAGAAAAACTTTCAAAAAATCAAATAGAGCTTCAACATTTAGTAAATTTGTTAAATCAAATAGAACTTTAACATTTATTAAATTCGTTATGACAACTAAATCACAAATAGAAAAATAAGACGAGTTAATCACCAATATTTTATATCAACGATCGAATCATATTAAAAATATAGAACTAAGAAATCAAAAACAAATAGCTATCATAAATAATAAAAATAATGAAAATAATGAAAATACAATTGAATCCAATAATACTACTAAAGTACCAGTAGAACTAGAAGAACAAGGTTATGAAATCCTAGAAAAGAAAATAACTAAAGAATATTCACAACTATTTCCAGATTTACTTTTGAAGAAAAGAATAGAAATTGAGTATAGAAGAGTAATTGATGAACAATCATAATAATTAATAAAAATGAAAAAATGATTGATGAGGAAATTATCAGATACCCTGATGGTCCATTTAAAATATACAAAACCAATCAAGATAGACAATTTGCTGAAATTAGTGAAGGATGATTCTATTTAATAATAGACAGAAAACAAATGATATTAGAAACAATATTTGATAGAGAGCGAAGACTAGCTATGGAAAACGATTTAGTACAAATAACAAATATAGAAAATAATTCTCCAGAAAATAAAACCATTAATGATATCTATAAAAAATTGGAAAAGCTAGAAAGAAAATATGATGAAAGAATGAGAAAAATAGAAGAATCTATAAAAATCATACATATTAATACCAAACAAATATAAAATAAAGTATACAGAGTAGAAAATAATTTTAATGAAGAAATACAAAATCTTAAAATAGAGTATTACAATAGGTTTGATAAAATAGAGGAACAACTTATAACTAATCTCAAAGATAACACTGAAATATCAGAAATCCATGAATCAGATAACGAAACACTAAATAATACTACTATAGAAGCTTTAAATACTGACATAGAAAGACTTGAAGTAAATAATATAGCAGTAAACAATATAGAGGAAAATAATGAAGATTCTAATTCTGAACAATCTAGTCAAGAATTTATATATTCAAATAATGTAGAATCAGACTTTGATTCAGAAGAAGAAATTAATGCACTTACTAATGATGAGTAATATTCTTATATGGAAACTAGTAGAAATTACAAACCTACATTTAGAAAGAAAAATTACGATCGCAACTATAGAAATCAGAAAATGACTACATACCAAAAGATAACCAAACAGGAGAAACTTTAAATCTAGATTGCTCAATAAATGTTGATTTAGATATACAAAATTGGGTAGCTAAAATAAATGCAAAGTTAATAAAAGCAAAAATACCAATTAGTATGTCCGCTAATTATATTGAAGGAACAATTGTAGGAATAGTTAGAAAATGGTTAGCATGTATAGGAACAATAGATCAAACAGAACTAAGAAGTACTAAAATTGAAGGACACGAAATGACTGAATCAATCTGTATACTTTATCTAATATTTGTTTGGTATTAATATGTATTATTTTGATAGATTCTTCTATTTTTCTCATTCTTTCATCATAATTTCTTTCTAGCTTTTCCAATTTTTTATAGATATCATTAATGGTTTTATTTTCTGGAGAATTATTTTCTATATTTGTTTTTTGTACTAAATCGTTTTCTTTAGCTAGTCTTCGTTCTCTATCAAATATTGTTTCTAATATCATTTGTTTTCTATCTATTATTAAATAGAATTTTCCTTCACTAATTTCAGCAAATTGTCTATCTTGATTGATTTTATATATTTTAAATGGACCATCAGGGTATCGGATAATTTCCTCATCAATGATTTTTTCATTTTTATTCATTATTATGGTTGTTCATCAAAGTATCTATGGTCATAAAATTTCGTGGAATATATCTGGTAACTGGTTCTTGGTCTGGATGGAGGAGACTCCATATCCAAGACTTTATAGTTTCCACTGCATCATAACCATATGCTTTACTTTGAGAAATAACTAAGGTGTTAAGCTCTTTGTGATTTTACCCATACTGGAGTCTTAACTATATTGCACAAAGTGTCATAAATTGCCTTTACCTTAACTGCTCGCTGTTCCCGGAGGATCTCTGGTATATCATTTACATTTAACTCAGGCTGGGCTATAATTTCTTTAGGGATAAGATAATTACTTGTACATCCCATCTTAATAACTCGGATACATTGCTTTATCCTTTTATACATAGCTTCGCCAGGGGAAGTGTAACATCTTACAAAGATCATAGGGGACTTTGTAATATTTAAATAATTTTTAGCTGCCTTGTATAACTGAGGAATTGATGATAGCTCTTCTCCAGTCATAGTGTAGACGGAATTGAGAAGGCCATAGTCTTATGCTGCTTTGACTAGTTTTGCATTACAGCCTGGTAATGCAATTAACTCGTTTATCTTTTTCAGAGGATTAGTGACATAACCTCTGTCTATTTGTTGTTGATTATCTTTAATAGTCAACTCAGGGACTGTATTTAGCATGTTTGCAATAACTCGAAAATTAGAAATATATTCTCGAACCAAAGGGTTCATAGTTTGTTTTGCTCCAAGGGTTAATTTTTCCTTGAATGAGGTAGTATCTGGTACGAGAGTAGGAAATTCCATCTCATTAATAACTAATTTAGGGCTAAGTTGGTTTGGAGTATATCTTTGTAAGGACATATTTCTCCTATTCATAGGAGTATTAATTTTTTTGGTAATAACTCGATTTTTATAGTTTTGGCTACTGCCAATATCTGCTTGCTCCTTATCTGGATTGGTGGAAGCTGCTCTTTTCATAAGAGCTTCCATTAGCTCTTTTATTTGTATCTTTTGCTCTCGATTCTCTTGAATCAGTTGCTGCACTAACTCGGGAGAGATAATCTGCATAACAATTTTCATTAGTCTTTAATAATTCAACGAAAAATTCATATTGATTGGTGTCAGCTATTATTCTATTTATTTCCTTTCTTGTGATGGAATCTTGTAGTTTTTGGGTTAACCAACTCTTAACAGTTTTATTATCTGTTCTAATTATGAATTTAGTATAAACAATATAATTTTAAACTTTTTTGATTCTATATTTTACTGCCTTTAACTCTTTTTTATTTATGTCCAAATTGATTTCATTTGCCTTAAAAGTTCCTGAATGATATCTACATATGTATTCTTTTTTATCATTTTTGTATCTGTATTTTAATACTGTGCCATAACCATTATTGGTTTCACTAGCATCTGTTTCAACTATCCATATAAATTCTTTATCTTCATTTGGAAAGCTTAGTTTTGGTAAATTGCTAACTAATTCTTTGATTTTTTCTAAAATCTTAGTATCAGTGTCTTCCCATCTAAAATCGTATTTTTCTTTAATTTTTTAGTAAGTGGTTCAGTATATTGTGATAGCTTAGGGGTAAATTCTCTAACTTGATTTACTATTCCTAAGAATTTCTGTAATTCTTTCTTAGTATTAATCTCCCTTTGAAACTCTATAAATTTTTGGGCTATATGGTCTTGCATTTTTATTCCTGCTTAATCTATTTCAAATCCTAAGAATTCAATTTGTCTTTTAAATAATTCCATTTTCTTTTAGCTTAATACTATTCCACTATATGTTATGATTTCTATAAATTTTTCTAATAAATTATAGTGTTCTTCCTGTGTTTTTGAATATATAAGTATATCATCTATGTATACTACACAGTTTGATAGTTGATTTAAATATTTATCCATAAATGCTTGGAATCTACCAGGGGCATTTTTATATCCAAAAGGTAATACATTCCATTCATAAAATCCATTAGGGACCTTAAATGCTGTTAATTGTTTAGATTCTTCAGTTAATTTTAGTTGGGGAAAACCACTTTTACAGTCAAACTTTGAAAGATAATTATAACCTTGTATTTGCCTCACTTTAAGTATCTTATTTGGTATGGGGTAGTTATATGTTATTGTTTTTTCATTTAAAATTCTCTAATCTATAACTATTCTTGTTTTTCCTCTTTTTTGTTCCGAATGATTATTAACTATAAATGCACTGCTACTATGTTTTGAATTACTTGGTCTTATTAGTTCTCCAGCTAATAATTCTGTTATATTCATTTTAAATTCTTTCTCATCTCGCTGTGTATTATTAAAGGGTTTTTGGGATATTATGCTATTTGGGTCTTTTAACGTTATTTTTATTTCGGTTTTATGCTTATGCCAGTTTGCTAGAGGATTATCGTTGCATAGTTCTTCTAATTTAGTTTTTAAAGGAGTAAGCTTATCTAAATGTAGTATACCGATTTCTATAATTTCGAAATTATTAATATTTTCCTTTTTGGTCGCCATTTTTTGGACTAATTGTGCTTCTTCACCTATTTTACATTTTTCCCACTCTATTGGTATTCGTTATCTATTTTTAACTACTTTAGCTCTTAACTTATGTTTACAAGGGGTGAATAATGTAAGGAATTCTTTATCTATACTAAATGGTTTATATTGGTTAAGAAAGTTGGTTCCTAATATGATATCTTTTCCTATTAATTCAAAGCAAAATACTCTAGGTATAATAAGTATTTTATTCCAAATTTGTATTCGTACATTTGTTTGATAAAGAGTAATTTTACTACTATTGTTATTAAATCCATTTATCCTAAATGGTGTGTTTAACTTTTTCCATTATGGTAAACAATTTTCTTTCATAATTGTTGTTTGTGCCCCTGTATCTACCATTGGTGTATAATATCTACTTTTATATCCTTCAAAGATTATTTTTATTAAAATATAGATTAAATTACTCATTTTTGTTAAGGATTGCTAATTCATTTTTCATTTTATGTAATTTTTGTTCTAATATTTCTATGTTTCTTATCTTCTTTTGTTCTTCGTCAGATAATGTTCTTATACTATCTCTATGGCATCCTGCAATACATAATATGTGTAATCTTTGACTTATATAGGCTTTCTCCTCTTTTGCTATCTCTATCTGTTTTTGTAATTTTATTAATTCTATTAAACTTGGTATAGCATTACTCATTGATTATTCTAGTTTTAGACTGGGTTTGATTATAAGTAGATTCAAAATAGTCTTGTTCTATTTTTAAGGGTTTAACCTTTTCTAAAAATTCCTTTCCTAATACTATCTTATTATTTAGGGTTATAACATATTCAATATTTATATTTTGTAGTGCAATTTTTGTTGTAAGAATTTTTAGTCTATTAAAATTCTCATTAATGTTTATTATTTGGTTTGACAATTTTTCTAATGGAATTGAATTGCTTTCAGCAGTAACATCGAGCTTTGCAGTTAAACTCTTTGTTCCTATTTGTATAATTATATAATATTCTTGTGATTTTATTTGAATATATAAGTTCTCATTTCATTCTTTTCTGGATCTAGAGATAATTAAGCGTTTTTTCACTATTTCTAAGTCGTCATAATTAGGTTTAGAATATAATTTTAATCCTTTCTCTATAGGTAATATAAGATCAGCAAAAGGGGGATCTATAGTAATTGGTCTTAATTTGTTTTTTTGTATAGATTTGATGTTGATTGGTTAATGTATAAGCATTTTTGCATTGTACTGTCATAACTTTTGATCCTTTTGTCATGTTTATTCCTCCTAACATCCAATATAGGACTAATGCCTTTTCTATGTTTTGGTCAGTTAGACTTACCGAATAATTTGGCTTAATTATAAATCTTACCTTTTGATAAATCAGATTTCCTTTAAGTTGTGCTATAATAGCTTGCTCTATAGGCTCTTTAATTCTATCATCAGCTAATTGTAATTCTAAAAGAGTATTTATTCCTTCTTTAAAACAGGCTTTTATTATTATTTCTACAGCTGCTAATTCTACAAATCTAGATATGACTGGTTTATCTTTTAACACGTTGCTAATTTTAGCTATTTCTTCATATAATACTTCTTGTGTAATTAATGGGACTTTAGTGTTGCCTTGTACTTGTATTATATCTATAACATGTTCTCTATCAGCTATAACTAAATATTTTTCCTTTTTCTTTTTTAAAATACTTAGTTAAATTGGTTAATTCAAAATTTTTCTTCTCAATTATCTTATTGGGTGACAATGTAAATCCTTCATTCTTTAATGAATTGTATCTTTGTAAATCAAAAATAGCTCTTTGATTTTTATGTTGTACTGTTATATCTTCGTCGTAATCAACTTCTTATAGCTCTTTATCCATTACTATCAGTTTCAGTATTATCTTCTTCTGTATTACTTATTATTTCATTAGTTTCATTACTATCTGTTTCGTATTCTAAAACGTATATTTCTTCATCGGGTGGTATATTAATTTTTCCTATTTCATATTCAGCTATATGAAATTCAATAAAATTTACATTTTTGATATTTTTATTGGTGTTCTTATTTGTTTTAGTTTTACCTTCTCTTGCTATATGACCTATCTGGCCACAATTATAACATCTACATTTTTTAGGGTTATTAACATACTTATAAACTTTTCTTTTAACAAAGTAATTCCTATTTGATTTTTTCTTGTTTTTATATTTTCCATAAGGGTTGAATCTTTTATATCTTTTTTTTTGTAGTTTGGTTCTTTTAGTTTTATATTTCTTATGTAATTTATGACATCCGAATTTCGAGATTTCATATCTTTCGCAACAATGACTAATTTTAGCTTGTTTTCTAAATGCTTTTTGGTTATTAGCTTCAATACACTAGTTTCTATACCATGTTTGTAAAAATGCTATTTGTTCTCCTAAGGTTCCTGGTCTAGGTTCTTTAGCATATGCTTCTTGTACCATAGTGTTTATAGGTATTGGTAATTTTTCAAAATATAATTTTCTAAATATAGCTAGTTGCTCAGGTTCTTCAGTTCCTATTTCATAATAATATAGTTGAAATGCACAATTATATCTTTTTAAATCTTCTGGACACATAGAACATATTTTCGTATTGTATAATTGAGATTTACTATATTCTTTTTAGCTTCTAAATGTTTTGCGTCAGCACTTAAATTGCCAAATTCTCTTCTAATAGCTACTTCATATTTTTTCAACATTTGTGTTGATTCTGTCATTTCTTGTCCTTCTATTTTAGTACTTCTTAGTTCTGTTTGATCTATTGTTCCTATACATGCTAACCATTTTCTAACTATTCCTACAATTGTTCCTTCAATATAATTAGCGGACATACTAATTGGTATTTTAGCTTCTATTAACTTTGCATTTATTTTAGCAACCCAATTTTGAATATCTAAATCAACATTTATTGCGCAATCTAGATTTAAAGTTTCTCCTGTTTGGTTATCTTTTGGTATGTAGTCATTTTCTATTTTTCTTCGATATCTCCATATATTGTCATTATTTCTATAGTTGCGATCGTATTTTTTCTTTCTAAATTTAGGTTTGTAATTTCTACTAGTTTCCATATAAGAATGTTCCTCATCATTAGTAAGTGCATTAATTTCTTCTTCGAATCAAAGTCGATTCTACATGATTTGAATATCTAAATTCTTGACTAGATTGTTCAGAATTAGAATCTTCATTATTTTCCTCTATATTATTTACTACTATATTATTTACTTCAAGTCTTTCTATTTCAGTATCTAAAGCTTCTATAGTAGTATTATTTAGTGTTTCGTTATCGATTCATGGATTTTCGATATTTCGGTGTTATCTTTGAGATTAGTTATAAATTTGTTCCTCTATTTTATCAAACCTATTGTTATACTCTATTTTAAGATTTTGTATTTCTTCATTAAAATTATTTTCTACTCTGTATACTTTATCTAATATTTGTTTGGTATTAATATGTATTATTTTGATAGATTCTTCTATTTTTCTCATTCTTTCATCATATTTTCTTTCTTGCTTTTCCAATTTTTTATAGATATCATTAATGGTTTTATTTTCTGGAGAATTATTTTATATATTTGTTATTTGTCCTAAATTGTTTTCTTTAGCTAGTCTTCGTTCTCTATCAAATCTTGTTTCTAATATCATTTGTTTTCTATCTATTATTAAATAGAATTTTCCTTCACTAATTTCAGCAAATTGTCTATCTTGATTGGTTTTGTATATTTTAAATGGACCATCAGGGTATCTGATAATTTCCTCATCAATGATTTTTTCATTTTTATTCATTATTATGATTGTTCATCAATTACTCTTTTATATTCAATTTCTATTCTTTTCTTTAAAAGTAACTCTGGAAATAGTTGTGAATATTCTTTATTATTTTCTTTTCTAGGATTTCATAACCTTGTTCTTCTAGTTCTACTGGTACTTTAGTAGTATTACTGGATTCAATTGTATTTTCATTATTTTTATTATCTTTTATTAATTACATGATTAATAATATGTTTGTATTTATTATTTTTAAACTAGTTCCTAAATTTTGTTCTTGTTCTAGTTCACTCATATGTATAGACTTAGTCTTCTATTTAATGTATAATTAATATAGTCTTCTTGTATTTTTTCAGCTATATTTTCCTGTTCCTTAATTTGTATGTTTAGCAGTTCTATTTGATTATCAAAAGGTTTTAAATCTTTTTCAATCTCATCATAATTATTATTTCCACTTATTGTTGCTTGTTCTAGTATTTGTATTTTATTTATGATAGCTATTTGTTTTTGATTTCTTAGTTCTATATTTTTAATATCGATTCGATCGTTGATATAAAATATTGGTGATTAACTCGTCTTATAGCCTTTTCTATTTGTGATTTAGTTGTCATAACGAATTTAATAAATGTTTAAGTTCTATTTGATTTAACAAATATACTAAATGTTGAAGCTCTATTTGATTTTTTGAAAGTTTTTCTATCTTATTTTGTAACATAAGAATTATAAAACTAAAAGAACCAAACTACAAAAACGAAGATATAAAAGATTCAAACCTTATGGGAAATATAAAAACAAGAAAAAATCAAATAGGAATTACTTTGTTAAAAGAAGAGTTTATAAGTATGTTAATAACCCTAAAAAATGTAGATGTTATAATTGTGGCCAGATAGGTCATATAGCAGGAGAATGTAAAACTAAAACAAATAAGAACACCAATAAAAATATCAAAAATGGTAATTTTATTGAATTACATATAGCTGAATATGAAATAGGAAAAACTAATATACCACCCAATGAAGAAATATACGTTTTAGAATACGAAACAGATAGTAATGAAACTAATGAAATAATAAGTAATACAGAAGAAGATAATACTGAAACTGATAGTAATGGATAAAGAGCTACAAGAAGTTGATTACGACGAAGATATAACAGTACAACATAAAAATCAAAGAGCTATTTTTTATTTAGAAAGATACAATTTATTAAAGTATGAAGGATTTACATTGTCACCCAATAAGATAATTGAGAAGAAAAAATTTGAATTAACCAATTTAACTAAGTATTTTAAAAAGAAAAAGGAAGAGTATTTAGTTATAGCTGATAGAGAACATGTTATAGATACTTCCTCCGTTCCAAATTAAATGCAACAATTTGGATGAAACATTCTCCTAGGCAAAATTTCTTAATGTGAGATTAAGAAAAAGTAAGGGCATGTGACTAACTTAATATGGAGAGAGAAAGTGGGACCACAACAATTAAGGCTTTATTAGTTTTAGTAAGGGTATATCCGTAATTTCCTACTCAAAAACTTTACCAAGAATAGAAAGAAGTAAAATATTTGCATTTAATTTGAAATTACCGTTTATGGAAATTGTTGCATTTAATTTGGAACGGAGGAAGTATAACACAAGTACAAGGCAACACTAAAGTCCCATTAGATATAGCTAAAATTAATAACGTGTTAAAAGATAAACCAATCACATTTAGATTTGTAGAATTAGCAACTGTAGAAATAATAATAAAAGCCTATTTTAAAGAAGGAATAAATACTCCTTTAGAATTACAATTAGCTGATGATAGAATTAAAGAGCTTATAGAGCAAGCTATTATAGCACAACTTAAAGGAAATCTTATTTATCAAAAGGTAAGATTTATAATTAAGCCAAATTATTCGGTAAGTCTAACTGACCAAAACATAGAAAAGGTATTAGTCCTATATTGGATGTTAGGAGGAATAAACATGACAAATGGATCAAAAGTTATGACAAGTACAATGCAAAAATGCTTATATATTAACCAATCAACATCAAATCTATACAAAAAACAAATTAAGACCAATTACTATAGATCCCCCTTTTGCTGATCTTATATTACCTATAGAGAAAGGAATAAATTATATTCTAAACCGAATTATGACGACTTAGAAACAGTGAAAAAATGCTTAAGTATCTCTAGATCCAGAAAAGAACGAAATGAGAACTTATCTATTCAAATAAAATCACAAGAATATTATATAATTATACAAATAGGAACAAAGATTTTAACTGCAAAGCTCGATGCTACTGCTAAAAACAATTTAATTCCATTAGAAAAATTGTCAAACCAAATAATAAACATTAATGGGAATTTTAATAGACTAATAATTCTTACAGCAAAAATTGCACTACAAGATATAAATATTGAATATGTTATAACCCTAAATAATAAGATAGTATTAGGAAAAGAATTTTTAGAAAAGGTTAAACCCTGGAAAATAGAACAAGACTATTTTGAATTTACTTACAATCAAACCCAGTCTAAAACTAGAATAATCAATGAGTAATGCTATACCAAGTTTAATAGAATTAATAAAATTACAAAAATAGATAGAGATTGCAATAGAGGAGAAAGCCTATATAAGTCAAACATTACACATATTATGTATTGCAGAATGCCATAGAGATAGTATTAGAACATTATCTGACGAAGAACAAAAGAAGATAAGAAACATAGAAATATTAGAACAAAAATTACGTAAAATGAAAAATGAATTAGCAATCCTTAAAAAAAATGAGTAATTTAATCTATATTTTAATAAAAATAATCTTTGAAGGATATAAAAGTAGATATTATACACCAATGGTAGATACACGGGCACAAACAACAATTATGAAAGAAAATTGTTTACCAGAATGGAAAAAGTTAAACACACCATTTAGGATAAATGGATTTAATAACAATAGTAGTAAAATTACTCGTTATCAAACAAATGTACAAATACAAATTTGGAATAAAATACTTATTATACCTAAAGTATATTGCTTTGAATTAATAGGAAAAGATATCATATTAGGAACCAACTTTCTTAATCAATATAAACCATTTAGTATAGATACAGAATTCCTTACATTATTCACCCCTTGTAAACATAAGTTAAGAGCTAAAGTAGTTAAAAATAGAGAACGAATACAAATAGAGTGGGAAAAATGTAAAATAGGTGAAGAAGCGCAATTAGTCCAAAAAATGGCGACCAAAAAGGAAAATATTAATAATTTCGAAATTATATAAATCGGTATAATACATTTAGATAAGCTTACTCCTTTAAAAACTAAATTAGAAGAACTATGCAACTTCAATCCTCTAGCAAACTGGCATAAGCATAAAATTGAAATAAAAATATCGTTAAAAGACCCAAATAGCATAATATCCCAAAAACCCTTTAAAAATACACAGCGAGATGAAAAAGAATTTAAAATACATATAACAGAACTATAAGCTGGAGAACTTATAAGACCAAGTAATTCAAAACATAGTAGCAGTGCATTTATAGTTAATAATCATTCGGAGTAAAAAAAAGGAAAAACAAGAATGGTTATAGATTATAGAATTTTAAACGAAAAAACAATAACATATAACTACCCATACCAAATGAGATACTTAAAATGAGGCAAATACAAGGTTATAATTAATTTTCAAAGTTTGACTGTAAAAGTGGTTTTCACCAACTAAAATTAACTGAAGAATCTAAACAATTAACAGCATTTAAGGTCCCTAATGGATTTTATGAATGGAATGTATTACCTTTTGGATGTGAAAATGCCCCTGGTAGATTCCAAGCATTTATGGATAAATATTTAAATCAACTATCAAATTGTGTAGTATACATAGATGATATACTTATATATTCAAAAACACAGGAAGAACACTATAATTTATTGGAACAATTTATAGAAATCATAACAAATAGTGGAATAGTATTAAGTTAAAAGAAAATGGAATTATTTAAAAGACAAATTCAATTCTTAGGATTTGAAACAGATTAAGCAGGAATAAAAATGCAAGACCATATAGCCCAATAAATTATAGAGTTTCTAAGGGAGATTAATACTAAGAAAGAATTACAGAAATTCTTAGGAATAGTAAATCAAGTTAGAGAATTTATCCCTAAGCTATCACAATATACTGAACCACATACTAAAAAATTAAAGAAAAATACGATTTTAGATGGGAAGACACTGATACTAAGATTTTAGAAAAAAATCAAAAAATTAGTTAGCAATTTACCAAAACTAAGCTTTCCAGATGATGATAAAGAATTTATATAGATAGTTGAAACAGATGCTAGTGAAACCAATAATGGTTATGGCGCAGTATTAAAATACAGATACAAAAATGATAAAAAAGAATACATATGTAGATATCATTCAGGAACTTTTAAGGCAAATGAAATCAATTGGGACATAAATAAAAAAGAGTTAAAGGCAGTAAAATATGGAATCAAAAAATTTGAAAATTATATTGTTAATAGTAAATTCATAATTAGAACAAATAATAGAACTGTTAAGAGTTGTTTAACCCAAAAACCACAAGATTCCATCCCAAGAAAGGAAATAAATAGAATCATAGCTGACATCAATCAATATGAATTTTCTGTTGAATTATTAAAGACTAATGAAAATTGCTATGCAGATTATCTCTCCCGAGTTAGTGCAGCAACTAATTCAAGAGAATTGGGAGCAACATATACAAATAAAAGAGCTAATGGAAGCACTTATGAAAAGAGCAGCTTCCACCAATCCAGATAAGGAGCAAGCAGATATTGGCAGTAGCCAAAACTATAAAAATCGAGTTATTACCAAAAAAAATTAATACTCCTATGAATAGGAGAAATATGTCCTTACAAAGATATACTCCAAACCAAGTTAGCCCTAAAATAGTTATTAACGAGATGGAATTTCCTACTCTCGTACCAGATACTACCTCATTTAAGGAAAAATTAACCCTTGGAACAAAACATACTATGAACCCTTTGGTTCAAGGATATATTTCTAATTTCCGAGTTATTGCAAACAAGCTAAATACAGTCCCTGAGTTAACTATTAAAGATAATCAACAAAAAAAAGACAAAGGTTATGTCACTAATCCTCCGAAAAAGATAAACCAGATAATTGCATTACCAGGCTGTAATGCAACTAGTCAAAGCAGCATACTACTATGGCCTTCTCAATACCGTCTACACTATGACTGGAGAAGAGCTATCGTCAATTCCTCAGTAATAAAAGGCAGCTTAAAATTATTTAAATATTACAAAGCCCCCTATGATCTTTGTAAGATGTTACACTGCCCCTAGTGAAGCTACGTATCAAGAGATAAAGCAATGTATCCGAGTTATTAAGATGGGATGTACAAGTAATTATCTTATCCCTGAAGAAATTATAGCCCAGCCTGAGTTAAATGTAAATGATATACCAGAGATCCTCCGGGAAAAGCTAGCAGTTAAGGTAAAGGCAATTTATGACGCTTTGTGCAATATAGTTAAGACTCCAGTATGGGTAAATCACAAAGAGCTTAACACCTTAGTTATTTCTCAAAGTAAAGAATATGGTTATGATGCAGTGAAAACTATAAAGTCTTGGATATGGAGTCTCCTCCATCCAGACCTAGAACCAGTTACCAGATATATTCCACGAAATTTTATGACCATATATACTTTGAAGAGATATTGTAGCTGGATGCAGCAAAATAATAATCATATATGCCAGATATGCAAAAACCAACAAACCACTGTTCCCATAATAGAAGATATGGAAGATGAAGATAGAACCGAATCTTCTGGGAGCCAACAAGAAGTCGTGTCAAGATAAACGCAAGCTACTACGAGACAGGATGTAAAAAAGTAATCTTGTAATATTTATCTTGTAACATATAATAGATAAGTATTGTAACAGTTATCATAAGATACAGCCAAAAAATAGGCGGCTGAAGCTTTAAAAACAGCCTAAAAATATGTGAATAGTATGAATAGTATTTTCACTTTTACTGTAGCAAATAGTATTTGTAATAGTATGAATAGTTTTGTAAAAATGGTACGACACTTGTAAAAGCTTTGCCTATGAATAAGAACCGCTGGGGAAGCAAGAGGCATCATCAGCTTCTCCCCATTTCTCCACTACATCTCTCAAAATCCCTTCCTCTCTCTAAAATAGTCACGCTTCACCCTTAGTTGGTATCAGAGCTACTATTCATAAAAGACCGGAGCTATCCACTTAAAGCTTATTTCTCAAGATATTCCATTATCAAATTATGAAAGCAGATAAGGTAACCCTCTTTCTTATGAGCTGAATTTAAATTCAATCCCCTAGTTTGTAATAATACTGAGATCTGTTAAGATAATTCTATAATTTCATATAAGATGTATGCTATCTTAATTATGCTTTCCCCAATTACGTAAAATCATGTTTAGAAACCAAGAGACAATTGGTAGCAGGAGCCCGTTTTGCCGTTGAGAATGAGAAGGCGTTGAGGGCGTGATGCATAAAACCTATGTGGTAAGGTTGAAAAACATGAATTTATTTAATTTTGCTTAAATGCTTAAGGGTTGCAAAGCGGATTAGCAGTACTTATATGAAAGCTGATAGAATTATTATTAACTGATTAAGGTTTATTAGGAGCAATGGGATTGAGTCTAAAAGGAAGTTCATACAGAAAAGCATATTTACTTGCTTATTTACTTGTTATATTTATCATGGAATCACAAATAAAGAAGGTTAAATTAGATATTCTATGGATAAATTATGCTTTACTATTTAAAATTCAAAGAGTAAAAAATCAAATAAGTATTTATAATATTCATTTACATGAAGCATATGTACTAAACGATAATGAAACAAGGTATGCTTTACTTAAATTAATACAGAAAGAACAAAATAAGATAGAAAAACATTCAAAAAATCAAATAGAGCTTCAACATTTAGTAAATTTATTAAATCAAATAGAACTTAAACATTTGTTAAATTCGTTATGACAAGAAGCTTTAAAAACAACCTAAAAATATGTGAATAGTATTAATAGTATTTTCACTTTTACTGTAGTAAATAGTATTTGTAATAGTATGAATAGTTTTGTAAAAATGGTACGACACTTGTAAAAGCTTTGCCTATAACTAAGAACCACTGGGGAAGCATGAGGCATCATCAGCTTCTCCCCATTTCTCCACTACATCTCTTAAAATCCCTTCCTCTCTCTAAAATAATCACGCTTCACCATTAGTTGGTATCAGAGCTACTATTCATAAAAGATCGGAGCTATTCACTTAGAGCTTATTTCTCAAGATATTCCATTATCAAACTATGAAAGCAGATAAGGTAACCCTCTTTCTTATGAACTGAATTTAAATTCAATCACCTAGTTTGTAATAATACTGAGATCTGTTAAGATAATTCTATAATTTCATATAAGATGTAAGCTATCTTAATTATCTTTCCCCAGTTAAGTAAAATCATGTTTAGAAACCAAGAGACAATTAGTAGCAGGAGCCCGTTTAGCCGTTGAGAATGAGAAGGCGTTGAGGGCGTGATGCATAAAACCTATGTGTTGAGGTTGAAAAACATGAATTTATTTAATTTTGCTTAAATGTTTAAGGGTTGCAAAGCAGATTAGCAGTACTTATATGAAAGCTGATAGAATTATTATTTACTGATTAAGGTTTATTATGAGCAAGGGGATTGAGTCTAAAAGGAAGTTCACACAGAAAAGCATATTTACTTGCTATTAACTTGCTTATTTACTTGTTATATTTATCATGGAATCACAAATAAAGAAGGTTTAATTGGATATTGAATGGATAAATTATGCTTTACTATTTAAAATTCAAAGAGTAAAAAATCAAATAAGTATTTATAATATTCATTTGCATGAAGCATATGTAATAAACGATACTGAAACAAGGTATGCTTTACTTAAATTAATACAGAAAGAACAAAATAAGATAGAAAAACTTTCAAAAAATCAAATAGAGCTTCAACATTTAATAAATTTGTTAAATCATATAGAACTTAAACATTTATTAAATTCGTTATGACAACTAAATCACAAATAGAAAAGGCTATAAGACGAGTTAATCACCAATATATTATATCAACTATCGAATCAGATATTAAAAATATAGAACTAAGAAATCAAAAACAAATAGCTATCATAAATAAAATACAAATACTAGAACAAGCAACATTAAGTGGAAATAATAATTATGATGAGATTGAAAAAGATTTAAAACCTTTTGATAATCAAATAGAACTGCTAAACATACAAATTAAGGAACAGGAAAATATAGCTGAAAAAATACAAGAAGACTATATTAATCATACATTAAATAGAAGACCAAGTCTATACATATGAGTGAACTAGAACAAGAAGAAAATTTAGGAACTAATTTAAAAATAATAAATACAAACATATTATTAATCATGCAATTAATAAAAGATAATAAAAATAATGAAAATACAATTGAATCCAGTAATACTACTAAAGTACCAGTTGAACTACAAGAACAAGGTTATGAAATCCTAGAAAAGAAAATAACTAAAGAATATTCACAACTATTTCCAGAGTTACTTTTGAAAGAAAAGAATAGAAATTGAAAATAAAAGAGTAATTGATGAACAATCATAATAATGAATAAAAATGAAAAAATCATTGATGAGGAAATTATCAGATACCCTGATGGTCCATTTAAAATATACAAAACCAATCAAGATAGACAATTTGCTGAAATTAGTGAAGGAAAATTCTATTTAATAATAGATAGAAAACAAATGATATTAGAAACAATATTTGATAGAGAACGAAGACTAGCTAAAGAAAACGATTTAGTACAAATAACAAATATAGAAAATAATTCTCCAGAAAATAAAACCATTAATGATATCTATAAAAAATTGGAAAAGCTAGAAGAAAATATGATGAAAGAATGAGAAAAATAGAAGAATCTATCAAAATAAAACATATTAATACCAAACAAATATTAGATAAAGTATACAGAGCATAAAGTAATTTTAATGAAGAAATACAAAATCTTAAAATAGAGTATAACAATAGGTTTGATAAAATAGAGGAACAGCTTATAACTAATCTCAAAGATAACACTGAAATATCATAAATCCATGAATCAGATAACGAAACACTAAATAATACTATTATAGAAGCTTTAGATACTGAAATAGAAAGGCTTGAAGTAAATAATATAGTGGAAAATAATGAAGATTCTAATTCTGAACAATCTAGTCAAGAATTTAGATATTCAAATCATGTAGAATCAGACTTTGATTCAGAAGAAGAAATTAATGAACTTACTAATGATGAGGAATATTCTTATATGAAAACTAGTAGAAATTACAAACCTACATTTAGAAAGAAAAAATACGATCGCAACTATAGAAATAATGACTATATATGGAAATATCGAAAAAAATAGAAAATGACTACATACCAAAAGATAACCAAACAGGAGAAACTTTAAATCTAGATTGCTCAATAAATGTTGATTTAGATATACAAAATTGGGTAGCTAAAATAAATGCAAAGTTAATAGAAGCAAAAATACCAATTAGTATGTCCGCTAATTATATTGAAGGAACAATTGTAAGAATAGTTAGAAAACGGTTAGCATGTATAGGAACAATAGATCAAACAAAACTATGAAGTACTAAAATAGAAGGACAAGAAATGACAGGATCAACGCAAATGTTGAAAAAAACATGAAGTAGCTATTAGAAGAGAATTTGGCAATTTAAATGCTGACCCAATACATTTAGAAGCTAAAAAAGAATATAGTAAATCTCAATTATACAATATGGAAATATGTTCTATGTGTCCAGAAGATTTAAAAAGATATAATTGTGCATTTCCACTAAATTATTATGAAATAGGAACTGAAGAACCTGAGCAACTAGCTATATTTAGAAAATTATATTTTGAAAAATTACCAATACCTTTAAACACTATGGTACAAGAAGCATATGCTAAAGAACTTAATTCAGGAACCTTAGGAGAATAAATAGCATTTTTACAAACATGGTATAGAAACTATTGTATTGAAGTTAATAACCAAAAAACATTTAGAAAACAAGCTAAAATTAGTAATTGTTGCGAAAGATATGAAATCCTGAAATTCGGATGTCATAAATTACATAAGAAATATAAACTAAAAGAACCAAACTACAAAAAAGAAGATATAAAAGTTTCAAACCTTATGGAAAATATAAAAACAAGAAAAAATCAAATAGGAATTACTTAGTTAAAAGAAAAGTTTATAAGTATGTTAATAACCCTAAAAAATGTAGATGTTATAATTGTGGCCAGATAGGTCATATAGCAAGAGACTGTAAAACTAAAACAAATAAGAACACTAATAAAAATATCAAAAATGTAAAATTTTATTGAATTACATATAGCTGAATATGAAATTGGAAAAACTAATATACCACCCGATTAAGAAATATACGTTTTAGAATACGAAACAGATAGTAATGAAACTAATGAAATAATAAGTAATACAGAAGAAGATAATACTGAAACTGATAGTAATGGATAAAGAGCTATCTACAAGAAGTTGATTACGATGAAGATATAACAATACAACATAAAAATAAAAGAGCTATTTTTTATTTACAAAGATACAATTCATTAAAGTATGAAGGATTTACATTGTCACCCAATATGATAATTGAGAAGAAAAAATTCGAATTAACCAATTTAACTAAGTATTTTAAAAAGAAAAAGGAACAATATTTAGTAGAGAACATGTTATAGATATAACACAAGTACAAGGCAACACTAAAGTCCCATTAATTACATAAGAAGTATTATATGAAGAAATAGCTAAAATTAACAAGGTGTTAAAAGATAAACCAATCATATTTAGATTTGTAGAATTAGCAGCTGTAGAAATAATAATAAAAGCCTGTTTTAAAGAAGGAATAAATACTCCTTTAGAATTACAATTAGCTGATGATAGAATTAAAGAGCCTATAGAACAAGCTATTATACCAAAACTTAAAGGAAATCTTATTTATCAAAAGGTAAAATTTATAATTAAGCCAAATTATTCGGTAAGTCTAACTGACCAAAACATAGAAAAGGCATTAGTCCTATATTGGATGTTAGGAGGAATAAACATGACAAATGGATCAAAAGTTATGACAGTACAATGCAAAAATGCTTATATATTAATCAATCAACATCAAATCTATACAAAAAACAAATTAAGACCAATTACTATAGATCCCCCTTTTGCTGATCTTATATTACTTATAGAGAAAGGAATAAAATTATATTCTAAACCTAATTATGACGACTTAGAAATAGTGAAAAAACGCTTAAGTATCTTTAGATCCAGAAAAGAACGAAATGAGAACTTACCTATTCAAATAAAATCACAAGAATATTATATAATTATACAAATAGGAACAAAGAGTTTAACTGCAAAGCTCGATGTTACTGCTGAAAGAAATTCAATTCCATTAAAAAAATTGTCAAACCGGATAATAAACATTAATGAGAATTTTAATAGACTAATAATTCTTACAACAAAAATTGCACTCCAAGATATAAATATTGAATATGTTATAACCCTAAATAATAAGATAGTATTAGGAAAAGAATTTTTAGAAAAGGTTAAACCTTGGAAAATAGAACGAGACTATTTTGAATTTACTTATAATCAAACCCAGTCTAAAACTAGATTAATCAATGAGTAATGCTATACCAAGTTTAATAGAATTAATAAAATTACAAAAACAGATAGAGATAGCAAAAGAGGAGAAAGCCTATATAAGTCAAAGATTACACGTATTATGTACTGCAATATGCCATAGAGATAGTATAAGAACATTATCTGACGAAGAACAAAAGAAGATAAGAAACATAGAAATATTAGAACAAAAATTACGTAAAATAAAAAATGAATTAGCAATCCTTAACAAAAATGAGTAATTTAATCTATATTTTAATAAAAATAATCTTTGAAGGATATAAAAGTAGATATTATACACCAATGGTAGATACAGGAGAACAAACAACAATTATGAAAGAAAATTGTTTACCGGAATGGAAAAAGTTAAACACACCATTTAGGATATATGGATTTAATAACAATAGTAGTAAAATTACTCTTTATCAAACAAATGTACGAATACAAATTTGGAATAAAATACTCCCTCTGTCCCATAATACTCTTTACACTTTCCTTTTTCATATGTCCCAGAATACTCTTTACACTTCTATTTTTGGATATGACCAATTATTATTTTAATCCTTCTACCTTAACATTGGCCCACTCTCTCTCTCTTCCAAATAAAATAATACCACTCCTATTACATACCAACTCTAACAATGGCCCACATTCTCTCTCTTTAAAATAAAATAATACTACTTTTACTAACTACTAACTACTATCACATCCGTACTGCCTTCGTGGCTCATATGGATCAAAAAACTCCTATCACATCTACTTTTTAATAAAATAACAATTGATAACCAAACAACAACTTATCATCTAAAACTACATGCTTTGATAAGTGTCAAGAGTATTTTGGGACGGAGGGAGTACTTATTATACCTAAAGTATATTGCTTTGAATTAATAGGAAAAGATATCATATTAGGAACCAACTTTCTTAACCAATATAAACCATTTAGTATAGATAAAGAATTCCTTACATTATTCACCCCTTGTAAACATAAGTTAAGAGCTAAATTAGTCAAAAATAGAGAACGAATACCAATAGAGTGGGAAATATGTAAAATAGGTGAAGAAGCACAATTAGTCCAAAAAATGGCGACCAAAAAGGAAAATATTAATAATTTCGAAATTATAGAAATCGGTATACTACATTTAGATAAGCTTACTCCTTTAAAAACTAAATTAGAAGAACTATGCAACGACAATCCTCTAGCAAACTGACATAAGCATAAAACTGAAATAAAAATAACGTTAAAAGACCCAAATAGCATAATATCCCAAAAAACCCTTTAATAATACACAGCGAGATGAAAAAGAATTTAAAATGCATACAACAGAACTATTAGCTGGAGAACTAATAAGACCAAGTAATTCAAAACATAGTATCAGTGCATTTATAGTTAATAATCATTCGGAATAAAAAGAGGAAAAACAAGAATGGTTATAGATTATAGAACTTTAAATGCAAAAACAATAACATATAAATACCCCATACCAAATAAGATACTTAAAATGAGGCAAATACAAGGTTATAATTATTTTTCAAAGTTTGACTGTAAAAGTGGTTTTCACCAACTAAAATTAACTGAAGAATCTAAACAATTAACAGCATTTAAGGTCCCTAATGGATTTTATGAATGGAATGTATTACGTTTTGGATATAAAAATGCCCCTGGCCGATTCCAAGCATTTATAGATAAATATTTAAATCAATTATCAAACTGTGTAGCATACATAGATGATATACTTATATATTCAAAAACACAGAAAGAACACTATAAATTATTAGAACAATTTATAGAAATCATAACAAATAGTGGAATAGTATTAAGTAAAAAGAAAATGGAATTATTTAAAACACAAATTGAATTCTTAGGATTTGAAATAGATAAAGCAGGAATAAAAAAGCAAGACCATATAGCCCAAAAAATTATAGAGTTTCGAAGGGAGATTAATACTAATATATATATATATATATATATATATATATATATATATGTATGTATGTATATGTATATATGTATGTATATATATGTATATATAGATGTATATATATGTATATATATATATATATGTATATATGCATGTATATGTATGTATATATGTATGTATGTATATATGTATGTATATATATATGTATGTATATGTATGTATATATATATGTATATAGCTTGGAAAAATATATGTATGTATATATATGTATATATAGATGTATATATATGTATGTATGTATATATATATATATATATATATATATATATATATATATATATATATATATATGTATATGTATGTATATATATGTATGTATATGTATATATATATGTATGTATATATGTATGTATATATGTATGTATGTATATGTATGTATATATATATATATATGTATATGTATGTATATATATGTATGTATATGTATGTATATATGGATGTATATGTATGTATATGTATATGTATGTATATATATATATGTATATATATGTATATGTATGTATATAGCTTGGTAGCGAGGAGCCCGTTTAGCCGTTAATTAATGAGAAGGCGTTGAGGGTGTGATGCATAAAACCTATGTGGTGAGGTTGAAAAACATGAATTTATTTAATTCTCGCTTAAGTGCTTAAGGGTTGTTAAAGCGGATTAGCAGTACTTATATGAAAGCCGATAGAATTGTTATTAACCGATTAAGGTTTA
Source organism: Beta lomatogona (assembly GCA_947646795.1). Lineage (NCBI taxonomy): Eukaryota > Viridiplantae > Streptophyta > Magnoliopsida > Caryophyllales > Amaranthaceae > Beta > Beta lomatogona. The sequence continues at coordinate 92,035 of CANSNZ010001083.1, forward strand.
TTATAAGCAAAAGGGATTGAGTCTTAAAAAGAAGTTCATAGTGAAACAGATTAATTACCTATTTACGTGTTTATTTGCTTAAATATTTACCGATTATTTACTTAGCTTATGAGTTCTCTAATAAAAACTGTTAAACTACGTGTTGAATGGATAAATTATGCTTTACAAATTAAAATTGATAACTTAAAAGAACAATTAAGAATTTCTCATATTCACGCAGCTAGAGTAGAAGATTTAGAGTTAGGAAATATTTTAATTGACATACTACAAGAAGAACACATCAAGATAGATAAAATTGTACAAATACAATTAGAAATTGAAAAATTAATAGATTTCTTAAAAACAGATAGAACTCAGCCAATCATTAATAGAACTTGAACAATTGATAAAATCAATATGACTATTAAAACACAAATAAATAACGTTAAAGATCATATAAAAACGCGAGAAAACATATTAAATATTCAGAATAGAATTATACAAGATAAAATAGATGATTTTGAAGATTACTTATATCAAGCTTACAGAAGAAAATATAATGAAATAAAAGATGCCTTGAGAAAATATTTAATTAAGTTACAAGACAAGAAAAATAGAAACTTAATAGCTAAACAAGAACTTAAAGATTTACAAAATTCATTATACGTATGAGTACTAAATCACAAGTAAACAGAGCAATGACAAAAGCTAATTGGCAATACTTTATATCACTTATGCAAGCAGATATTAAAAGTTTAGAATTAAGTAATCAAAAGCAAATAGCTATCATTAATAAACTACAAATATTAGAACGAGCAACATTAAATGATAATTATGACTATGAAAAAGAGTTAAAACCTTTTGATGATCAATTAGAATTACTAGAAATACAAATTAAGGAACAAGAAGAAGTGGTTAAGAAAATCATAGAAGATTATAAAAATTATAAGCTAAATAGAAAACCAGCTTTATGCTTATGATTGAATTAGAAACAGACGAACACTTAGGTACTAATTTAAAAATAATTAATACTAATATTTTATTTATTACAAAATTGCTAAAAGAAAGTAAAAATAAATCAGATAAACCAGAGTCAAGTAATACTAAGTTACCAATGGAATTAGAAGAACAAGGTTACAAAATATTAGGAAAAAAGATCACTAAAGAATATTCACAGTTATTTCCTGAATTACTTTTAAGAAAGAAAATCGAAGTAGAATACGAAAGAGTATTTAAACAAGAAGAATAATGAATAATAACGAAAAAATAATTGAAGAAGAAATTATTAGATATCCAGACGGTTCATTTAAAATACATAAGACTAATCAAAATAGACAATTTGCAGAAATAAGTGAAGGCACATTTTATTTAATTAAAGATCGAAAACAAATGATATTAGAAAATGAATTTGATAGAGAAAGAAGATTAGCGCTAGAAAATAATTTAGTACAACTAACAAACATAGAATGTAACTATCAGGATAACAAAACAACCAACGATATTTATAAAAAATTAGAGAAACTAGAAAGAAAATACGATGAACGAATGAGAAAAATGGAAGAATCTATTAAAATAATACATCTTAATACCAAACAAATTTTAGACAAAGTCTATAGAGTAGAAAATAGTTTTAATAATGAAATACAAAATCTTAAACTAGAGTATAATAATAAATTTGATAAAATCGAGGAACAACTTATAAATAATATCAAAGACAATAATGAAATACCGGAAATCCCTGAATCGATACCGAGACCCTAAATAATACTGTTATAGAAGCCTTGACTACGGAAATTGAAAGACTTAACGTAAACAATATAAATGTGTTACAAGATAATGATGAAACTTGTTCTGAACAATCCAGTCAAGAATTTAGATATTCAAATTATTTAGAAACCGACTTTAACTCGATAACGATGAAGAAATTAATGTACTCACAAAAGTCTACAACGATGGCAATTATAATCATATGGAAACCGATAGAAGTTATAAACCTACCTTTAAAAAGAAAAAATATTATGATTACAAGTATAAAAATAACGACTATATATGAAAATATCGAAGAAAAATAGAAAATGACTACATACCAAGAGATAATCAAGCCGGAGAAACTTTAAACTTAGATTGTTCCTTAAACGCTGAAATAGATATACAAAATTGGGTATCTAGGATAACTGCTAAATTAATCGAAGCTAAAATACACGTTAGTGCGGCAAAGCAAATTATATTGAAGCCACAATAACAGGAATAGCTAAAAACTTTTTAAATAATATAGGCATAACGGAATTAACAGAATTAAGAAGTACCAAAATAGAAGGAATCGAGATGACAGATCCAATTCAAATGTTGAAAAAATATAAGAGAATAATTCGAAGAGAATTTGGTAATCCAAATACAGATTTAAAATATGCTATAGCCAAAAAAGAATATTGCAAGTCCCAATTATATAATATGCAAATATGTTCTATGTGTCCGGAAGATTTAAATAAATATACTTGTGCATTCCAAATGAATTATTATGAATTAGGAACCGAAACCCCCGAACAATTAGCAGTCTTTCGAAAATTATATTTTGAAAAATTACCAGCACCTATAAATACTATGGTACAACAAGCTTTTTACACGGAACCCAAAACAGGAACTTTAGGAGAACAAATAGCTTATTTACAAGCATGGTACAAAAACTATTGTATGGAAGTTAATAACCTAAAAGAATTTAGAAAACAAGGCTAAATTTAATGACTGTTGTAAAAGATATGAAATACCAAAATTTGGTTGTTACAAATCAAATAAAAGATATACAGCAAAAAGACCTAAATTAATGCGAAAACGATACAAAAGATTCAAACCATATGGAAAATATAAAAATAAGAAAAGATCAAATAAAAATTATTTTATTAAAAGAAAAATTTATAAATATGCTAAAAACCCCAAAAGATGTAAATGTTACAATTGTGGACAGATAGGTCATATAGCAAGAGAATGCAAAGCAAAGACAAATAGAAATAATACTAAGAATATTAAAAATATAAATTTCATTGAACTTCATATAGCGAGAATATGAATTAGGCAAAACCAATATACCACCAGATGAAGAAATATATGTGCTTGAATATGAAACAGATAATGATGAAATCAATGGAATAGAAAACCATGAAGAAAGTAATGAAGAAACAGATAATATTGAAACCGATAGTGATGAGTAAGGAACTACAACAAGTTGATTATGATGAAGATATTACGGAACAACATAGAAATCAAAGAGCTATTTTCGATTTGCAAAAATATAATGAATTAAAATATGAAGGATTTACTTTGTCACCCGATAAAATAGTAGATAAGAAAAAATTTGACTTCACAAATTTAACAAAGTATTTTAAAAAGAAAAAGCAAGAATATTTAGTCATAGCCGATAGGGAACATGTTATAGATATAACCCAAGTACAAGGAAATACTAGAGTTCCTTTAATAACACAAGAAGTGTTAAATGAAGAAATAACAAAAATTAACAATACTTTAAAAAATAAACCAATTACATTTAGATTTGTAGAACTAGCAGCCATCGAAATAATAATAAAAGCATGTTTTAAAGAAGGAATAGATACTCCCTTAGAGTTAGAATTAGTTGATGACAGAATAAAAGAACCAAGTAGAACAAGCTATTATAGTACAACTTAAAGGAAATCTTATTTATCGAAAGTAAGATTCATAATTAAACCAAATTATTCTATAAGTTTAACTGACCAAAACATAGAAAAAGCATTAGTATTATATTGGATGCTAAGTGGAATAAACATGACCAATGGATCAAAAGTTATGACAAGTACAATGTAAGAATGCCTATATTTTAACAGATCAACATCAAATTTATACCAAAAATAAATTGAGACCAATTACTATAGACACCCCTTTTACAGATCTTATTTTACCTATAGAAAAAGGATTAAAATTATATTCAAAACCAAACTATGAAGATTTAGAAATCGTAAAGAAACGGTTAAGTATTTCTCGATCCAAACGACATTTAACCGACAGTCCGCCTATTCAATTAAAATCATATGAACATTATATACTTATACAAATAGGAACAAAAAACCTATCAGCACAAATAGACATCAACATTGAAAATAATTATATTCCATTAGAAAAACTATCTCTTAACATCCATGAAAATTTTAATAGATTAATCACCCTAACAACAAAGATTGCACTACAAGATATAAACATCGAATATGTTATAACCCTAAATAACAAAATAATATTAGGAAAAGATTTCTTAGAAAAGGTTAAGCCATGGAAAATAAACCAAGACTATTTTGAATTTACATATAATCAAAACCAATATAAAACTAAAACAATAAATGAATAACACTATTCCCAGTTTAATTGAACTAGTAAAATTACAAAAACAGTTAGAAATAGCAAAAGAAGAAAAGGTTTATTTCGGTCAAAGACTAAACTACGTTAGATTTGCAGGATGCCATCCCATGATTTAAATGAAAACTAAAGACATAGAAATATTAGAACAGCGACTACATAAAATGACAAATGACTTAGCTATTCTTAATAAAAATGAGTAATTTGACCTATATACTTATAAAAATAATCTTTGACGGATACAAAAGTAGATATTATACATCAATGGTTGATACAGGAGCACAACCAACAATAATGAAAGAAAATTGTTTACCGGAATGGAAAAAATTAAACACACCATTTAGAATCAATGGATTTAATAACAATAGTAGTACCATTACCTTATATCAAACAAAGGTAAAAATACAAATTTGGAATAAAATATTAATTATACCTAAAGTATACTGTTTCGAACTAATAGGAAAAGACATCATACTCGGAACTAACTTCCTTAACCAATATAAACCTTTTAGTATAGGTAAAGAATTTGTCACATTATTTACTCCTTGTAAACATAAATTAAGAGCTAAAATAGTCAAAAATAGAGAAAGAATGCCAATAGAATGGGAAAAATGTAAAATAGGTGAAGAAACTCAATTAGTCCAAAAAATGACTACCAAGAAAGAAAATATTAATAACTTTGAAATTATAGAAATAGGTATACTCCATTTAGATAAGCTTACTCCCTTAAAAACTCAACTAGAAAAACTTTGTAGTGATAACCCTTTAGAGAATTGGTATAAGCATAAAACGGAAATACAAATGACATTAAAAGACCCGAATAGCATAATATCACAAAAACCCTTTAATAATACCCAAAGAGATGAAAAGGAATTCAAAATGCATATAACGGAACTATTAGCTGGCCAATTAATTAGACCAAGTAACTCAAAACATAGTAGCAAGTGCATTTATAGTTAATAATCATTCCGAACAAAAAAGAGGTAAAACACGAATGGTTATAGATTATCGAATTCTAAATGAAAAAACAATTACATATAATTACCCCATACCAAATAAGATACTTAAAATGAGACAAATACAAGGTTACAATTATTTTTCAAAGTTTGATTGTAAAAGTGGTTTTCACCAATTAAAATTAACTGAAGAATCTAAACAATTAACAGCATTCAAAGTCCCTAATGGATTTTATGAATGGAATGTATTATGTATGTATATATGTATGTATATGTATATATATATGTATATGTATGTATATATGTATGTATATATGTATGTATATATGTATGTATAGAAGTAAAATATAAAACGACTACATACGAAGAGATAATCAATCAGGAGAAACTTTACATTTAGATTGTTCTATAAATGATGAAATAGACATACAAAATTGGATATCTAGGATAAATGCAAAATTAATCGAAGCAAAAATACACGTTAGTGCGGCGGCTAATTATATTGAAGCTACTATAACAGGAATAGCTAAAAGCTATTTAAATAATATAGGTATACTAGAATTAACAGAACTAAGAAGTACTAAGATAGAAGGAACTGAAATGACAGATCCAATACAAATGTTGAAAAAATATGAGAAAATAATTCGAAGAGAATTTGGTAATCCAAATGCAGATTTAAAATATGCTATAGCCAAAAAGGAGTATTGCAAGTCCCAATTATATAATATGCAAATATGTTCTATGTGCCCGGAAGATTTAAATAAATACAATTGTGCATTCCAAATGAATTATTATGAATTAGGAACTGAAACCCCGAACAATTAGCTGTATTTCGAAAATTATATTTTGAAAAATTACCACCACCTATAAATACTATGGTACAACAAGCTTATTACACGGAACCTAAAATAGGAACTTTAGGCGAACAAATTGCATATTTACAAGCATGGTATAAAAATTATTGTATGGAAGTTCATAACCAAAAGGAATTTAAAAAACAAGCTAAAATTAGTGACTGTTGTGAAAGATATGAAATACCTAAATTTGGATGTCACAAATTAAACAAAAGATATAAAGCAAAAAGACCTAAATTAATGCGAAGACGATACAAAAGATTCAAACCATATGGAAAATATAAAAATAAGAAAAGATCAAATAAAAATTACTTTATTAAAAGAAGAATTTATAAATATGCAAAAAACCCCAAACGATGTAAATGTTACAATTGTGGACAGATAGGTCATATAGCAAGAGAATGCAAAACTAAGACAAATAGAAATAATACTAAAAATATTAAAAATGTAAATTTCATTGAACTCCATATATAGAGAATATGAATTAGGTAAAACCAATATACCACCAAATGAAGAAATATATGTGCTCGAATATGAAACAGATAATGATGAAATCAATGGAATAGAAAGTCATGAAGAAAGTAATGAAGAACAAGATAATACTGAAACTGATAGTGATGAATAAAGAACTACAACAAGTTGATTATGATGAAGATATTACGGAACAACATAGAAATCAAAGAGCTATTTTTGATTTACAAAAATATAATGAATTAAAATATGAAGGATTTACTTTGTCACCCGATAAAATAGTAGATAAGAAAAAATTTGACTTCACAAATTTAACAAGGTATTTTAAAAAGAAAAAGGAAGAATATTTAGTTATAGCGAGATAGAGAACATGTTATAGAGATAACCCAAGTACAAGGAAATACTAGAGTTCCTTTAATAACACAAGAAGTGTTAAATGAAGAAATAACCAAAATTAACAATACATTAAAAAATAAACCAGTCACATTTAGATTTGTAGAACTAGCAGCCATCGAAATAATAATAAAAGCATGTTTTAAAGAAGGAATAGATACTCCCTTAGAGTTAGAATTAGCCGATGACCAGAATAAAAGAACCAAGTAGAACAAGCTATTATAGCACAACTTAAAGGAAATCTTATTTATCGGAAAGTAAGGTTCATAATTAAACCAAACTATTCTATAAGTTTAACTGACCAAAACATAGAAAAAGCATTAGTATTATATTGGATGCTAAGTGGAATAAACATGACCAATGGATCAAAAGTTATGATGGTACAATGTAAGAATGCTTATATTCTAACAGAACAAAGTCAAGTTTATACCAAAAATAAATGGAATTATTTACAACTCAGATTGAATTCTTAGGATTTGAAATAGATAAAGCTGGAATAAAAATGCAAGATCATATAGCCCAAAAAATTATTGAGTTCCAAAAAGAAATTAATACTAAGAAAGAATTACAAAAATTCCTAGGAATAGTAAATCAAGTTAGAGAATTTATTCCTAGATTATCACAATACACTGAACCTTTAACTAAGAAACTAAAGAAAGACTATGATTTTAGATGGGAAGAAACTGACACAAAAATTTTAGAAAAAATCAAAGATTTAGTAAAAAAATTACCCAAATTAAGTTTTCCCGATGAAATAAAAGAATTCACATGGATAGTGGAAACAAATGCTAGTGAAACCAATAATGGTTATGGAGCCGTATTGAAATATAGATATAAAAATGATAAAAAAGAAAATGTGTGCAGATATCATTGAGGGACATTCAAGGCAAATGAAATCAATTGGGATATAAATAAAAAAGAATTAAAAGCAGTTAAATATGGAATCAAAAAATTTGAATGTTATATAGTTTATAGCAAATTTATAATTAGAACAGATAATAGAACTGTTAGAAGCTGGCTAACCCAAATATTGCAGGATTCCATTACAAGGAAGGAGATAAACCGGATTATAGCCGACATCAATCAATATGAGTTTAGTATTGAATTACTAAAAACTAACGAAAATTGTTATGCAAATTATCTCTCCAGAGCTAGTTCAACAACTAGTTCTAAAGAATCGGGCACAAGAGCTACAAATCAAAGAGCTAATGGATGAGCTAACTCTCCTAAAAAGAGAGAAAGCAATTTCCAATAATCCTGGCAAGGAGAAAATGGATATTGGCAGTAGCCAAAGCTATATTGGCAAAAGCCAAAACTATATTGGCAGTAGCCAAAATTATAAAACTCAAGCTATTACAAGAAAAGTTAATACTCCTATAACCAGGAGAAATATGTCTTTACAAAATTATTTTTCAGGCCAAGATAAACCTAAAACCCTTCTTAACGAGATAGAATTTCCTACCCTCGTGCCAGATACAACCTCATTTTTATTAGAAAAACTAACCCTTGGATCAAAACAAACCATGAGCCCCCAGGTTCGAACGTATATTTCCAATTTCCTAGTAATTGCCAATAAGCTAAACACAAACCCAGAAGTAACCACATAAAATAGCCAATCAGAGATAGAGAGCGGTTATGTCACAAACCCTCTAAAAAAGATAAATGAGTTAATTGCCTTCCCAGGTTGTAATACAAATATGATTAAAGCAGCCTATGACTATGGCCTTCTAAATTCAGTTTATACCATAAACGGAGAAGAACTATCGTCAATACCCAAGTTATATAGAGTAGCTAGAAACTATTTAAATATCACAAAGGCTCAAATGATCTTTGTGCGATGCTATCTGGCCCCGCGCGAAGTTACACATCAAGAAATAAAGCAATGTTTACGAGTAGTCAAAATGGGATGTACCCCCAATTTCCTTATCCCGAGAAGAGATAAAAGCTCAACCTGAGCTAAATATCAATGATATACCGGAAATCCTCCGAGAAAAAAGAGCAGTAAAAATAAAGACAATTTATGAAGCATTATGCAACATAATACAAACTCCAGTATGGATAAACCATAAGGAGCTTAATACTCTTATCATGTCTCAAAGCAGAGAATATGGATATGACTCCATAGAAGTTATTAGGTCATGGATATAGAGTTTACTCCACCCTGATCAGGAGCCGGTTACTCGGTACATTCCGAGAAATTTTATGACACCAGATACTGTGAAAAAACACCGTAGCTGGATGCAGCAAAATAATAATCATATTTGCCAACTATGCAAGACTCAACAAAATAGAGTCCCCACAATTGAAGATATGGATGATGAAGATAGAACCGAATCCTCTGACGGACAGGAGGTTGTAACAAGATAAGATACTTTTGTACTATCATATAATCTTGTAATAGATAAACTTTGTACTAGTTACTACAAGACAAAAGTTAGGCGGCTAAACGCATAAAATATGTAAAGTGAATAGTGAACAATAAGTTTACTGTAGCACTTTTCACTGTAGCTACAGTAGTATGAATAGTATAATGAATAGTTTTGTAAAAACGTACGGAGCTTGTAATATATTTGCCTATAAATAAATCGGTGATGAAGCTAGAGGATCATCAAGCAAATATCCTCTACACATCTTCTCTCTCTAAAACCCTTTCCTCTCTCTTAAACACGCTTCACCCCAAAACTGGTATCAGAGCTTACTATTCATAAGCCTACTATTCACCGTTTCACCGGAGCTATACAAATAGAAGATATTTCACAAGTAATTATGGAAGCAGATAAGGTAATCCTTTTCTCTATGAACTGAATTTAAATTCAATCCCCTAGTTTATAATAATACTAAGATTTGTTAAGATGATTCTATAATTTCATATAGGATGTATGCTATCTTAAATATGCTTTCCCCGATTAAGTAAAATCATGTTTAGAAACCAAGAGACAATTGGTAGCAGGAGCCCGTTTTGCCGTTAAGAATGAGAAGGCGTTGTAGGGCGTGATGCATAAAACCTATGTGGTGAGGTTGATAAACATGAATTTATTTAATTATGCTTACATGCTTAAGGGTTGTCAAAGCGGATTAGTAGTACTTATATGAAAGTTGATAGAATTGTTATTAACCGATTAAGGTTTATTATGAGCAAAAGGGATTGAGTCTTAAAATGAAGTTCATAAAGAAAAACGTCTAGAAACTAAATATTTTGCAAATATTATATTTTGCTTACCTACCTGATTTATGAATCCTCAAATAACGAATGTTAAATTACGTGTTGAATGGATAAATTATGCTTTACAATTTAAAATTGATAACCTAAAAGAACAACTAAGAATTTCTCATATTCACGCAGCTAAAGAAGAAGATCTTGATTTAGGGAATATTTTAATTAATTTATTACAGGAAGAACACAACCGGATAGATAAACTTGTACAAGTACAACTAGAAATTCAAAAATTATTAGATTTCTTAAAACAAATAGAGCTCAGACAATCATTAATAGACCTTGAACAATTAATAAATTCAAAATGACTAAATCACAAATTAGAAAAGTCCTAGAAGATATTGAAATGCGACAAAATATGTTAAATTTTCAAATACGGATCCAACAAGATAAAATAGATGAATTCAAAAATTATTTATATGAAGCCAATAGAAGAAAAGATACTGAATTAAGAGATGCTTTAAGAAAATATCTAACTAGTCTACAAAATAAAAAGAACCAAAAGCTAATCGCTAAACAAGACCTTAAAGATTTACAAAATTCATTATACGTATGAGTAAATCACAAGTAAACAGAGCAATGAGAAAGGCTAATTGGGAATATTTTATATCACTTATGCAATCTGATATCAAAAGTTTAGAATTAAGTAATCAAAAGCAGATAGCTATCATTAATAAATTACAAATATTAGAACGTGCATCATTAAATGATAACTATGACTATGAAAATATTGACAAGGAGCTAAAACCTTTTGAAGATCAAATAGAACGGCTAGAAATACAAATTAAGGAACAGGAAAATATAGCTAATAAGATCATAACAGATTATAATAATTATATGATAAATAGAAAACCAGCCTTATGCTTATGAGTGAACTAGAAAAAGAAGAACACTTAGGTACTAGTTTAAGAATAATTAATATGAATATTTTGCTAGTTATAAAATTACTAAACGAGAGTAAAAATAAATCAGACAAACCAGAGTCAAGTAATACAAAGTTACCAATAGAATTAGAGGAACAAGGTTATGAAATATTAGGAAAGAAGATCACTAAAGAATATTCACAGTTATTTCCCTAATTACTTTTAAGAAAGAAAATAGAAGTAGAATATGAACGAGTACTTAAACAAGAATAATGAATAATGAATAAAAACGAAAAAACCATTGAAGAAGAAATTATTAGATATCCAGACGGACCATTTAAAATACATAAGACTAATCAAAATAGAGAATTTGCAGAAATTAGTAATGTCACATTTTATTTAATTAAAGATCGAAAACAAATGATATTAGAAAATGAATTCGACAGAGAAAGAAGACTGGCGCTAGAACATAATTTAGTACAACTGACAAACATAGAATGTAGTTATTAGGACAACAAAACAATTAACGATATTTATTAAAAACTAGAAAAATTAGAAAAGAAATATGATGAAAGAATGAGAAAAATGGAAAAATCCATTAGAATAATACATCTTAATACCAAACAAATATTAGACAAAAGTCTATAGAGTAGAGAATAATTTTAATGAAGAAATACAAAATCTTAAAATAGAATATAATAATAAATTTGATAAAATCGATGAACAATTTATAAATAATATTCACGACAATAATGAAATATCAGAAATCCATGAATCAGATAACGAGACCCTAAATAATACTGTTATAGAAGCCTTAACTATGGAAATTGAAAGACTTGAAGTAAACAATATAAATGTGTTACAAGACAGTGATGAAACTTGTTCTGAACAATCCAGTCAAGAATTTAGATATTCAAATTATTTAGAAGCAGACTTTAACTCAGATAAAGATGAAGAAGTTAACGTACTTACGAAAGTCTACAGAGATGGAGATTATGATTATATGGAAACTGATAGAAGTTATAAACCTACCTTTAAAAAGAAAAAATATGATTATAAGTATAAAAATAACAACTATATATGGAAATATAGAAGTAAAATAGAAAACGACTACATACGAAGAGATAATCAATCAGGAGAAACTTTACATTTAGATTGTTCTATAAATGCTGAAATAGACATACAAAATTGGATATCTAGGATAACTGCAAAATTAATCGAAGCAAAACTACACGTTAGTGCGGCGGCTAATTATATTGAAGCTACTATAACAGGAATAGCTAAAAGCTATTTAAATAATATAGGTATACTAGAATTAATAGAACTAAGAAGTACTAAGATAGAAGGAACTGAAATGACAGATCCAATACAAATGTTGAAAAAATATGAGAAAATAATTCGAAGAGAATTTGGTAATCCAAATGCAGATTTAAAATATGCTATAGCCAAAAAGGAGTATTGCAAGTCCCAATTATATAATATGCAAATATGTTCTATGTGTCCAGAAGATTTAAATAAATACAATTGTGCATTCCAAATGAATTATTATGAATTAGGAACTGAAACCCTTGAACAATTAGCTGTATTTCGAAAATTATATTTTGAAAAATTACCACCACCTATAAATACTATGGTACAACAAGCTTATTACACAGAACCTAAAACAGGAACTTTAGGAGAACAATAGCATATTTACAAGCATGGTATAAAAATTATTGTATGGAAGTTCATAACCAAAAGGAATTTAATATCAAGCTAAAATTAGTGACTGTTGTGAAAGATATGAAATACCTAAATTTGGATGTCACAAATTAAACAAAAGATATAAAGCAAAAAGACCTAAATTAATGCGAAGACGATACAAAAGATTCAAACCATATGGAAAATATAAAAAATAAGAAAAGATCAAATAAAAATTACTTTATTAAAAGAAGAATTTATAAATATGCAAAAAACCCCAAACGATGTAAATGTTACAATTGTGGACAGATAGGTCATATAGAAAGAGAATGCAAAACTAAGACAAATAGAAATAATACTAAAAATATTAAAAATGTAAATTTCATTGAACTCCATATAGCAGAATATGAATTAGGTAAAACCAATATACCACCAAATGAAGAAATATATGTGCTCGAATATGAAACAGATAATGATGAAATCAATGGAATAGAAAGTCAAGAAGAAAGTAATGAAGAACAAGATAATACTGAAACTGATAGTGATGAATAAAGAACTACAACAAGTTGATTATGATGAAGATATTATGGAACAACATAGAAATCAAAGAGCTATTTTTTATTTACAAAAATATAATGAATTAAAATATGAAGGATTTACTTTGTCACCCGATAAAATAGTAGATAAGAAAAAATTTGACTTCACAAATTTAACAAGGTATTTTAAAAAGAAAAAGGAAGAAGATTTAGTTATAGCAGATAGAGAACATGTTATAGATATAACCCAAGTACAAGGAAATACTAGAGTCCCTTTAATAACACAAGAATTGTTAAATGAAGAAATAACCAAAATTAACAATACATTAAAAAATAAACCAGTCACATTTAGATTTGTAGAACTAGCAGCCATCGAAATAATAATAAAAGCATGTTTTAAAGAAGGAATAGATACTCCCTTAGAGTTAGAATTAGTTGATGACAGAATAAAAGAACCAGTAGAACAAGCTATTATAGCACAACTTAAAGGAAATCTTATTTATCAGAAAGTAAGGTTCATAATTAAACCAAACTATTCTATAAGTTTAACTGGCCAAAACATAGAAAAAGCATTAGTATTATATTGTATGCTAAGTGGAATAAACATGACCAAGGGATCAAAAGTTATGACAGTACAATGTAAGAATGCTTATATTCTAACAGACCAACATCAAGTTTATACCAAAAATAAATTGAGACCAATTACTATAGATACCCCTTTTACATATCTTATTTTACCTAAAGAAAAAGGATTAAAATTATATTCAAAACCAAACTATGAAGATTTAGAAATAGTAAAGAAACGATTAAGTATTTCTCGATCCAAACGACATTTAACTGATAATCTACCTATTCAGCTAAAATCATATGAACATTATATAATTATACAAATAGGAACAAAAAACCTAACAGCACAAATAGACATCAATATTGAAAATAATTATATTCCATTAGAAAAGTTGTCTCTTAACATTAATGAGAATTTTAGTAGATTAATTACTTTAACAACAAAAATTGTACTCCAAGATATAAACATTGAATATGTTATAACCCTAAATAACAAAATAATATTAGGAAAAGATTTCTTAGAAAAGGTTAAACCATGGAAAATAAACCAAGACTATTTTGAATTTACATATAATCAAACCCAATATAAAACTAAAACAATGAATGAATAACACTATACCTAGTTTAATTGAACTAGTAAAATTTCAAAAACAGTTAGAAATAGCAAAAGAAGAAAAGATTTATCTAAGTCAAAGGCTAAACTACATTAGATTTGCAGGATGTCATCGCGATAGTATACGATTATATTCTAAAAAGGAACAAGAGAAAACTAGAGACATAGAAATATTAGAACAACGATTACATAAAATGAAAAATGACTTAGTAATTCTTAATCACCATGAGTAATTTAATCTATATACTTATAAAAATAATTTTTGAAGGATATAAAAGTAGATATTATACACCAATGGTAGATACAGGAGCACAAACAACAATAATGAAAGAAAATTGTTTACCATAATGTAAAACCCTACGAACACCATTTCGAATAAATGGATTTAATAATAATAGCAGTAAAATTACACTTTACCAAACAAACGTAAAAATACAAATTTGGGATAAAATCTTACTTATACCTAAGGTATATTGCTTTGAATTAATAGGAAAAGATATTATATTAGGAACAAATTTCTTAAACTAATATAAACCATTTAGTATAGATAAAGAATTTCTTACCCTGTTTACCCCTTGTCGACATAAGTTAAAAGCCAAGGTAGTTACTAATAAAGAACGATTACCAATGGAGTGGGAAAAATGTGCAATAGGTACAGAAGCAAAAATAGTCCAAAAAATGCATACTAAAAAAGAAAGTAACACTCTTGACATAATAGAAATAGGAATATTACATTTAGATAAACTTACTCCTTTGAAAAACCAATTAGAAGAATTATGTAGTGACAATTCATTAGAAAATTGGAATAAGCATAAAACAGAAATAAAAATAACATTAAAAGACCCGAATAGCATAATATCACAAAAACCCTTTAATATTACCCAAAGAGATGAAAAAGAATTTAAAATGCATATAACAAAACTATTAGCAAGCCAATTAATTAGACCTAGTAACTCAAAACATAGTAGCAGTGCATTTATAGTTAATAATCACTCTGAACAAAAAAGAGGTAAAACCCGAATGGTTATAGATTATCGAATTCTAAATGAAAAAACAATTACATATAATTACCCTATACCAAATAAGATACATAAAATGAGGCAAATACAAGGTTACAATTATTTTTCGAAGTTTGATTGAAAAAGTGGTTTTCAAAAATTAAAATTAACCGAAGACTCTAAACAATTAACAGCATTCAAAGTCCCTAGCGGATTTTATGAATGGAATGTATTACCTTTTGGATATAAAAATGCCCCTGGAAGATTCCAAGCATTTATGGATAAATATTTAAATCAATTATGAAATTGTGTAGTTTACATTGATGGCATACTAATCTATTCAAAAACTCAAGAAGAACACTATAAGTTAATAGAACAATTTATAGAAATAATTAAAAATACTTGGTATATATATATATATATATATATATATATATATATATATATATATGTATATATGTATATATGTGTATATATGTATATATGTGTATATATGTATATATGTGTATATATGTATATATGTGTATATATGTATATATATGTATATATGTATATATGTATATATATGTATGTATATATGTATGTATATATATATGTATATATATGTATGTATATATGTATGTATATATATATATGTATATATATGTATATATGCATGTATATATATATATATGTATATATATGTATATATGTATGTATATATGTATGTATATATATATGTATATATATGTATATATATGTATATATGTATGTATATATATATATGTATATATGTATGTATATATATATATGTATATATATGTATATATGTATGTATATATGTATGTATATATATATGTATATATGTATGTATGTATATATATATGTATATATGTATATATGTATGTATGTATATATGTATGTATATATATATGTATATATGTATGTATGTATATATGTATGTATATATATATGTATATATGTATGTATGTATATATGTATGCATGTATAATAACTTGAGGAATAAGCTTTAAGTGAAGAACCCCGGTCTTGTGAATACTAAGCTCTGATACCAACTATGCGAGAAGCGTAATTATTAGAGTTTTTTGAGAGAAGAAGGAATTTAGTTGAGAAAGAGAGTAGTGGAGAAATGGGGTGAAGCTTGCTGATGCCTCTATGCAGCAGCAGATGTTTCTTATTTATAGACGAAACCTTTGAAGTGTTCGCACAAAATTTACATACTATTTCAACTACTGTTGCTACAGTGAAAGTGCTACAGTAAAAAGTACTATTCAGACTATTCACTTTTACATATTTATTGTGCGTTAGCCGCCTAACTTTTGTTTTGTTATAACTGTTACAACATTTATCTGTTTACATAATAAACATATCTCAATCTTCTTACTATCATATTACAGTTGTAATGCTTATAGATGTTTTATTCTGGTAAGCTGTGCTCTATCTCCGTAGTTGATACTGCTGTATTAGATGATCCCGCTCTATCTTCATAGCTGTCCATATCTTCGATTATTGGTACAGTCATTTGTTTAACTCCACACATTTCACATGAGTGGTTATTATTTTGCTGCATCCAACTGCAATATCTCTTCAAGGTATCTTCAGTTAGAAAATTCCTAGGTAAATACCATGTAACTGGTTCTTGATCTGGAAGGAGCAGGCTCCATACCCATGACTTGATGGTTTCGACCGCATCATGGCCGTATGTTTTGCTTTGAGAGATAATTAATGTGTTTAACTCACTATGATTTATCCAAACATAAGTCTTGACCATGTTAATCAAGGCTTCATAAATTGCTTTTATCTTGATCGCCCTCTTTTCCCCGAGGAGATCCGGTATCTCATTGCGGTTTAACTCGGTTGTGCCTTAATTTCTTCGGGAAAGATAAAATTTCTTTGTACTGACCCATTTTAACAACCCTAATACATTGTTTTATTTCGGAGAAAGTAACTTCGCCTGGGGCAAGATAGCATCTTATAAAAATCATAGGAGATTTTGTAATATGTAAGTAACTTTAACTGCTTTATATAAATCAGGAATTGAAGATAGCTCTTCTCCATTCATTGTATATACTGAATTAAGAAGGCCATAATCATATGCTACTTTGATTAAATTTGCATTGCAACCAGGCAACGCTATTAACTCGTTTACCCTTTTTAAAGGGTTAGTAACATAACCTCCTTCTATTTCTCCGTGGCGATCTTTAGAGGTTATTTCCGGGACAGTATTTAGTCTGTTGGCAATAAATAAGAAATTATCTATATATTGGCGAACTGAAGGATTCATAGTTTGTTTAGTTCCTAAGGTTAACTTTTCCTTGAAAGATGTGGTATCTGGTATGAGGCTTGGAAAATTTAGTTCATTGATAAATGGGGTAGGGTTATTGGTTTCGTTATAAGTTTGTAAGGACATACTTCGTTTGAAAGGAGAATTAACTTTTTTTGTAATAATTCGGTTTTTATATTTTTGGCTAGTGCCAATATCTGCTTGCTCCATACTAGGATTACTGGAAGTGGCTTCTCTTTTCATTGAAGCGAGTTCTTCCATTAACTTTTTGAGTTTTATCTTGAGCTCCTGATTTTCTAGAATCAGTTGTTGAGCTATTTCTTGAGAGATAGTCTGCAAAACAATTGTCGTTAGTTTTTAATAATTAAATAGAAAATTCTTATTGGTTGATATCAGCTATTATTCGATTTATTTCTTTTCTTGTAATTGAATCCTGTAGTTTTTGGGTTAACCAACTTTTAACAGTTCTATTATCTGTTCTAATTATAAATTTACTATAAACTATATAACATTCAAAATTTTTGATTCCATATTTTACTGCTTTTAGTTCCTTTTTATTTATATCCCAATTGATTTCATTTGCCTTAAATGTTCCCGAGTGATACCTACAAACATATTCTTTTCTATCATTCTTATATCTGTATTATTAAACTGCTCCGTAACCATTATTGGTCTCACTAGCATCTGTTTGCACTATCCATGTAAATTCTTTGTCTTCATCAGGAAAACTTAGTTTTGGTAACTTTCTGACTAATTCCTTAATTTTTTCTAAGATTTTTGTGTCAGTGTCTTCCCATCTAAAATTGTAGTCTTTCTTTAGTTTTTTAGTTAATGGTTCAGTATAATGATTTTCTGAGCTATATGATCTTGCATTTTTATTCCAGCTTTATCTATTTCAAATCCTAAGAATTCAATTTGGGTTTTAAATAATTCCATTTTCTTTTTGCTTAAAACTATACCACTAGTTTTAATAATGTCTATAAACTGTTCTAACAACTTAAAATGTTCTTCTTGTGTTTTTTAATACATTAGTATGTCATCAATATAAACTACACAATTTGATAATTGATTTAAATATTTATCCATGAATGCTTGGAATCTTCCTGGGGCATTTTTGTATCCAAAAGGCAATACATTCCATTCATAAAATCCATTGGGGACTTTGAATGCTGTTAGTTGTTTAGAATCTTCGGTTAATTTTAATTGATGAAAACCACTTTTACAATCAAATTTTGAGAAATAATTGTAACCTTGTATTTGCCTCATTTTAAGTATCTTGTTTGGTATAGGGTAATTGTAAGTAATTGTTTTTTTTTTATTTAGAATTCTATAATCAATAACCATTATTCTGATTGTTCAATTATTCTTTCATATTCTATTTCTATTCTTTTTCTCAAAAGTAATTCTGGAAATAACTGTGAATATTCCTTAGTTATCTTGTTTCTAAAATTTCATAACCTTGTTCTTCTAGCTCTATTGGTATTTTAATATTACTAGACTCTGGTTTATCTAAATCTTTCTTACTTTCTTTCAGTAGTTGTATAATTAATAAAATATATTTGTTTATAATCTTTAGATTAGTTCCTAAATTTTCTTCTTTTTCTAATTCACTCATAAGCATAGATTTGATTTTCTATCTAAAGTATAATTATTATAATCTTTTATTATTTTCTTAGCTACATCTTCTTGTTCTTTAATTTGTATTTCTAGCAGTTCTATTTGATCATCAAAAGGTTTTAACTCTTTTTCAATTTCTTCATAGTCATAATTATCATTTAATGTTGCTTGTTCTAATATTTGTAGTTTATTAATAATAGCCATTTGTTTTTGATTTCTTAATTCTAAATTTTTAATATCAGATTGCATAATTGATATAAAATATTCCCAATTAGCTTTTTCATAGCCTCTTTTACTTGTGATTTAGTACTCATACGTATAACGAGTTTTGTAAATCTCTAAGTTCTTGTTTATCCGTTTAGTATTTATTTTTTCCATTTTTTAGATCAGTTAAATATTTTACTAAAGCATTCGTCATTTCATTATCTTTTCTTGTATAGGCTTCGAATAAATAATTTTCAAATTCATCCATTTTATCTTGTAAAATCCTGATTTGAAATTTTAACATGAAATCTCTCATTTCTATATGTTCTTTAACATTTCTTATTTGTGTTTTCATACTTAAAACAAACAAGTAATTAAGCAAATAAATAGTATAAAGAGATATTCTTTTTCTGTGTGAACTTTTGTTTAGACTCAATCCCTTTGCTCCTAATAAACCTTAATCGGTAAATAACAATTCTATCAGCTTTCATATAAGTACTGCTAATCCGCTTTGACAACCCTTAAGCACTTAAGCAAAATTAAATAAATTCATGTTTTTCAACCTCACCACATAGGTTTTATGCATCACGCCCTTAACGCCTTCTCATTCTTAAACGGCTAAATGGGCTCCTGCTACCAATTGTCTTTTGGTTTCAAAACATGATTTTACTTAATCGGGGAAAGCATAATTAAGATAGCATACATCCTATATGAAATTATAGAATTATTTTAACAGATCTTAGTATTATTATAAACTAGGGGATTGAATTTAAATTCAGTTCATAAGAAAAAAGATTACCTTATCTGCTTCCATAATTATTTGTATAATATCTTGAGGAATAAGCTCTAAGTGAAGAACCCCGGTCTTGTGAATAGTAAGCTCTGATACCAACTATGGGAGAAGCGTAATTATTCAACCCTTTGAAGTGTTCGTACAAAATTTACATACTATTTCAACTACTGTTGCTACAGTGAAAGTGCTATAGTAAAAGTACTGTTCACACTATTCACTTTGACATATTTATTGTGCGTTAGCCGCCTAACTTTTGTTTTGTTATAACTGTTACAATATTTATCTGTTTACATGATAAACATATCTCTATCTTATTACTATCATATTACAGCTGTAATGCTTATAGATGTTTCATTCTGGTAAGTTGTGCTCTATCTCCGTAGTTGATCTGCTTGTATTAGATGATTCGACTCTATCTTCATAGTTGTCCATATCTTCGATTATTGGTACAGTCATTTGTTTAACTCCACACATTTTACATGAGTGGTTATTATTTTGCTGCATCCAACTGCAATATCTCTTCAAGGTAACTTCAGTTAGAAAATTCCTAGGTAAATACCTTGTAACTAGTTCTTGATCTGGATGGAGCAGGCTCCATACCCATGACTTGATGGTTTCGACCGCATCATGGCCATATGTTTTGCTTTGAAAGATAATTAATGTGTTTAACTCTCTATAATTTATCCAAACATAAGTCTTGACCATGTTAATCAAGGCTTCATAAATTGCTTTTATCTTGACTGCCCTCTTTTCCCTGAGGAGATCTGGTATCTCATTGCGGTTTAACTCTGGCTGTGCCTTAATTTCTTCGGGAAAGATAAAATTTGTTGTACAACCCATTTTAACAACCCTAATACATTGTTTTATTTCAGAGAAATTAACTTCGCCTGGGGCAGTATAGCATCTTATAAAAATCATAGGAGATTTTGTAATATGTAAGTAACTTTTAGCTGCTTTATATAAAACAGGAACTGAAGATAGCTCTTCTCCATTCATTGTATATACTGAATTAAGAAGGCCATAAGCATATGCTGCTTTGATTAAATTTGCATTGCAACCAGGCAACGCTATTAACTCGTTTACCCTTTTTAAAGGATTAATAACATAACCTCCTTCTATTTCTCCGTGGCGATCTTTAGAGGTTATTTCTGGGACAGTATTTAGTCTGTTGGCAATAAATAAGAAATTATCTATATATTGGCGAACTGAAGGATTCATAGTTTGTTTAGTTCCTAAGGTTAACTTTTCCTTGAAAGATGTGGTATCTGGTATGAGGCTTGGAAAATTTAGTTCATTGATAACTGGGGTAGGGTTATTGGTTTGGTTATAAGTTTTTAAGGACATACTTCGTTTGAAAGGAGAATTAACTTTTTTTGTAATAATTCGGCTTTTATATTTTGGGCTAGTGCCAATATCTGCTTGCTCCATACTAGGATTACTAGAAGTGGCTTCTCTTTTCATTGAAGCGAGTTCTTCCATTAACTTTTTGAGTTGTATCTTGAGCTCCTGATTTTCTAGAATTAGTTGTTGAGCTATTTCTTGAGAGATAGTCTGCAAAACAATTGTCGTTAGTTTTTAATAATTCAATAGAAAATTCATATTGGTTGATATCAGCTATTATTCGATTTATTTCTTTTCTTGTAATTGAATCCTGTAGTTTTTGGGTTAACCAACTTTTAACAGTTCTATTATCTGTTCTAATTATAAATTTACTATAAACTATATAACATTCAAATTTTTTGATTCCATATTTTACTGCTTTTAGTTCCTTTTTATTTATATCCCAATTGATTTCATTTGCCTTAAATGTTCCTGAGTGATACCTACAAACATATTCTTTTCTATCATTCTTATATCTGTATTTTAAAACTGCTCCGTAACCATTATTGGTCTCACTAGCATCTGTTTCTACTATCCATGTAAATTCTTTGTCTTCATCAGGAAAACTTAGTTTTGGTAACTTTCTGACTAATTCCTTAATTTTTTCTAAGATTTTTGTGTCAGTGTCTTCCCATCTAAAATCGTAGTATTTCATTAGTTTTTTAGTTAATGGTTCAGTATATTGTGATAATTTAGGAATAAATTCTCTAACTTGATTTACTATTCCTTGGAATTTTTGTAGCTCTATCTTAGTATTTATTTTTTTTTGAAACTCAATAATTTTTTGAGCTATATGATCTTGCATTTTTATTCCAGCTTTATGTATTTCAAATCCTAAGAATTCAATTTGTGTTTTAAATAATTCCATTTTCTTTTTGCTTAAAACTATGCCACTAGTTTTAATAATGTCTATAAACTGTTATAATAACTTAAAGTGTTCTTCTTGTGTTTTCGAATAGATTAGTATGTCATCAATATAAACTACACAATTTGATAATTGATTTAAATATTTATCCATAAATGCTTGGAATCTTCCTGGGGCATTTTTGTATCCAAAAGGTAATACATTCCATTCATAAAATCCATTGGGAACCTTGAATGCTGTTAATTGTTTAGAATCTTCGGTTAATTATAATTGATGAAAACCACTTTTACAATCAAATTTTGAGAAATAATTGTAACCTTGTATTTGCCTCAGTTTAAGTATCTTGTTTGGTATAGGGTAATTGTAAGTAATTGTTTTTTTCATTTAGAATTCTATAATCAATAACCATTCTGGTTTTTCCTCGTTTTTGTTCTAAGTGATTATTAACTATAAAAGCACTGCTACTATGTTTTGAATTACTAGGTCTGATTAGTTTTCCAGCTAATAGTTCCGCTATATGCATTTTAAATTCTTTTTCATCTCGTTGTGTATTATTAAAAGGTTTTTGTGATATTATGCTATTCGATCTTTCAATGTCATTATTATTTCTGTTTTATGCTTATGCCAATTTTCTAAAGGATTATCACTACATAGTTTTTCCAATTGGGTTAATAAAGGAGTAAGCTTATCTAGATGGAGTATACCAATTTCTATAATTTCAAAGTTATTAATATTTTCTTTTTTGGTTGTCATTTTTTGGACTAATTGAGTTTCTTCGCCTATTTTACATTTTTCCCATTCTATTGGCATCCTTTCTCTATTTTTGACTATTTTAGCTCTTAACTTATGTTTACAAGGAGTAAATAATGTAACAAACTCTTTACCTATACTAAAAGGTTTATATTGGTTAAGAAAGTTAGTTCCGAGTATTATGTCTTTTCCTATTAGTTCGAAACAGTATACTTTAGGTATAATTAATATTTTATTCCAAATTTGCATTTTTACTTTTGTTTGATATAGTGTAATGCTACTGCTATTGTTGTTAAACCCATTGATTCTAAATGGTATATTTAATTTTTTCCATTCTGGTAAACAATTTTCTTTCATTATTGTTGGTTGTGCTCCTGTATCTACCATTGGTGTATAATATCGACTTTTATATCCTTCAAAGATTATTTTTATAAGTATGTAGGTTAAATTACTCATTTTTATTGAGAATTGTTAATTCATTATTCATTTTATATAATCTTTATTCTAATATTTCTATATCTCTAGTTTTTTCTTGTTCCTTTTTAGACAAGGCTCTTATGCTATCTCTATGGCAACCTGCAAATATAATGTA
This sequence comes from Beta lomatogona, assembly GCA_947646795.1. Classification (NCBI taxonomy): domain Eukaryota; kingdom Viridiplantae; phylum Streptophyta; class Magnoliopsida; order Caryophyllales; family Amaranthaceae; genus Beta; species Beta lomatogona. Next base: position 116,021 of record CANSNZ010001083.1, read on the forward strand.
TCGTAGCCTTTGACTTAGATAAACCTTTTCTTCTTTTGCTATTTCTAGCTGTTTTTGTAATTTTACTAATTCTATTAAACTAGGTATAGTGTTACTCATTTATTATTTTAGTTTTATATAGATTTTGGTTATAAGTGAATTTAAAGTAATCTGGTTCTATTGTCCATGGTTTAACCTGTTCTAAGAAGTCGTTTCCTAGTATTATTTTATTGTTTAAGGTTATGACATAGTCAATGTTTATATCTTGTAGTGCAATTTTTGTTGTTAATGTAATTAATCTATTAAAATTTTCATTAATGTTAACTATCTGGTTTGATAGTTTGTCTAATGGTATATAATTACTTTCAGTACTAATATCTAACTATGCTGTTAGATTTTTTGTTCCTATTTGTATTATTATATAATGTTCATGTGATTTTATTTGAATAGGTAGGTTTTCAGTTAAATGTCTTTTAGATCTAGATCCGCTTAATCGTTTCTGTACTATTTCTAAGTCCTCGTAGTTTGGTTTAGAGTATAATTTTAATCCTTTTTCTATAGGTAATATAAGATCTGTAAAAGGGGTGTCTATAGTAATTGGTCTTAATTTGTTTTTAGTATAAACCTGATGTTGATCTGTTAATATATAAGCGTTCTTACATTGTACAGTCATAACTTTTGATCCAGTTGTCATGTTTATTCCATCTAGTTTCCAATATAAGACTAATGCCTTTTCTATATTTTGGTCAGTTAAGCTTATAGAATAATTAGGCTTAATTATAAATCTAACTTTATGATAGATAAGATTTCCTTTAAGTTGTGCTATAATAGCTTGTTCTATTGGTTCTTTGATTCTATCATCAGCTAATTCTAATTCTAAAGGAGTATCTATTCCTTCTTCAAAACAAGCTTTTATTATTATTTCTATGGCAGCTAGTTCTACAAATCTAAATGTAATTGGTTTATTTTTTAATGTATTATTAATATTGGTTATTTCTTCATTTAGCACATCTTGTGTTATTGATAGGACTCTAATATTACCTTGTACTTGTGTTATATCTATAACATGTTCTCTATCAGCTATAACTAAATATTCTTCCTTTTTCCTTTTGAAATACTTAGTTAAATTGGTTAGGTCAAATTTTTTCTTTTCAATAATCTTGTTAGGGGATAACGTAAATCCTTTATATTTTAATGCATTATATTTTTGTAGATCAAAAATGACTCTTTGATTTTTATGTTGTACTGTAATATCTTCATCGTAATCAACTTCTTGTAATTCTTTATTCATTATCATCGGTTTCAATATTATCTTCTTCTTCACTATTTTCATCATTACTTATTTCATTAGTTTCTTCTTTATCTGTTTCATATTCGAGCACATATATTTCTTCATCTGGTGGTATATTGGTTTTACCTAGTTCATATTCCGCTATAAGGAGTTCAATGAAATTTACATTTTTTATATTTTTATTAGCATTTTTATTTGCCTTAGCTTTACATTCCCTTGCTATGTGACCTATTTGTCCACAATTATAACATCTACATCTTTTTGGATTTTTAGCATATTTATAGATTCTCCTTTTAATAAAATAATTTTTATTTGATTGTTTCTTATTTTTATATTTTCCATATGGTTTAAATCTTTTATATTGTCTTCGCATAAATATAGGTCTTTTAGTTTTAAATCTTTTGTTTAGTTTGTGACATCCAAATTTAGGTATTTCATATTTTTCACAACAGTCACTAATTTTAGCTTGTTTCCTAAATTCCTTTTGGTTATTGACTTTCATACAATAATTTTTATACCATGCTTGTAAAAATGCTATTTGTTCTCCTAAAGTTCCTGTTTTAGGTTCTGTATAATAAGCTTGTTGTACCATAGTGTTTATAGGTATTGGTAATTTTTCAAAATATAATTTTCGAAATACAGCTAATTGTTCAGGGGTTTCAGTTCCTAATTCATAATAGTTCATCTAAAAAGCACAATTATATTTGTCTAGATCTTCTGGACACATGGAGCATATTTGCATATTATATAATTGGGACTTACAATATTCTTTCTTGGCGATTGCATATTTTAAATCTGCATTTGGATTACCAAATTCTCTTCGAATTATTTTTTCATATTTTTTCAACAATTGTGTTGAATTAGTCATCTCTGTTCCTTCTATCTTAGTACATCGCAATTTAGTTAGTTCTACTATTCCTATATTAGTTAAATAGCTTCTTGCTATTCCTGTTATAGTTGCTTCGATATAGCTGGCCGCTGCACTAACTGGTATTTTAGCTTCTATTAATTTTGCATTTATTCTAGCTGTCCAATTTTGTATATCCATTTCAGTATTAGTAGAGCAATCTAGATTTAGAATTTCTCCTGATTGGTTATCTCTGGGTATATAATCATTTTCTAATTTTCTTCGATTGTTCCATATATAATCATTGTTTTTATGTTTATAATCATATTATTTCTTTTTAAAAGTAGGTTTATAACTTCTACTGGTTTCCATATAATCATAATCGTCATCTGTATAGACTTTAGTAAGTACGTTAATTTCTTCTTCTTTTTCTGAATTAAAATCTGATTCTAAATAATTTGAATATCTAAATTCTTGACTAGATTGTTCAGAATAAACTTCTTCATTATTTTCTTCTAGAGTATTAACCTCTATATTGTTTACCTCAAGTCGTTCTATTTCAGTAGTTAAAGCTTCTATGGTAGTATTATTTATTGTTTCGTTATCTGATTCTTGGACCTCTATATCTTCTGTATTGTTTTTGATATTACATATTAGCTGTTCTTCTATTTTATCGAACCTATTATTATATTCTATTTTAAGATTTTGTATTTCTTCTTTTAAGTGATTTTCTACACTGTAGACTTTGTCTAATATTTGTTTAGTATTAATATGGATTATTTTAATAGATTCTTCTTTTTTTCGCATTCTCTCATCATATTTTCTTTCTAGTTTTTCTAATTTCTTGTAGATGTCATTAATTGTTTTATTGTCTTGATAGCTACTTTCTATATTAGTTACTTGTACGAAATTATTTTCTAGTGCTAGTCTTCTTTCTCTATCAAATTCATTTTCTAGTATCATTTGTTTCCTATCTTTTTTTAGATAAAATATGCCTTCACTAATTTCTGCAAATTGTCTATTTTGATTAGTCTCATGTATTTTAAATGGACCATCAGGGTATATAATAATTTCTTCTTCAATGATTTTTTCGATTTTATTCATTATTCTGATTGTTCAATTATTCTTTCATATTCTATTTCTATTCTTTTTCTCAAAAGTAATTCTGGAAATAACTGTGAATATTCCTTAGTTATCTTCTTTTCTAAAATTTCATAACCTTGTTCTTCTTGCTCTATTGGTATTTTAATATTACTAGACTCTGGTTTATCTAAATCTTTCTTACTTTCTTTTAGTAGTCGTATAATTAATAAAATATTTTTGTTTATTATCTTTAGATTAGTTCCTAAATTTTCTTCTTTTTCTAGTTCACTCATAAGCATAGATTTGATTTTCTATTTAAAGTATAATTATTATAATCGTTTATTATTTTCTTAGCTACATCTTCTTGTTCTTTAATTTGTATTTCTAGCAGTTCTATTTGATCTTCAAAAGGTTTTAACTCTTTTTCTATTTCATCATAGTCATAATTATCATTTAATGTTGCTTGTTCTAATGTTTGTAGTTTATTAATAATAGCCATTTGTTTTTGATTTCTTAATTCTAAATTTTTAATATCAGATTGCATAATTGATATAAAATATTCCCAATTAGCTCTTTTCATTGGCTCTTTTACTTGTGATTTAGTACTCATACGTATAACGAGTTTTGTAAATCTCTAAGTTTTTGTTTATCCGTTAAGTATTTATTTTTTCTACTTTTTAGATCAGTTAAATATTTTACTAAAGCATTCGTCATTTCATTATCTTTTCTTGTATAGGCTTCGAATAAATAATTTTCAAATTCATCTGTTTTATCTTGTAAAATCCTGATTTGAAATTTTAACATGAAATCTCTCATTTCTATATGTTCTTTAACATTTCTTATTTGTGTTTTCATACTTAAAACAAACAAGTAATTAAGCAAATAAATAGTATAAAGAGATATTCTTTTTCTGTATGAACTTTTGTTTAGACTCAATCCCTTTGCTCATAATAAACCTTAATCGGTTAATAACAATTCTATCGGCTTTCATATAAGTACTGCTAATCCGCTTTGATAACCCTTAAGCACTTAAGCAAAATTAAATAAATTCATGTTTTTCAACCTCACCACATAGGTTTAATGCATCACGCCCTCAACGCCTTCTCATTCTCAACGGCTAAACGGGATCCTGCTACCAATTGTCTCTTGGTTTCTAAACATGATTTTACTTAATCGGGGAAAGCATAATTAAGATAGCATTCATCCTATATGAAATTATAGAATTATTTTAACAGATCTCAGTATTATTATAAACTAGGGGATTGAATTTAAATTCAATTCATAAGAAAAAGGATTACCTTATCTGCTTCTATAATTATTTGTATAATATCTTGAGGAATAAGCTCTAAGTGAAGAACCCCGGTCTTGTGAATAGTAAGCTCTGATACCAACTATGGGAGAAGCGTAAAATATATTTATTAGAGTTTTTTGAGAGAGGAAGGAAATTTAGTAGAGTAGTAGAGTTTTACAAGATAAAATAGATGAATTTGAAAATTATTTATTCGAAGCCTATACAAGAAAAGATAATGAAATGACGAATGCTTTAGTAAAATATTTAACTGATCTAAAAAATAGAAAAAATAAATACTTAACGGATAAACAAGAACTTAGAGATTTACGAAACTCGTTATACGTATGAGTACTAAATCACAAGTAAAAGAGGCTATGAAAAGAGCTAATTGGGAATATTTTATATCAATTATGCAATCTGATATTAAAAATTTAGAATTAAGAAATCAAAAACAAATGGCTATTATTAATAAACTACAAATATTAGAACAAGCAACATTAAATGATAATTATGACTATGAAGAAATTGAAAAAGAGTTAAAACCTTTTGATGATCAAATAGAATTGCTAGAAATACAAATTAAAGAACAAGAAGATGTAGCTAAGAAAATAATAAAAGATTATAATAATTATACTTTAAATAGATTGTCAAATCTATGCTTATGAGTGAACTAGAAAAAGAAGAAAATTTAGGAACTAATCTAAAGATAATAAACAAAAATATTTTATTAATTATACAACTACTTAACGAAAGTAAGAAAGATTTAGATAAACCAGAGTCTAGTAATATTAAAATACCAATAGAGCTAGAAGAACAAGGTTATGAAATTTTAGAAAAGAAGATAACTAAGGAATATTCACAGTTATTTCCAGAATTACTTTTGAGAAAAAGAATAGAAATAGAATATGAAAGAATAATTGAACAATCAGAATAATGAATAAAAACGAAAAAATCATTGAAGAAGAAATTATTAGTTACCCTGATGGTCCATTTAAAATACATAAGACTAACCAAAATAGACAATTTGCGGAAATTAGTGAAGGTATGTTTTATCTAATAAAAGATAGGAAACAAATGATACTAGAAAATGAATTTGATAGAGAAAGAAGACTAGCACTAGAAAATAGTTTTGTACAAGTAACTAATATAGAAAGTAGCTATCAAGACAATAAAACAATTAATGACATCTACAAGAAATTAGAAAAACTAGAAAGAAAATATGATGAGAGAATGCGAAAAACAGAAGAATCTATTAAAATAATCCATATTAATACTAAACAAATATTAGACAAAGTCTATAGAGTAGAAAATCATTTAAATGAAGAAATACAAAATCTTAAAATAGAATATAATAGTAGGTTCGATAAAATAGAAGAACAGCTTATATGTAATATCAAAAACAATACAGAAGATACAAGAATCCATGAATCAGATGATGAAACAATAAATAATACTACCATCGAAGCTTTAACTACTGAAATAGAACGACTTGAAGTAAACAATGCAGAGGTTAATACTCTAGAAGAATATGATGAAGAAGTTTATTCTGAACAATCTAGTCAAGAATTTAGATATTCAAATTATTTAGAATCAGATTTTAATTCAGAAAAAGACGAAGAAATTAACGTACTTACTAAAGTCTATACAGATGACGATTATGATTATATGGAAACACGTAGTAGTTATAAACCTACTTTTAAAGAGAAAAAATATGATTATAAACATAAAAATAATGATTATATATGGAACTATCGAAGAAAATTAGAAAATGATTATATACCCGTTAGTGCAGCGGCTAGTTATATTGAAGCAACTATAACAGGAATAGCAAGAAGCTATTTAACTAATATAGGAATAATAGAACTAACTGAATTGCGATGTACGAAGATAGAAGGAACAGAGATGACTGATTCAACAAAAATGTTAAAAAAATATTAAAAAATAATTCAAAGAGAATTTGGTAATCCAAATGTAGATTTAAAATATGCAATCGCCAAGAAAGAATATTGTAAGTCCCAATTATATAATAAGCAAATATGCTCCAAGTGTCCAGAAGATCTAGACAAATATAATTGTGCTTTTCAGATGAACTATTATGAATTAGGAACCGAAACCCCTGAACAATTAGCTGTTTTTCGAAAATTATATTTTGAAAAATTACCAATACCTATAAACACTATGGTACAACAAGCTTATTATACAGAACCTAAAACAGGAACTTTAGGAGAACAAATAGCATTTTTACAAGCATGGTATAAAAATTATCGTATGGATGTCAAAAACCAAAAGGAATTTAGGAAACAAGCTAAAATTAGTGACTGTTGTGAAAAATATGAAATACCTAAATTTGGATGTCACAAACTAAACAAAAGATTTAAAACTAAAAGACCTAAATTAATGCGAAGACAATATAAAAGTTTTAAACCATATGGAAAATATAAAAATAAGAAACGATCAAATAAAAATTATTTTATTAAAAGGAGAATCTATAAATATGCTAAAAATCCAAAAAGATGTAGATGTTATAATTGTGGACAAATAGGTCACATAGCAAGGGAATGTAAAGCTAAAGCAAATAAAAATGCTAATAAAAATATAAAAAATGTAAATTTCAATGAACTCCATATAGCGGAATATGAACTAGGTAAAACCAATATACCACCAGATGAAGAAATATATGTGCTCGAATATGAAACAGATAAAGACAAAACTAATGAAATATGTAATGATGAAAATAGTGAAGAAGAAGATAATATTGAAACCGAGGATAATGAATAAAGAATTACAAGAAGTTGATTACGATGAAGATATTACAGTACAACATAAAAATCAAAGAGTCATTTTTGATCTACAAAAATATAATGCATTATAATATGAAGGATTTACGTTATCCCCTGACAAGATTATTGGAAAGAAAAAATTTGACCTAACCAATTTAACTAAGTATTTCAAAAGGAATTAGGAAGAATATTTAGTTATAGCTGATAGAGAACATGTTATAGATATAACACAAGTACAAGGTAATACTAGAGTCCCATTAATAACACAAGAAGTGCTAAATGAAGAAATAACCAAAATTAATAATACATTAAAAAATAAACCAATTACATTTAGATTTGTAGAACTAGCTGCCATAGAAATAATAATAAAAGCCTATTTTAAACAAGGAATAGATACTCCTTTAGAATTAGAATTAGCTGATGATAGAATCAAAGTGCCAATAGAACAAGCTATTATAGCACAACTTAAAGGAAATCTTATCTATCAGAAAGTTAGATTTATAATTAAGCCTAATTATTCTATAAGCTTAACTGACCAAAATATAGAAAAAGGCATTAGTCTTATATTGGAAACTAGATGGAATAAACATGACAACTGGATCAAAAGTTATGACAGTACAATGTAAGAACACTTATATATTAACAGATCAACATCAGGTTTATACTAAAAACAAATTAGGACCAATTACTATAGACACCCCTTTTACAGATCTTATATTACCTATAGAAAAAGGATTAAAATTATACTCTAAACCAAACTATGAGGACTTAGAAATAGTAAAGAAACGATTAAGCGTTTCTAGATCTAAAAGACATTTAACTGAAAACCTACCTACTCAAATAAAATCATATGAACATTATATAATAATACAAATAGGAACAAAAAATCTAACAGCACAATTAGATATTAGTACTGAAAGTAATTATATACCATTAGACAAACTGTCAAACCAGATAGTTAACATTAATGAAAATTTTAATAGATTAATTACATTAACAACAAAAATTGCACTACAAGATATAAACATCGACTATGTCATAACCTTAAACAATAAAATAATACTAGGAAACAACTTCTTAGAACAGGTTAAGCCATGGACAATAGAACCAGATTACTTTAAATTCACTTATAACCAAAATCTATATAAAAATAAAATAATAAATGAGTAACACAATACCTAGTTTAATAGAATTAGTAAAATTACAAAAACAGCTAGAAATAGCAAAAGAAGAAAAGGTTTATCTAAGTCAAAGGCTACGATACATTATATTTGCAGGTTGCCATAGAGATAGCGTAAGAGCCTTATCTAAAAAGGAACAAGAAAAAACTAGAGATATATAAATATTAGAACAAAGATTATATTAAATGAATAATGAATTAACAATTCTCAATAAAAATGAGTAATTGAACCTATATACTTATAAAAATAATCTTTGAAGGATATAAAAGTCGATATTACACACCAATGGTAGATACAGGAGCACAACCAACAATAATGAAGGAAAATAGTTTACCAGAATGGGAAAAATTAAAATACACCATTTAGAATCAATGGGTTTAACAACAATAGCAGTAGCATTACACTATATCAAACAAAAGTAAAAATACAAATTTGGAATAAAATATTAATTATACCTAAAGTATACTGTTTCGAACTAATAGGAAAAGACATAATACTCGAAACTAACTTTCGTAACCAATATAAACCTTTTAGTATAGGTAAAGAGTTTGTTACATTATTTACTCCTTGTAAACATAAGTTAAGAGCTAAAATAGTCAAAAATAGAGAAATGATGCCAATAGAATGGGAAAAATGTAAAATAGGCGAAGAAACTCAATTAGTCCAAAAAATGACAACCAAAAAAGAATATATTAATAACTTTGAAATTATAGAAATTGGTATACTCCATCTAGATAAGCTTACTCCTTTAAAAACCCAATTAGAAAAACTATGTAGTGATAATCCTTTAGAAAATTGGCATAAGCATAAAATAGAAATAAAAATGACATTTAAAGATCAGAATAGCATAATATCACAAAAACCTTAAAATAATACACAACGAGATGAAAAAGAATTTAAAATGCATATAGCGGAACTATTAGCTGGAAAACTAATCAGACCTAGTAATTCAAAACATAGTAGCAGCGCTTTTATAGTTAATAATCACTCAGAACAAAAACGAGGAAAAACCAGAATGGTTATTGATTATAGAATTCTAAATGAAAAAAACAATTACTTACAATTACCCTATACCAAACAAGATACTTAAAATGAGGCAAATACAAGGTTACAATTATTTCTCAAAATTTGATTGTCAAAGTGGTTTTCATCAATTAAAATTAACCGAAGATTCTAAACAATTAACAACATTCAAGGTTCCCAATGGATTTTATGAATGGAATGTATTATCTTTTGGATACAAAAATGCCCCAGGAAGATTCCAAGCATTTATGGATAAATATTTAAATCAATTATCAAATTGTGTAGTTTATATTGATGACATACTAATCTATTCGAAAACACAAGAAGAACACTTTAAGTTATTAGAACAGTTTATAGACACTATTAAAACTAGTGGCATAGTTTCAAGCAAAAAGAAAATGGATTTATTTAAAACACAGATTGAATTCTTAGGATTTGAAATAGATAAAGCTGGAATAAAAATGCAAGATCATATAGCTCAAAAAAATTATTGAGTTTGAAAAAGAAATAAATACTAAAAAGAGCTACAAAAATTCCTAGGAATAGTAAATCAAGTTAGAGAATTTATTCCTAATTTATCACAATATACTGAACCATTAACTAAAAAACAAAAGAAAGACTACGATTTTAGATGGGAAGACACTGACACAAAAATCTTAGAAAAAATTAAGGAATTAATGTGTTTATTATTTTGCTGCATCCAACTGCAATATCTCTTCAAGGTGTCTTCAGTTAGAAAATTCCTAGGTAAATACCTTGTAACTGGTTCTTGATCTGGATGGAGCAAGCTCCATACCCATTACTTGATGGTTTCGACCGCATCATGGCCGTATGTTTTGCTTTGAGAGATAATTAATGTGTTTATCTCTCTATGATTTATCCAAACATAAGTCTTGACCATGTTAATCAAGGCTTCATAAATTGCTTTTATCTTGATCGCCCTCTTTTTCCCCGAGGAGATCCGGTATCTCATTGCGGTTTAACTCTGGCTGTGCCTTACATTCTTCGGGAAAGATAAAATTTGTTGTACAGCCCATTTTAACAACCCTAATACATTGTTTTATTTCAGAGAAAGTAACTTCGCCTGGGGTAGTATAGCATCTTATAAAAATCATAGGAGATTTTGTAATATGTATGTAACTTTTAGCTGCTTTATATAGATCAGGAATTGAAGATAGCTCTTCTCCATTCATTGTATATACTGAATTAAGAAGGCCATAATCATATGCTGCTTTGATTAAATTTGCATTGCAACCAGGCAACGCTATTAACTCGTTTACCCTTTTTAAAGGGTTAGTAACATAACCTCCTTCTATTTCTCCGTGGCGATCTTTAGTGGTTATTTCTGGGACAGTATTTAGTCTGTAGGCAATAAATAAGAAATTATCTATATATTGGCGAACTGAAGGATTCATAGTTTGTTTAGTTCCTAAGGTTAACTTTTCCTTGAAAGATGTGGTATCTGGTATGAGGCTTGGAAAATTTAGTTCATTGATAACTGGGGTAGGGTTATTGGTTTGGTTATAAGTTTGTAAGGACATACTTCGTTTGAAAGGAGAATTAACTATTTTTGTAATAATTCGGCTTTTATATTTTGGGCTAGTGCCAATATCTGCTTGCTCCATACTAGGATTACTGGAAGTGGCTTCTCTTTTCATTGAAGCGATTTCTTCCATTAACTTTTTGAGTTGTATCTTGAGCTCCTGATTTTCTAGAATCAGTTGCTGAGCTATTTCTTGAGAGATAGTCTGCAAAACAATTGTCGTTAGTTTTTAATAATTCAATAGAAAATTCATATTGGTTGATATCAGCTATTATTCGATTTATTCTTTTCTTGTAATTGAATCCTGTAGTTTTTGGGTTAACCAACTTTTAACAGTTCTATTATCTGTTCTAATTATAAATTTACTGTAAACTATATAACATTCAAATTTTTTGATTCCATATTTTACTGCTTGTAGTTCCTTTTTATTTATATCCCAATTGATTTCATTTGCCTTAAATGTTCCTGAGTGATACCTACAAACATATGCTTTTCTATCATTCTTATATTTGTATTTTAAAACTGCTCTGTAACCATTATTGGTCTCACTAGCATCTGTTTCTACTATCCATGTAAATTCTTTGTCTTCATCAGGAAAACTTAGTTTTGGTAACTTTCTGAGTAATTCCTTAATTTTTTCTAAGATTTTTATGTCAGTGTCTTCCCATCTAAAATCGTAGTCTTTCTTTAGTTTTTTAGTTAATGGTTTAGTATATTGTGATAAATTAGGAATAAATTCTCTAACTTGATTTACTATTCCTAGGAATTTTTGCAGCTCTTTCTTAGTATTTATTTCTTTTTGAAACTCAATCATTTTTTGAGCTATATGATCTGGCATTTTTATTCCAGCTTTATCTATTTCAAATCCTAAGAATTCAATCTGTGTTTTAAATAATTCCATTTTCTTTTTGCTTAAAACTATGCCACTAGTTTTAATAATGTCTATAAACTGTTCTAATAACTTAAAGTGTTCTTCTTGTGTTTTCGAATAGATTAGTATGTCATCAATATAAACTACACAATTTGATAATTGATTTAAATATTTATCCATAAATGCTTGGAATCTTCTTGGGGCATTTTTATATCCAAAGGGTAATACATTCCATTCATAAAATCCGTTGGGGACTTTGAATGCTGTTAGTTGTTTAGAATCTTCGGTTAATTTTAATTGATGAAAACCACTTTTACAATCAAATTTTGAGAAATAATTGTAACCTTGTATTTGCCTCATTTTAAGTATCTTGTTTGGTATAGGGTAATTGTAAGTAATTGTTTTTTCATTTAGAATTCTATAATCAATAACCATTCTTGTTTTTCCTCGTATTTGCTCTGAGTGATTATTAACTACAAAAGCGCTGCTACTATGTTTTGAATTACTACGTCTGATTAGTTTTCCAGCTAATAGTTCCGCTATATGCATTTTAAATTCTTTTTCATCTCGTTGTGTATTATTAAAAGGTTTTTGTGATATTATGCTATTTAGATCTTTCAATGTCATTTTTATTTCTATTTTATGCTTATGCCAATTTTCTAAAGGATTATCACTACATAGTTTTTCTAATTGGGTTTTTAAAGGAGTAAGCTTATCTAGATGGAGTATACCAATTTCTATAATTTCAAAGTTATTAATATTTTCTTTTTTGGTTGTCATTTTTTTGGACTAATTGAGTTTCTTCGCCTATTTTACATTTTTCCCATTCTATTGGCATCCTTTCTCTATTTTTGACTATTTTAGCTCTTAACATATGTTTACAAGGAGTAAAAAATGTAACAAACTCTTTACCTATACTAAAAGGTTTATATTGGTTAAGAAAGTTAGTTCCTAGTATTATGTCTTTTCCTATTAGTTCGAAACAGTATACTTTAGGTATAATTAATATTTTATTCCAAATTTGTATTTTTACTTTTGTTTGATATAGTGTAATGCTACTACTATTGTTATTAAACCCATTGATTTTAAATGGTGTGTTTAATTTTTTCCATTCTGGTAAACAATCTTCTTTCATTATTGTTGGTTGTGCTCCTGTATCTACCTTTGGTGTATAATATCGACTTTTATATCCTTCAAAGATTATTTTTATAATTATATAGGTTAAATTACTCATTTTTATTGAGAATTGCTAAGTCATTTTTCATTTTATATAATCTTTGTTCTAATATTTCTATATCTCTGGTTTTTTCTTGTTCCCTTTTTTATAATGCTCTTATGCTATTTCTATGGCAACCTGCAAATATAATATATTGTAGTCTTTGACTTAAATAAACCTTTTCTTCTTTTGCTATTTCTATTTGTTTTTGTAATTTTATTAGTTCTATTAAACTGGGTATAGTATTATTCATTTATAATTTTGGTTTTATATTGAGTTTGGTTATAAGTAAATTTAAAATAATCTGGTTCTATTGTCCATGGTTTAACCTTTTCTAAGAAGTCTTTTCCTAGTATTATCTTATTGTTTAAGGTTATGACATAGTCGATGTTTATATCTTGTAGTGCAATTTTTGTTGTTAATGTAATTAATGTATTAAAATTATCATTAATGTTAACTATTTGATTTGACAGTTTGTCTAATGGTATATAATTACTTTCAGTATTAATATCTAATTGTGCTGTGAGATTTTTTATTCCTATTTGTATGATTATATAATATTCGTATGATTTTATTTGATAGGTAGGTTTTCAGTTAAATGTCGTTTAGATCTAGAAATGCTTAATCGTTTCTTTACTATTTCTAAGTCTTCTTAGTTTGGTTTAGAGTATAATTTTAATCCTTTTTCTATAGGTAATATAAGATCTGTAAAAGGAGTATCTATAGTAATTGGTCTTAATTTGTTTTTGGTATAAATCTGATGTTGATCCGTTAATATATAAGCATTCTTACATTGTACTGTCATGACTTTTGATCCAGTTGTCATGTTTATTCCATCTAATTTCCAATATAAGACTAATGCCTTTTCTATATTTTGGTCAGTTAAACTTATAGAATAATTAGGCTTAATTATAAATCTAACTTTCTGATAGATAAGATTTCCTTTAAGTTGTGCTATAATACACAACAAGATGTAAAAGAATTTAAAATGCATATACCGGAACTATTAGCTGGAAAACTAATCAGGCCTAGTAATTCAAAACATAGTAGCAGCACTTTTATAGTTAATAATCACTCAGAACAAAAACGAGGAAAAACAAGAATGGTTATTGATTATAGAATTCTAAATGAAAAAACAATTACTTACAATTACCCTATACCAAACAAGATACTTAAAATGAGGCAAATACAAGGTTACAATTATTTCTCAAAATTTGATTGTAAAAGTGGTTTTCATCAATTAAAATTAACCGAAGATTCTAAACAATTAACAGCATTCAAGGTTCCCAATGGATTTTATGAATGGAATGTATTACCTTTTGGATACAAAAATGCCCCAGGAAGATTCCAAGCATTTATGGATAAATATTTAAATCAATTATCAAATTGTGTAGTTTATATTGATGACATACTAATCTATTCAAAAACACAAGAAGAACATTTTAAGTTGTTAGAATAGTTTATAGACATTATTAAAACTAGTGGTATAGTTTTAAGCAAAAAGAAAATGGAATTATTTAAAACCCAAATTGAATTCTTAGGATTTGAAATAGATAAAGCTAGAATAAAAATGCATGATAATATAGCTCAAAAACTTATTGAGTTTCAAAAAGAAATAAATACTAAGAAAGAGCTACAAAAATTCCTAGGAATAGAAAATCAAGTTAGAGAATTTATTCCTAAATTATCACAATATACTTAACCATTAACTAAAAAACTAAAGAAAGACTACGATTTTAGATGGGAAGACACTGACACAAAAATCTTAGAAAAAAATTAAGGAATTAGTCAGAAAGTTACCAAAACTAAGTGTTCCTGATGAAGACAAAGAATTTACATGGATAGTGGAAACAGATGCTAGTGAGACCAATAATGGTTACGGAGCAGTTTTAAAATACAGATATAAGAATGATAGAAAAGAATATGTTTGTAGGTATCACTCAGGAACATTTAAGGCAAATGAAATCAATTGGGATATAAATAAAAAGGAACTAAAAGCAGTAAAATATGGAATCAAAAAATTTGAATGTTATATAGTTTATAGTAAATTTATAATTAGAACAGATAATAGAACTTTTAGAAGTTGGTTAACCCAAAAACTACAGGATTCAATTACAAGAAAAGAAATAAATCGAATAATAGCTGATATCAACCAATATGAATTTTCTATTGAATTATTAAAAACTAACGACAATTGTATTGCAGACTATCTCTCAAGAAATAGCTCAACAACTGATTCTAGAAAATCAGAAGCTCAGGATACAACTCAAAAAGTTAATGGAAGAACTCGCTTCAAATGAAAAGAGAAGCCACTTCCAGTAATCCTAGTATGGAGCAAGCAGATATTGGCACTAGCCAAAAATATAAAAGCCGAATTATTACAAAAAAAAGTTAATTCTCCTTTCAAACGAAGTATGTCCTTACAAACTTATAACCAAACCAATAACCCTACCCCAGTTATCAATGAACTAAATTTTCCAAGCCTCATACCAGATACCACATCTTTCAAGGAAAAGTTAACCTTAGGAACTAAACAAACTATGAATCCTTCAGTTCGCCAATATACAGATAATTTCTTGTTTATTGCCAACAGACTAAATACTGTCCCAGAAATAACCTCTAAAGATCGCCACGGAGAAATAGAAGGAGGTTATGTTACTAACCCTTTAAAAAGGGTAAACGAGTTAATAGCGTTGCCTGGTTGCAATGCAAATTTAATCAAAGCAGCATATGATTATGGCCTTCTTAATTCAGTATATACAATGAATGGAGAAGAGCTATCTTCAATTCCTGATCTATATAAAGCAGCTAAAAGTTACTTACATATTACAAAATCTCCTATGATTTTTATAAGATGTTATACAGCCCCAGGCAAAGTTACTTTTTCTGAAATAAAACAATGTATTAGGGTTGTTAAAATGGGCTGTACAACAAATTTTATCTTTCCCGAAAAATTAAGGCACAGCCAGGGTTAAACCGCAATGAGATACCAGATCTCCTCAGGGAAAAGAGGGCAGTCAAGATAAAAGCAATTTATGAAGCCTTGATTAACATGGTCAAGACTTATGTTTGGATAAATCATAGAGAGTTAAACACATTAATTATCTCTCAAAGCAAAACATACGGCCATGATGCGGTTGAAACCATCAAGTAATGGGTATGGAGCCTGCTCCATCCAAATCAAGAACCAGTTACAAGGTATTTACCCAGGAATTTTCTAACTGAAGACACCTTGAAGAGATATTGCAGTTGGATGGAGCAAAATAATAACCACTCATGTAAAATGTGTGGAGTTAAACAAATGACTATACCAATAGTCGAAGATATGGACAACTATGAAGATTGAGAGCTGAATCATCTAATACAGCAGTATCAACTACGGAGATAGAGTACAGCTTACCAGAATAAAACATCTGTCTACAAAGATAAGCATTACAGTTGTAATATCATAGTAATAAGATAGAGATATGTTAACTATGTAAACAGATAAATATTGTAACAGTTATAACAAAATAAAAGATAGGCGGCTAACGCACAATAAATATGTAAAAGTGAATAGTGTGAAAAGCACTTTTACTGTAGCACTTTCACTGTTGCAACAAGTAGTTGAAATAGTATGTAAATTTTGTACGAACACTTCAAAGGGTTCGTCTATAAATAAGAAACATCTGATGCTGCTTAGAGGCATCAACAAGCTTCTCCCCATTTCTCTACTACTCTACTAAATTTCCTTCCTCTCTCAAAAAACTCTAATAAATAAATTTTACGCTTCTCCCGTCAAATTTTTTCTTTTCAATAATCTTGTCAGGGGATAACGTAAATCCTTCATATTTTAATGCATTATATTTTTGTAGATCAAAAATGACTCTTTGATTTTTATGTTGTACTGTAATATCTTCATCGTAATCAACTTCTTGTAATTCTTTATTCATTATCATCGGTATCAATATTATCTTCTTCTTCACTATTTTCATCTTTACTTATTTCATTAGTTTCGTCTTTATCTGTTTCATATTCGAGCACATATATTTCTTCATCTGGTGGTATATTGGTTTTACCTAGTTCATATTCCGCTATATGGAGTTCAATGAAATTTACATTTTTTATATTTTTATTAGCATTTTTATTTGCTTTAGCTTTACATTCCCTTGCTATATGACCTATTTGTCCACAATTATAACATCTACATCTTTTTGGATTTTTAGCATATTCATAGATTCTCCTTTTAATAAAATAATTTTTATCTGATCGTTTCTTATTTTTATATTTTCCATATGGTTTAAATCTTTTATATTGTCTTCGCATTAATTTAGGTCTTTTAGTTTTAAATCTTTTTTTTAGTTTGTGACATCCAAATGTAGGTATTTCATATTTTTCACAACAATCACTAATTTTAGCTTGTTTTCTAAATTCCTTTTGGTTATTGACTTCCATACAATAATTTTTATACCATGCTTGTAAAAATGCTATTTGTTCTCCTAAAGTTCCTGTCTTAGGTTCCGTATAATAAGCTTGTTGTACCATAGTGTTTATAGGTAATGGTAATTTTTCAAAATATAATTTTCGAAATACAGCTAAATGTTCAGGGGTTTCGGTTCCTAATTCATAATAGTTCATCTGAAAAGCACAACTATATTTGTCTAGATCTTCTGGACACATGGAGCATATTTGCATATTATATAATTGGGATTTACAATATTCTTTCTTGGCGATTGCATATTTTAAATCTGCATTTGGATTACCAAATTCTCTTCGAATTATTTTTTCATATTTTGTTCAACATTTGTGTTGAATCAGTCATCTCTGTTCCTTCTATCTTAGTACTTCGCAATTCGGTTCGTTCTACTATTCCTATATTAGTTAAATAGCTTCTTGCTATTCCTGTTATAGTTGCTTCAATATAACTAGCCGCTGCACTAACTGGTATTTTAGCTTCTATTAATTTTGCATTTATTCTAGCTGTCCAATTTTGTATATCCATTTCAGTATTAGTAGAGCAATCTAGATTTAGAGTTTCTCCTGATTGGTTATCTCTGGGTATATAACTATTTTCTAATTTTCTTCGATAGTTCCATATATAATCATTGTTTTTATGTTTATAATCATATTTTTTGTTTTTAAAAGTAGGTTTATAACTTCTACAGGTTTCCATATAATCATAATCGTCGTCTGTGTAGACTTTAGTAAGTACATTAATTTCTTCGTCTTTTTCTGAATTAAAGTCTGATTCTAAATAATTTGAATATCTAAATTCTTGACTAGATTGTTCAGAATAAACTTCTTCATTATTTTCTTCTAGAGTATTAACCTCTATATTGTTTACTTCAAGTCGTTCTATTTCAGTAGTTAAAGCTTCGATGGTAGTATTATTTATTGTTTCATCATCTGATTCATGGATTCTTATATCTTCTGTATTGTTTTTGATATTACATATAAGATGTTCTTCTATTTTATCGAACCTACTATTATATTCTATTTTAAGATTTTGTATTTCTTCATTTAAATGATTTTCTACTCTGTAGACTTTGTCTAATATTTGTTTAGTATTAACATGGATTCTTCTGTTTTTCGCATTCTCTCACCATATTTTCTTTCTAGTTTTTCTAATTTCTTGTAGATGTCATTAATTGTTTTATTGTTTTTATAGCTACTTTCTATATTAGTTGTACAAAATTATTTTCTAGTGCTAGTCTTCTTTCTCTATCAAATTCATATTCTAGTATCATTTGTTTCCTATCTTTTATTAGATAAAACATACCTTCACTAATTTCTGCAAATTGTCTATTTTGATTAGTCTTGTGTATTTTAAATGGACCATCAGGGTATCTAATAATTTCTTCTTCAATGATTTTTTCGTTTTTATTCATTATTCTGATTGTTCAATTATTCTTTCATATTCTATTTCTATTCTTTTTCTCAAAAGTAATTCTGGAAATAATTGTGAATATTCCTTAGTTATCTTCTTTTCTAAAATTTCATAACCTTGTTCTTCTAGCTCTATTGGTATTTTAATATTACTAGACTCTGGTTTATCTAAATCTTTCTTACTTTCTTTTAGTAGTTGTATAATTAATAAAATATTTTTGTTTATTATCTTTAGATTAGTTCCTAAATTTTCTTCTTTTTCTAGTTCACTCATATGCATAGATTTGATTTTCTATTTAAAGAATAATTATTATAATCTTTTTTTATTTTCTTAGCTACATCTTCTTGTTCTTTAATTTGTATTTCTAGCAGTTCTATTTGATCATCAAAAGGTTTTAACTCTTTTTCAATTTCTTCATAGTCATAATTATCATTTAATGTTGCTTGTTCTAATATTTGTAGTTTATTAATAATAGCCATTTGTTTTTGATTTCTTAATTCTAAATTTTTAATATCAGATTGCATAATTGATATAAAATATTCCCAATTAGCTCTTTTCATAGCCTCTTTTACTTGTGATTTAGTATTCATACGTATAACGAGTTTTGTAAATCTCTAAGTTCTTGTTTATCCGTTAAGTATTTATTTTTTCTATTTTTTTAGATCAGTTAAATATTTTACTAAAGCATCCGTCATTTCATTATCTTTTCTTGTATAGGCTTCGAATAAATAATTTTCAAATTCATCTATTTTATCTTGTAAAATCCTGATTTGAAATTTTAACATGAAATCTCTCATTTCTATATGTTCTTTAACATTTCTTATTTGTGTTTTCATACTTAAAACAAACAAGTAATTAAGCAAATAAATAGTATAAAGAGAGATTCTTTTTCTATATGAACTTTTGTTTAGACTCAATCCCTTTGCTCATAATAAACCTTAATCGGTTAATAACAATTCTATCAGCTTTCATATAAGTACTGCTAATCCGCTTTGACAACCCTTAAACACTTAAGCAAAATTAAATAAATTCATGTTTTTCAACCTCACCACATAGGTTTTATGCATCACGCCCTCAATGCCTTCTCATTCTTAAACGGCTAAATGGGCTCCTACTACCAATTGTCTTTTGGTTTCTAAACATGATTTTACTTAATCGAGGAAAGCATAATTAAGATAGCATGCATCCTATATGAAATTATAGAATTATTTTAACAGATCTTAGTATTATTATAAACTAGTGGATTGAATTTAAATTCAGTTCATAAGAAAAAGGATTACCTTATCTGCTTCCATAATTATTTGTATAATATCTTGAGGAATAAGCCCTAAGTGAAGAACCCCGGTCTTGTGAATAATAAGCTCTGATACCAACTATGGGTGAAGAGTAAAATTTATTTATTAGAGTTTTTTGAGAGAGGAAGGAAATTTAGTAGAGTAGTAGAGAAATGGGGAGAAGCTTGCTGATGCCTCTAAGCAGCATCAAATGTTTCTTATTTATAGACGAACCCTTTGAAGTGTTCGTACAAAATTTACATACTATTTCAACTATTGTTGCTACAGTGAAAGTGCTACAGTAAAAGTATTGTTCACATTATTCACTTTTACATATTTATTGTGCGTTAGCCACCTAGCTTTTGTTTTGTTATAACTGTTACAATATTTATCTGTTTACATAATGAACATATCTCTATCTTATTACTATGATATTACAGCTGTAATGCTTATCTTTGTAGACAGATGTTTTATTCTGGTTAGCTGTGCTCTATCTCCGTAGTTGATACTGCTGTATTAGATGATTCAGCTCTATCTTCATAGCTGTCCATATCTTCGATTATTGGTACAGTCATTTGTTTAACTCCACACATTTTACATCAGTGGTTATTATTTTGCTGCATCCAACTGCAATATCTCTTCAAGGTATCTTTTGTTTGAAATTCCTCGGTAAATACCTTGTAACTGGTTCTTGATCTGGATGGAGCAGGCTCCATACCCATGACTTGATGGTTTCGACCGCATCATGGTCGTATGTTTTGCTTTGAGAGATAATTAATGTGTTTAACTCTCTATGATTTATCCAAACATAAGTCTTGACCATGTTAATCAAGGCTTCATAAATTGCTTTTATCTTGACTGCCCTCTTTTCCCTGAGGAGATCTGGTATCTCATTGCGGTTTAACTCTGGCTGTGCCTTAAATTCTTCGGGAAAGATAAAATTTGCTGTACAGCCCATTTTAACAACCCTAATACATTGTTTTATTTCAGAGAAAGTAACTTCGCCTGGGGTAGTATAGCATCTTATAAAAATCATAGGAGATTTTGTAATATGTAAGTAACTTTTAGCTGCTTTATATAGATCAGGAATTGAAGATAGCTCTTCTCCATTCATTGTATATACTGAATTAAGAAGGCCATAATCATATGCTGCTTTGATTAAATTTGCATTGCAACCAGGCAACGCTATTAACTCGTTTACCCTTTTTAAAGGGTTAGTAACATATCCTCCTTCTATTTCTCCGTGGCGATCTTTAGAGGTTATTTCTGGGATAGTATTTAGTCTGTTGGCAATAAAAAAGAAATTATCTATATATTGGCGAATTGAAGGATTCATAGTTTGTTTAGTTCCTAAGGTTAACTTTTCCTTGAAAGATGTGGTATCTGGTATGAGGCTTGGAAACTTTAGTTCATTGATAACTGGGGTAGGGTTATTGGTTTGGTTATAAGTTGGTAAGGACATACTTCGTTTGAAAGGAGGATTAACTTTTTTTGTAATAATTCGGCTTTTATATTTTTGGCTAGTGCCAATATCTGCTTGCTCCATACTAGGATTACTGGAAGTGGCTTCTCTTTTCATTGAAGCGAGTTCTTCCATTAACTTTTTGAGTTGTATATTGAGCTCTTGATTTTCTAGAATCAGTTGTTGAGCTATTTCTTGAGAGATAGTCTGCAAAACAATTGTCGTTAGTTTTTAACAATTTAATAGAAAATTCATATTGGTTGATATCAGCTATTATTCGATTTATTTCTTTTCTTGTAAGTGAATCCTGTAGTTTTTGGGTTAACCAACTTCTAACAGTTCTATTATCTGTTCTAATTATAAATTTACTATAAACTATATAACATTCAAATTTTTTGATTCCATATTTTACTGCTTTTAGTTCCTTTTTATATATATCCCAATTGATTTCATTTGCCTTAAATGTTCCTGAGTGATACCTACAAACATATTCTTTTCTATCATTCTTATATCTGTATTTTAAAACTGCTCCGTATCCATTATTGGTCTCACTAACATCTGTTTCCACTATCCATGTAAATTCTTTGTCTTCATCAGGAAAACTTAGTTTTGGTAACTTTCTGACTAATTCCTTAATTTTTTCTAAGATTTTTGTGTCAGTGTCTTCCCATCTAAAATCATAGTCTTTCTTTAGCTTTTTAGTTAATGGTTCAGTATATTGTGATAGTTTAGGGATAAATTCTCTAACTTGATTAACTATTCCTAAGAACTTTTGTAATTCCTTTTTAGTATTAATTTCTTGTTGAAACTCTATAATTTTTTGAGCTATATGGTCTTGCATTTTTATTCCAGCTTTATCTATTTCAAATCCTAAGAATTCAATTTGGGTTTTAAATAATTCCATTTTCTTTTTGCTTAAAACTATACCACTAGTTTTAATAATGTCTATAAACTTTTCTAACAACTTAAAATGTTCTTCTTGTGTTTTTGAATAGATTAGTATGTCATCAATATAAACTACACACTTTGATAATTGATTTAAATATTTATCCATGAATGCTTGGAATCTTCCTGGGGCATTTTTATATCCAAAGGGTAATACATTCCATTCATAAAATCCATTGGGGACTTTGAATGCTGTTAGTTGTTTAGAATATTCGGTTAATTTTAATTCATGAAAACCACTTTTACAATCAAATTTTGAGAAATAATTGTAACCTTGTATTTGCCTCATTTTAAGTATCTTGTTTGGTATAGGGTAATTGTAAGTAATTGTTTTTTCATTTAGAATTCTATAATCAATAACCATTCTTGTTTTTCGTCGTTTTTGTTCTGAGTGATTTTTAACTATAAAAGCGCTGCTACTATGTTTTGAATTACTAGGTCTGATTAGTTTTTCAGCTAATAGTTCCGCTATATGCATTTTAAATTCTTTTTCATCTCGTTGTGTATTATTAAAAGGTTTTTGTGATATTATGCTATTTTGATCTTTCAATGTCATTTTTATTTCTGTTTTATGCTTATGCCAATTTTCTAAAGGATTATCACTACATAGTTTTTCCTAATTGGGTTTTTAAAGGAGTAAGCTTATCTAGATGGAGTATACCAATTTCTATAATTTCATAGTTACTAATATTTTCTTTTTTGGTTGTCATTTTTTGGACTAATTGAGTTTATTCGCCTATTTTACATTTTTCCCATTCTATTGGCATCCTTTCTCTATTTTTGACTATTTTAGCTCTTAACTTATGTTTACAAGGAGTAAATAATGTAACAAACTCTTTACCTATACTAAAAGGTTTATATTGGTTAAGAAAGTTAGTTCCGAGTATTATGTCTTTTCCTATTAGTTCGAAACAGTATACTTTAGGTATAATTAATATTTTATTCCAAATTTGTATTTTTACTTTTGTTTGATATAGTGTAATGCTACTGCTATTGTTGTTAAACCCATTGATTCTAAATGGTGTACAATTTTCTTTCATTATTGTCGGTTGTGCTCCTGTATCTATCATTGGTGTATAATATCGACTTTTATATCCTTCAAAGATTATTTTTATAAGCATATAGGTTAAATTACTCATTTTTATTGAGAATTGTTAATTCATTATTCATTTTATATAATCTTTGTTCTAATATTTCTATATCTCTAGTTTTTTCTTGTTCCTTTTTAGATAAGGCTCTTATGCTATCTCTATGGCAACCTGCAAATATAATGTATCGTAGCCTTTGACTTAGATAAACCTTCTCTTCTTTTGCTATTTCTAGCTGTTTTTGTAATTTTACTAATTCTATTAAACTAGGAATAGTGTTACTCATTTATTATTTTAGTTTTATATAGATTTTGGTTATAAGTGAATTTGAAGTAATCTGGTTCTATTGTCCATGGTTTAACCTGTTCTAAGAAGTCGTTTATTGTTTAAGGTTATGACATAGTCGATGTTTATATCTTGTAGTGCAATTTTTGTTGTTAATGTAATTAATCTATTAAAATTTTCATTAATGTTAACTACCTGGTTTGACAGTTTGTCTAATGGTATATAATTACTTTCAGTACTAATATCTAATTGTGCTGTTCTTCTATTGTATATATATGTATGTATGTATATATGTATGAATATATATGAATATATGTACGTACATATATGTATGTATATATATGTATATGTATGTATATATATGTATGTATATATATGTGTATATATATATGTATATATATGCATATATATATATATATATGTGTGTATGTATATATATATATGTGTGTATATATATATATATATGTGTGTGTGTGTATATATATATATATATATATATATATATATATATATAGTTTTTTGCGAGGATATACTAGGGTATTAGAGCAATTTGTGGGGATATACCTTACTAAATTTATTTTCACTAGGGGAAAAAAAGGAAGGGCTGCGCTGGAAGGGCAGCCCTTCGTGTATGAAGGGCTGCGGTTTTCTAGGAAACCGCTGCCCTTTTAGTGAAGGGCTGCGGTTAACAAGAAAACGCAACCCTTCGTACTGTATGAAGGGCTGCGGTTTTTAGCCTAACCGCAACCCTATTAGTGTAGGGCTGCGGTTTGCCCAAAAACCGCAGCCCTTCATACACGAAGGGCTGCGGTTTTTGGGCTAACCACAACCCTTCACTTCATTTTTTTTTTATTTAATTAATTTGCGCGCATACAATACAGTACCCCCATTTCAATTTCCCTCCCTTAGACAAAATTGACGATTGAAATCCTCAACTCCTTGCGTGAAACCCTACCTCCGCCACTACATTGACCCACCACCGCACGACGCCACCACCACCACCAGCACCCACCGCCACGACGACGCACTAGCTCTGCACAGCACCGACTAGCTGCACCACCTTGCGCACCACTTTGCGCTTCTTCTTCTTCTCTTCTCTCCTCTCCTCCACTGCACCTTGACGCCACCACCACGACTACTGCATTGTCGGTAATTCCCCTATCACTCTCTCTCTTCTTTTTCATTTCTGTAATTAATTTGTTTAATTTCATTTCTCTTCTATTTTGTATTGTAAAATGTGATTGTAGGGGGGGGTGGGGGGGGGCTGTTAGGGGGGTGGGGGTGCTGGAGACGGGGGTAGGGGAGGGGTGGGGGGTGGGGAGGGCGAGGATCTTGGGCGGGGGTAGGGGAGGGCTGGGGGGGGGGGGGAGGGGAGGGCGGGGGGGGGGGGAGGGGGGGGGAGGCTGGGCGGGGGGTTGGGGAGGGGCTAGGGAGGGCTCGCAGGGGGTGGGCACATTATCAATTTTCTGTTATTTATGGTTAATTAATCTAGGTTTTTAGTTAGTTTTGGTTTTCTTAATTGAATTATGTGATTAATGTGCCGTGTGTGATTTGTTAATTGTAGGAAAAAGAAGCTAAGGAAGGCAAAACTATATCTCTTCTCATAATTGCTCCTCTTTGGTGTTGAGAGGTACGTAATTAGCATAATTCTTTTGTTTTTTGTTAGATGTTGATGAGGAAAAATTGTCATGTGTTCCAATTTGAGTAAGATATGATAATGTGTATGTATATTTCTTGATATGAGATTGTATGAAAACGCAATGTAATTTAGCTATGAAATCTACAAGTTGTTTGAATCATCATCATATGCCTAGATACCCGTTCAAGACTTACTCATTAGGAGTAAGTCTTGAATAGTCCCCGATTTGAGACTGTTCTTGGATGTTTGATCTCACTTAGGTGGTGAATGTGTGTCTTCTTTTCAATTCTGAGGAAATTCTTGGCTTATCGTTTCTCTACATTGCTCTCTGGGTACATATGTAGATAAGCAATTATCTACATTGTGTACTTAGAGAATTGTAGGGAAATGCTGCCGGATTTTCCTTAGAATTGAAAAGTTGACATATATTCACTAGTGAGATTAGACGTCTAAGGATGGGTTAGGTTGGAGTGATAAGGACCTTCGGCTGCATGCATATATACATTTGAACATGTGACTACCTTAGCTTGCTCTATACGTGTGCGATTTGAATATGTGAGTGTATGTACTTAAATAATGATTGATGCATTATAATTATTGGTTGTGTTTAATTATTAGAGGTCTTCTTGAATGAGATGGATCGTACTTGGATGTATGGTAGTCGTGAATCGATTGAGTTTGTGAATAGGGTCTCGGAATTCTGTACATCTGCATTACAATATCAAGCATCCTCTGGAGCAGTCAACTTTTATTGTCCTTGTGTCGATTGTAGAAATGTGAGCAAGGTTAGTAGTATACATTTGCTTAGGAGCATGTCTTTCGCCGTGGGTTTAGGCCTTAATACCACTTATGGGTTTGGCATGGTGAGCAGGGGAAGTATATAGGAAGCTCTAGAGTAATGAACGATGTATGTGAAGAAAAGAAGGATTTAGAGAATTGGGATGATGAGTTCAGGGATGAGAATTGGGATGATGAGTTTGCAGATGATGATAGGGATCGGGTAGACGAGATGATACACGAGGTTGAAGATCAGTCGTGTAAACGGCCTCGTATTTTTTATTCTATGTCTGAGGCTGCTGAAAAGCCGTTGTATCCAGGATGTACAAAGTACACCAAACTGTCCGCCGTGATAACACTGTTCAACATTAAGTCGAAAGCTGGTTGGACGGACTCTAGTTTCACATCGTTGTTGGAAGTTTTAGCTGATATGCTCCCTGATGGAAATGAACTGCCAAAGTCGTACTATTATGCGAAGAAACTGATGTGTCCTTTCGGTTTAGAGTACGAGCGGATACATGCTTGGCCTAACGATTGTGTGCTGTATCGTAATGAGTATGAGCATTTACATGAGTGTCCACGTTGTAGATTGTCGAGGTACAAGCGTGAAGGAGCTGGAGGTAGTGAAAGACCACCAGCTAAGGTGTTGTGGTATCTACCCATAATACCTAGATTTAAGCGCATGTTCTCAATTAAAGGAGATACGAAGAATTTGAGGTGGCATGCAGATCGTAGGAAGAAAGACGGTCTGCTCAAGCATCCGGCTGATTCGCCTGAGTGGAAAAGTTTCAACAGGGTGCATAAGGCATTTGGTAATGAGGATAGGAATCTGAGGCATCGATTATGTAAGGATGGCATGAACCCTTTTGGCAATCTTAGTTCGCAGCATAGTACATGGCCAGTAGTTTTAGTGGTTTATAACTTGCCTCCTTGGTTGTACATGAAACGCATGTACATCATGCTGTCGCTTCTTATATCGGGGCCCAAACAACCTGAAAATGACATAGATGTATACCTCCAACCGCTT
Source organism: Beta lomatogona (assembly GCA_947646795.1). Taxonomy (NCBI): domain Eukaryota; kingdom Viridiplantae; phylum Streptophyta; class Magnoliopsida; order Caryophyllales; family Amaranthaceae; genus Beta; species Beta lomatogona. The sequence continues at coordinate 143,489 of CANSNZ010001083.1, forward strand.
GTTGAAGATTTACAGAAGATGTGGAACGAAGGAGTGTTAGTATTTAATGTGTATGCTAATGAGATGTTCACTCTGCGTGCCATGCTTTTTTGTACTATGAACGATTATCCAGCTTATAGGAACTTATCTGGGTATAAGACTAGAGGAAAACAACCCTGCCCGATTTGTGTACATGACATGAAGTCTACACACCTTAAGGGCTGCAAACATGCCTATATGCGCACACGAAGGCTCCTCAGACGCGACCATCCCTATCGGTTTAAGAAGAAGGCATTCGATGGGAAGGTTGAAGAAGAAGTTGCTCGTAGACCATTAACTGGTACTGAAGTTTATAATCAGTTTAAGGCCATTGAAATAATCTTTGGTAAACCTGCTAGTGAGGTTGATCGACCTACAGGATTATGGAAAAAGGAGTCCATTTTTTGGAAACTCCCATATTGGAAAGATCTAAAGGTCAGACATTGTTTGGATGTTATGCACATAGAGAAGAATGTTTGTGAAGCTATTCTTGCGACACTTATGAATATTCCGGGCAAGACAAAGATGTTAAGGCGTCACGACTTTACTTGGGCTTCGACCAGAGTTGTAGGCTCAGAAAAGGGACGAAAGGAGGAAGAAAGTAGTGGAGGAAAGGGTTGATGAGGAAACTCAGAAAAGTAAAAAGAAGGTGGAGGATTCGGAGAAGAATTATTTGCCACCAGCTTGCTACACGATGTCGCGTGCAAAGAAACGGATTTTTTGCGAGTCGTTGTATGGCATTAAGGTTCCAACTGTCTACTCATCGAATATGAAGCGATTTGTTACCTTAAATGGTGAGTTTAAATTATCGAGTATGAAATCTCACGATTGTCATGTCATGATGCAAGTATTCTTACCGATTGCAATTCGTGGGATACATCCAAAGCATGTGAGGCACACCATTAGAGAACTTTGTTCATTTTTCCATACAATATGCAGCAAAGTCCTACAACCGTCGACCCTCGATTCCTTGCATGCCAGAGTAGTTGAAACTCTATGCAAATTTGAGATGTCCCCCCCCCGCATTTTTCACATTATGGCCCATCTTATTGTCCATCTAGTTCGAGAAATTAAGCTGTGTGGTCCAGTGTTTTTGAGGTGGTGCTATCCTTTTGAGAGATATATGGGTACTTTGAAGGATAAAGTTCGAAATCTTGCACAACCAGAAGCTAGTGTTGATCCTGTTGGACTTTCGACATCCCGACACGAGGGCAGACTTGAGGGCAAGGGTACAATTGGTTCAAAATTGATCTCACCTTCCGTAGAAAGGCGTACACATGCTCACTTATTTGTATTGCATCACGTAGCAGCTGTGCATCCTTATTTAAATGAACATATGTAAGAATTACGTGTTAGCAATCCTGGAAAAGGAATAAGGCCATTGACGCAAATGCATAACAAGACTTTCATTGATTGGTTTCATAAATGAGTAGTGAATGATTTGGATGAAAGTGTTACTGAAACAGTCAAGTGGTTAGCATTTGGTCCTTGTGAAGCTGTACGCTCTTATGAGGGTTATGATATTAATGGGTATACATTTTGGACTGAACGTCAAGATCTGAAGTCGACATCGCAACAAAACAGTGGTGATTCACTTGTGGCGTCATCTACACAATACGCAAACTCGAAGGATAAATACTTGCTGACATCAATTATTATAGGCGAATACAAGAAATATGGGAGCTGGACTATTGTGCTTTTAATATTTGCCTCTTGTGTTGTAAGTGGGTTAACGATAATCGACGTTGCGTAAGAAAAGATGATCCTTGTGGATTCACTCTTGTGGACTTTAGTCGTCTAAGTGAAACTCAGGAGCCATTTGTAATTGCATCACAAGTAAAGCAAGTATTTTTTGTAACTAATCCTGCTGATAATAAGTGGTCAATTGTTGTACCTGGTAAAAGGAGTATCCTCGGTATTGGTGATGTTGATAATGAGGAAGAATATGATGCATTTGAGGACATCCCAACTTTTACCTATCCTGAGGAAGAATGCCATTGGATGCATCCTTTGGTGAACATTTAGTGTCCGCAACAAGATGATGGACTTGCATGTGGCTATTACGTGCTGAGGTACATGTTCGATATCGTCAACCATTGCACTAACGTCGATGATCTTCAAAAGGTATGTAACTTATTAATATATGTTAGTTTAGATTAGATCGATTGGTAATAGGTATTAATTGGTTTAGAAACCAAAGTAGCACATGCATATTTGCAAAAAATGACCCCATTCTACCCTAAAACATGGTACTTTGATGCATTTCATATAAATATGAGGTATAATAACTAGTGGGTAGATTTTTAAGCTTGCTTTTGTTGTTGGTTGATTTTAGGGAACGAAAAGGTCATTTTAGACCTATTTTAGCCTTTTCGCTTCCAATTCTTAGATTTTGAGTAACTTAACTCCAAAATCTTTTTCAACATGATAATATGAGGTATAATATAACTAGTGTGAAGATTTTTAGGCTTGCATTTGTTGTTTGTTTTTGGGAACAAAAAGGTCATTTTAGGCCTATTTTTACCTTTTCGCGTCCAATTCGTACTTATCGAGTCATTTAACCCCAAATTCATTTTCAACATGATAATATAAGGTATAATGTAACTATTGTGTAGATTTTTAGGCTTGCAATTGTTGTTGGTTGAATTTTGGGAATGAAAAGGTCATTTTAGGCCTATTTTTGCCTTTTCGCGTCCAATTCGTACTTATCGAGTCATTTAACCCCAAATTATTTTTAAACATGATAATATGAGGTATAATGTAACTATTGTGTAGATTTTTAGGCTTGCATTTGTTGTTGGTTGAATTTTGGGAATGAAAAGGTCATTTTAGGCCTATTTTTGCCTTTTCGCGTCCAATTCGTACTTATGAAGTCATTTAACCCCAAATTCTTTTTGAACATGATAATATGAGGTATAATGTAACTATTGTGTAGATTTTTAGGCTTGTATTTGTTGTTGGTTCAATTTCGGGAACGTAAATGTGATTTTAGGCCTATTTTCACCTTTTCACGTCCAATTTCTATTTCTCGAGTCATTTAACTCCAATTTCTTTTTGAACATGATACTATGATGTATAATATAACTAGTGTGTAGAGTTTTAGGCTTGCATTTGTTTTTGATTGAATTTCGGAGAAGGTATATGTCAGTTTTAGAACTACTAACTACGGTAAATGATTGAATTCTTATATTATATGTTTATTCCTTGGTTGTTTTGCAAGGTTTATATGAATAACACACCAATTTAGAGGGCCTTCACCATAGATGAATTACATGAAGTTCGGGATAAGTTGGCGTCCTACCTTTGTGATGATTGCTTATGATACATTTTGGTGGAGTTAATTTCGCGATATAATTAGCTAGATCTACTAGTTGGTATCAATTATATGTACACTTTTTACATTATTAAATATATATATTTAAAGTTAATTATTACGTTGAAAAACTTGTCATATATTGTAGTTCGATCGGGGGTTTTTTTTGTGTCGAAGGGAGGTGTAGGGGGGGCTGCCACGGTGGGTTGCAAGGGTGGGGTGCTAAGGCTGGGCTAGGGTGGCTGGTGGGGTGCTCGGGTGGGGCGGAAGTGGGTGGAGGGGCCGGCAACGGGGGGGTTGGGGATGGCGAGAGGGCGGGCTGGGTTGGGGGTGCGGGGGCTGCGGGGAGTGCGGGGGCTGGGGGTCAGGGTGGGGTGGGGGTGGGTAATTGTGGGGGGGGGGGGGTACAGGGCCGGAGGGCCGGAGGTGCGGGGAGTGCGGGATTGGCTGGGTGGGGGTGGGGTGCATGGGCTGGCGGGGGTTGGGGTGGAGGGGGTGCAGGGTGGGGGTTGCGGGGCCGGGGTGGGGGTGCAGGGGCTGGCGGGGGTTGAGGTTAGGGTGGGCGTGCGGGGCTGGCGGGGGTTGGGGTGGGGGTGCGGGGGCTAGCGGGAGTTGGGGTGGGGGTGCGGGGGAGTGCGGGCGGGCAGGGGGGGCTGGGGGGTGGGGGTGCAGAGGCCGGCAAGGGTTGGCGTTGGGGTGGGGGTGGGGGTGGGGGTGCGGGGAGTGCGGGGCGCGGGGTCGGGGTAGGGGTGGGGCGCGGGGGTGCAGGGGAGTGCGGGGTGGGGTGGGGGGTGGGGGTGTAGGGGAGTACAGGGGAGTGCGGGGGTGGGGGTCTTGGCTGGTGGGGTGGGGGTGCTAGGCTGGCTGGGCTAGCAGTTTTTTTTTTTTTTTTTTTAAAATTCCAAATACGAAGGGCTGCGGTTTTAACCATAGACCACAACCCTTCACATATAGAAGGGTTCTCTTCGTTGTGAAGGGCTGCTACGGAAAGGGCTGCTAGCCAAAAACGCAGCCCCTATGGCTGTTTTGACCGCAGCCCTTCCGTATTTCTTCACTAGTGTTTATGGGGATATACCAACCTAAATTTAAGTTTTGTATATACGGAATTGAGTAATCCGTAATCAAAGTAGCTTTTATTAATTTCGTATTACAACGTGGTAATGTGATTAACTCGTTTGTTTTTCGAAGAGGGTTAGTAACATATCCTCTTTCTATTTCTCCATGTTTATCTTGGATAGTAACTTGGGGAGCTATGTTTAGTTTGTTGGCAATAATCAGGAAATTTGATATATACTGTCTAACTAAGGGGCTCATTGTCTGTTTCGTTCCAAGGGTTAATTTGTCTTTAAAGGAAGTAGTATCTGGGACTAGGCTTGGGTAATCTTCGTCATTGATAAATGTTTTGGGAGAAGTATGTATTTAGTAGTTTAGGGAATCTCTTTTTTTGAAAGGGCAATCCATAACTTCTTCTTATAATAGCTTTGCCTTTGGCCTGGTATATCTGGTTAGCACCATTATCTTGTTCTTGATATCTCTGGCCACTGCCATTATTTTTAGAGCTTTCTCTACTTCTTTTCACTAGATCAAGCTCTTCTAATAACTTATTTATCAATAGTTTTTGTTTCTTGATTCTCTTGAATCAATTGTTGAACTAACTCTGGAGAGATAATCTGCATAATAATTTTCATTAGTTTTTAATAATTCAACAGTAAACTCATATTGTTTGATATCAGCTATAATCCAATTTATTTCCTTCCTTGTGATGGAATCCTGTAATTTCTGTGTCAGCCAACACTTAACAGTCCTGTTATCTGTTCTTAATATAAATTTTTTTGTAAACAATATAAGGTTTAAACTTTTTAATACCATATTTTAATGCCTTTAGCTCCTTTTTATTAATATCCCAATGTGTTTCATTTGCTTTGAATGTTCCTGAATGGTATCTGCATACATATTCTCTTTTATCATTATTGTATCTGTATTTCAATACTGCACCATAACCATTATTAATTTCGCTAGCATCAGTTTCTACTATCCACACAAATTCCTTATCTTCATTAGGGAAACTTAATTTTAGTAATCTTCTAACAAGTTCTTTGATTCTTTCCAAATTTTTTGAATCAGTGTCTGTCCACCTAAAATCATGATCTTTTTTCAGTTTTTTTAGTAAGTGGTTCTGTAAATTGTGATAATTTTGGAACAAATTCTCTGACTTGGTTTACCATTCCTAAGGATTTTTGTAATTCTTTCTTGGTATTAATATCTCTTTGAAATTCTAAGATTTTTTTAGCTATATGTTCTTGCATTTTTACTCCTGATTTATCAATTTTGAATCCTAAAAATTCTATTTGTGTTTTAAAAAATTTCATTTTCTTTATACTTAAGACTATTCCACTATTTTGTATTATTTCTATAAATTGTTCTAATAATTTATAATGTTCTTCTTGTGTTTTGGAGTATATTAGTATATCATCAATATATACTACACAATTTGGTAATTGATTTAGATATTTATCCATAAATGTTTGGAATCGTCCAGAGGCATTTTGATGTCCAAAAGGTAATACATTCCATTCATAAAATCTATTAGGTACTTTGAATGCTGTTAATTGTTTAGATTCTTCGGTTAATTTTAATTGGTGAAAACCACTTTTACAATCAAATTTTGAGAAATAGTTATAACCTTGTATTTGTCTCATTTTTAGTATTTTATTAGGTATTGGATAATTGTATGTAATTGTTTTCCCATTTATAATTCTATAATCAATAACCATTCTTGTTTTTCCTCTTTTTTGTTCTGAATGAATGTTGACTATAAATGCAATACTGCTATGTTTAGAATTACTTGGCCTAATTAATTTTCCTGCTAATAATTATGTTATGTGCATTTTAAATTCTTCTTCATCTCTTTGTGTATTATTAAAGGGTTTTTGAGATATTATACTATTTTGATCTTTTAATGTGATTTGTATTTCAGTTTTGTGTTTGCACCAATTTGCTAATGGATTTTCATTATGTAGTTCTTGTAATTTTATTTTTAAAGGGGTAATTTTATGTAAAGGTAATATTCCAATGTCTATTATTGCAAAATTAATGTTTTCTTTCTTTGTTTTCATTATTTGAACTAGTTTTTCTTCTTCTCCCTTTTTACATTTTTCCCATTCTTGGGATATTCTTTCTCTATTTTTTACTATTCTAGCTTTCAACTTGTGTTTACATGGGGTAAATAATGTAAGAAATTTTTTATCTATGCTAATTGGTTTATATTGGTTAAGGAAATTATTTCCTAATATCATATCTTTTCCTATTAATTCAAAACAATATACTCTAGGTATAATTAATATTTTATTCCAAATTTGTATTTGTACATTAGTTTGATAAAGGGTAATTCTACTACTATTATTCTTAAAACCATTTATCCTGAATGGTGTATCTAATTTCTTCCATTCTGGTAAACAATTTTCTTTCATAATTGTAGTTGTTGCTCCTGTATCTACCATCGGTGTGTAGTATCTACTTTTATATCCTTCAAATATTATTTTTATAAGAATGTAAGTTAAATTACTCATTGATTATTCTCGTTTTAAATTGGATTTGGTTATAAGTATACTCAAAAGAGTCTGATTCTATTTTCCAGGGTTTAACTTTATTTAATAAATCTTTTCCTAATATAATTTTGTCACTTAGACTCACTTCATATTCGACATTTATATTTTGTGTTGCAATTTTTGTTGTAATATTTACTTTTCCTTTAAGTTTTAAATTATTGTACATTATTTTGTCTAATAATTTATCTATATAGATTGAATTATTTTCCGTATTTATATCTAAATGTGCCTTAAAGTTTTCTCCTTCAATTTGTATTATAATATAATAATCTTGTGACCATAATTGGATAGGTTGATCATCATCTTTTTATTCTCTAGATCTAGAAAAGCTCATTCTTCTTTTTACTATATCTAGTTCTCCATAGCTAGGTTTGGAGTATAATTTTAATCCTTTATCCATTGGTAATAAAAGTTCCATAAATGGGTATCTATAGTTATTGGTCCTAGTTTATTTTTAGTATAAACTTGGTGTTGGTTAGTTAGTATGTAAGCATTTTTACATTGTACTGTCATTACTTTAGATCCATTTAGCATCTTTATTCCATCTAGTTTCCAATACAGAATCAATGCACCAATGCCTTTTCTATATTCATATTAGTTAAGCTTATTGAATAATTTGGTTTAATTATGAACCTTACCTTTTGGTAAATTAGCTAGGTTTCCTTTAAGTTCAGCTATAATTGCTTTCTCTATGGGTTCTTTAATTCTATCATCTGCTAATTTTAATTCCAACAGAGTATCTATCCCTTCTTTAAAACATGCTTTATTATCTATGTTGCTGCTAATTCTACAAATCTAAAAGTAATTGGTTTATTTCCTAATGATCTATTGATTTTTGTTATTTCCTCGTTTACCACTTTTTTTGTTATTAGAGGGACTTTAGTATTACCATGCACTTGTTTTATGTCAATAATGTGTTCTTTATCAGCTATCACTAAATATTCTCTCTTATCCTTTCTAAATATTTTCTTGATTTAATTTTTCTCAAATATCTTATTTGTTGACAAAGTAAATCCTTTTTTACTTTAATTGATTATACTTTTGAAGATCAAAAATAGCTATTTGGTCTTTATTTTGTGGAGTAATTTCTTCATCATAATCTACTTCCTGTAATTCTTTATCCATCACTAGTAGTCTCAGCGTTATCTTCTTCACTAATTATTATTTCATCACTCTCTGTTTCATATTCTAAAACATATATCTCTTCTTCTGGCGGTATATTATTTTTTCCTATTTCATATTCAGCTATATGTAATTCAATAAAGTTAATATCTTTTTTTTACTTTAGCGTTTTTATTAAATTTATTTTTACATTATCTTGCTATATGACCTATTTGTCCATAATTGTAGCATCTACACTTCTTTGGGTTGTTAACATACTTATAAATTTTTCTTTTTATATAATAATTTCTGTTCGATTGCTTCTTGTGTCTGTATTTTCCATATGGTTTAAACCTTATATACTTCTTATGCCTAATCTTTGGTCTTTTATTTCTACGTTTTTTATTTAATCAATAGCATCCAAATTTTGGTGTTTCATATTTTTCACGGCAATCACTTATTTTAGCTTATTTTTTATAATCTTTTTGGTTATTAAATTCTGTACAATAGTTTTTATACCAGGTTCTCTAGAGTATACTTCTTGAACTATAGTTTTTATAGGAATGGGTAATTTTTCAAAGTATAATTTTCGAAATATAGCTAGTTGCTCAGTTGTTTATGTTCCTAATTCATGATAATTCATTTGAAAATCACAATTGTATCTTATAAGATCTTCTGGGCACATAGAGCATATTTCCATATTATATAATTGAGATTTACTATATTCTTTCTTAGCTTTTATATGTTTTAAATATGTGTTTAAATTTCCAAATTCTCTTCTTATCGCAATTTCATATTTTTTCAACATTTGTGTTGACTCTGTCATTTCATGTCCTTCAATCTTAGTACTTCTTATTTCTGTTTTATCTATTGTTCCTATGTGAGTTAACCAGTTTTTAACTATCCCTGTGATAGTTCCTTCAATGTAATTAGAAGCAATATTAACTGGTATTTTTGCTTCAATTAATTTTACATTTATTTTAGCTACCCAATTTTGTATATCTAAATCAACATTTTTTGAACAATCTAAATTTAAGGTATCTCCTACTTGACTATCTTTTGGCATATAGTTATCTTCTATTTTACTACGATACTTCCATATATGTTCATTATTTCTATTGTTACTACCATAATTTCTTTTTCTTAATATAGGTTTATAGTTTCTACTAGTCGTCATGTAATAATAATCGTCATCTTTAGTGAGTACATTAAGATCTTTATCTTTTTCTGTCATAAATTCAGATTCCGAATATTTTGAGTAACTAAATTCTTGACTAGATTGGTCTGAATTAAAATCTTCATTTTTTTCTTCTATATTATTGACTTCAAATCTTTCTACTCCAGTATCTATTGTTTCTATAGTATTATTCATTATTGTTTCTTCATCTGATTCTTGAATTTCGGTAATTTTTTTACTAGGTCTTTGATTTTTTCTAAAATCTTTGTATCAGTATCTTCCCATCTAAATTCGTAGTCTTTCTTTAGTTTCTTAGTTAGTGGTTCAGTATATTGTGATAATTTCGGGATAAATTCTCTAACCTGATTTACTATTCCTAGGAATTTTTGTAATTCTTTCTTAGTATTGATTTCTTTTTGGAACTCAATAATTTTTTGGGCTATATGATCTTGCATTTTTATTCCAGCTTTATCTATTTCAAATCCTAAGAATTCAATCTGTGTTTTAAATAATTCCATTTTCTTTTTACTTAAAACTATACCACTAGTTTTAATAATTTCTATAAACGGTTCTAATAACTTAAAGTGTTCTTCTTGTGTCTTTGAATAGATTAGTATTTCATCAATATAAACTACACAATTTGATAACTGATTTAAATATTTATCCATGAATGCTTGGAATCTTCCTGGGCATTTTTGTATCCAAAAGGTAATACATTCCATTCATAAAACCCATTAGGGACTTTGAATGCTGTTAGTTGTTTAGAATCTTCGGTTAATTTTAATTGATGAAAACCACTTTTACAATCAAATCTTGAGAAATAATTGTAACCTTGTATCTGCCTCATTTTAAGTATCTTGTTTGGTATAGGATAATTGTAAGTAATTGTTTTTTCATTTAGAATTCTATAATCAATAACCATTCTTGTTTTTCCTCGTTTTTGTTCTGAGTGTTTATTGACTATAAAAGCACTGCTACTATGCTTTGAATTACTAGGTCTGATTAGTTTTCCAGTTAATAGTTCCGTTATATGCATTTTAAATTCTTTTTCATCTCGTTGTGTATTATTAAAAGGTTTTTGTGATATTATGCTGTTTTGGTCTTTCAATGTTATTTTTATCTCTGTTTTATGCTTATACCAATTTTCTAAAGGGTTATCACTACATAGTTTTTCTAATTGGGTTCTTAAAGGAGTAAGTTTATCTATATGGAGTATACCAATTTCTATAATTTCAAAGTTATTAATATTTTCTTTCTTGGTTGTCATTTTTTGGACTATTTGAGTTTCTTCGCCTATTTTACATTTTTCCCATTCAAAAATAGTAATTTAGGTTTTTGGTACCTTTTAACAAAACTTAAATTTAGGTTGGTATATCCCCACAAAAAACAAAAATTAGTGAGGTACATCCCCACAAAATGCCCTATTACCATGGTATGTTGCCACAAAAAACTCATATATATATATATATATGTGTGTGTGTGTGTGTGTGTGTGTGTGTGTGTGCGCGCGCGCGCGTGTGCGTGTTTTTTTTGGGCCCCCTTTGGTAACCCGTGGTAAGATGAATTTCCTCTGTGCTGCCCTCGTACAGGGCCTCTCACCCATTGGCCCAACAAGCCCCAAACCCCCAACCCCAAAACCCCCAAACAATATTGAAATTTTGCTTTCACCAAGATTTGAACCTTAGTCTCCCATGTGGGAGAGAGGAAATCATACCATTGGACCCCAGGGTCCTTGGTAAATATATATATGTATGTGTATATATATGTACATATATATATATGTATATGTATATGTACATATATATATATGTATATGTATATATATATATATATATATATGTATATATATATATATATTATACTTGCAACATTAAAGTATGAGATAGGAATTTGGGAAAGGAGATAGATAGAGAGAAGTGAAAAGAGGACCCTCAGGTACTAGAAGAATCAGAAAGTACTAGATGAACTTTTAAAGCTTGTACCTTTGATCTTTCCTTCTGTGCATAAGGTGAATACCATTTTGTCAATCTCACTTTCCCTTGTCGATTAATAAGAACCACGAACTGAATCTGGAAATCATATTCCAATTACTACATTGATTAACCATTTCCACACAGCTTATAAATCAATCACATCTCATCTCATGTTAAGAGAATCGATCAATTTCTGTCAAAAATCAATGATTAACCATTAGTGCATAGGTTGTGGAACTTTTGAATTGTATATATTTGATAAGTTACGAATTATTTCTCATACATAACCTCAAATTTATGTCAGCTTGGTTCCATCAACCAGTAAAGCAGCAAGTGCTCATTCAGAGATGAAGCACACCAAGCAGTAGGCACACCAAGGGTTTTCAAAACAAGACCAAGTTCAAAAACAATTTAGTTACTTAGAACAACTCAACAAACTGATTTTATAATTTAACTTAACTAAATAGAAAGTGATCGGATTTTATAATTTAACTTAACTCAACAAACTAATTTTGCTATTATACCAAAAATTCAGAAATGGGTTTGAGGATTCAAGCAAGTACTCATACAAATTTAGAATGAAAAGAGAGAGATTAGGGAGCTTAAACCTTAATAAGAATGCCTCAAATTGATTTGGGTGCACAATGACGACAACCAACATTCGCACAACGTGCAGCAGTGATATGAGCACCACCGGAACCGCGGAGGCGGAGTACCGCTAAGCAGATGCTGAGGCAGTAGCAGCAAGAGCGGCGCACCACCGACCGAATTGAAGAGAGAAGACTTCTTGAACCGCGCACCACTCTTGCAGATCTTTAACAACGACGGCACGACCACTACACCTCCACCACCGCTGGTTTGGTTTTGTGTGGTTGTTGGTGAAGATTCACGAAGAGAGATGATGAAGAAGACCCCTCGCCAGCGAACCACCAAACGTCGTGAACCCTCGCCGGCGAACCACCAAACGTTGTGAACCCTCGCCGGCGAAGAAGTGTGAGAGGAGAGAGATGATGCGGTGAGAAGAGGGGGGATGGGTTAAGGGGAATTAGGAGGAGAGAGAAATAGGGTTCAGCGGCTGCTCAAGGGAGTAACGCGGGGGAAAATGGGAATGGGTGGGGTTGTATTTCAATTTTAGGTTGTTGAAGGGCTGCGGTTAGCCCAAAAACCGCAGCCCATAATTTAAGGGTTGCGGTTTTTGAATTAACCGCAGCCCTTTTGTCAAGTAGGGCTGCGGTTAGCCTAAAACCGCAGCCCTTAATTTAAGGGTTGCGGTTTTTGCATTAACCGCAACCCTTGCACTGCAGCCCTTGCGTTTTTTTCCACTAGTGGAAAGAGATGATATATTGTCAATAATATCAATGTTGAAAATAATATGCACTTCTAAAATAGGAAATAGTGCAAGTAAAAAAAACGAAAGAAATACTAATTTACGTACGTGATGATATTGATGATCAAAATTATATATGGACAACCATAACTTCCTCCATCGCTTAACCACACCCTAATAACGCTACTTCTTAAAAATGAAGCACCTCAGAACCCAAATCTGTTTTCGTCCCGTTAGTATTATCAATATGATCTACAAAGCATTTTCAAAAATTTTGGTTAATCGACTATGACCCATTCTTCAAAGGGAAATAAGTCCCCTCCAAAATGCTTTCACGCCAGATTGTTCCATCCATGCAATATCCTTATTGCACAAGAAGCCCTAAACACCTTCCAAAAGTCCCAAAATAAGACAGGTTGGTATGTTAAAGTTAATCATAGACAAAGCTTACGATTGCATAGAATGAGTTTTCCTTTGGCAATGCCTAGCAACATTTGGTTTCCCTCCCTAATGGATTTCATGGATTAAAAAATGTGTCACGAACGTTACTTACTCTATTAAACTAAATGGTCTATCCTCACCTTGGTTTAGACCATCAAGAGGTCTTAGACAAGGTGACCCCCTCTCTCCGTACTTATTTATCCTAGAGGTGATCAAAATGTGGGCGGGGCCAGGTTCAGACCGGACTGCCACTATTAAAAATCGGCCTACGTTTTTCGAGCCGATTTTTTTTACCCAAAGTCCGCTTTTTGTTACCCAAATTCTGCTTTTTCGGGGCAAAAATAGTGGGCTTTTTGAGGCAAAATCGGGCCGGGCAAAAATTTAGACTGAAAAGTCATTTTTGGCTTGCCCAAAGCCCTTCTCAAACCAAACAAATTGGGCCAGGCCTGAAACCGGACCGAAAAAATCTGCCCAAGCCCACGCATTTTCTAGGTCGGGCTACCTTTGATCAACTATAATTTATCCTATGCATGGAAGTTTTTATTAGAAAACTTGTTATAGAAAGTCAAAATCTGGTTCTGGGATTGGTTTGAAACTTCAACTCCACGAACCTCGAACATTCCGTGTCTCCTCTTTGCAGATGATAGCTTAGTTTTTTAACAAAGCTACTTCAACAACTTGTTGCAACCTTAAAAGTTAAATAGATAACTTCTGTGCTTTATCAGGCCAATTGGTTAATTTTCACAAATCGACTATAGTTTTTTCAAAAAAAGTGACCCATCAAATAAAGGCAACCTTAACTAGTCATTTTAACATGTTGCCAAATTCTTTCCTAGGCCGTTATTTGGGAATCTTTTTCAGCTTTTACCATCCAACCAAATTGGATTTCAATCATATTATCCAAAAAAACAGACAATGAATAAATCACTGGGAAGTGGGCTTTCTCTCAAAAGTGGGTCATCTCACCCTAATTCAAAGCAATTTGGAAGCTTTATCTTCTTATATATGTGCTTCCCCTCTTCTTCCTAATGATATAGCTAAGTCTATGCATAGTCTCCACAGAAAAAAAATAATTGGCGACAGAACAAAGAAAAAAAATGCAACCCCACTCATAGCATGGTATAAAATTTACCCACCCAAAGTCCAAACGGTGCCTAGGACTCAGATTAACCCTTCCAATGAATAGAGATTTCATTGCAAAATTAGGTTGGAAGATTCTCACTGATAACCGAAGTCTATGGGTAAAACTAATAAATGAGAAATACTTAACAAACAATTACTTCTTCAATTGCACTCCTAAAACCTCATGACTCTCCGATCAAGCGGAAAATTCTATTACAACGGAAAATCCTCCGCAAAGGTATTCGTTAGTAAATTGGGAGTGGCCATGATATCCTTTTTTGGCTACACAATTGGTGTTCAGATGATAACCTCCTCTCCATCCTCAATCTTCTAAAGGAGCAAGTTGATTTAAAGTTGCGGCTCAACATATTCATTCTCCCTAATCGCACTTGGGATATCCAAAGTCTAAAAGAATTGCTTTAGCGTGCTCCCCCTAATAAAGACCATTCGAGGAATTCCATTACCGCAAAGTAGCTACATGATACTCCTACATGAGGTCCTACCTCGTCTAGTGGTGATTTTACGATTAAGTCAGCAACCTGGCTAGCCCATAATTTCGACCCTTATAAAGAAAGTTGGCCATACAGGTGAATTTGAGCTCTAGACATTCCACCCAAATTGAAAATTTTCCTTTGGCAAATCTGTCATAATAGCCTAGGCGTTCATGCGTGTTAGCCAAACGAAAATATTATCGCCTTCAATACTTGTGGATTTTGCAATTCACAAGAAGAGACTATCGATAATCTTTTTTGTCACTGCCTTAAAATAAGCCAACTATGGTGCTCTCCCCGAAGTTCAAAAATGTCTTACTTATAATATTTCCAATGCTTCCATTTTTCTCACCTCCGAAAATCTAAGATATAAAAAGAGTATCCTTTCCAAATTCTTATATGGAGTATTTATGTTACCTCGAATGGAACACTGCAAGAGGGGGTGAAATGGTGAATTGCTGTGTGGAACTCTAAGTACTTTTTGCGGAATTTTAAAGGAACTTAAGTAAAGAATGCAAAGACATGAGATAATTTTAATGAGAAAAACTTCTTAGGCCCAAAGGAAGAACAACTCCTCTTTTATAATAGGCCAACACATATGTTACAACCTATTCTCTACTCGGACCCTCAAGTTCCACTTGGAACTTTGGTTCTCCCAATCAACAGTTCCCTCTAACTTGTTGAAGCTCTTGTTTCTCTTCTCTTCCTCTCTTCTCTACTCTTCTCTACTCTTCTCTTACTCTTCTCACACACTCTTGAACTCACTCAAGTTCACTCCCCATGTACTATGAAAATTATAACTCTTTTGATGACTCTAGTACACTAGAACTCAGAGTAATTGGACAAGAAGACAACTGGAACTTCGACGAACTTAAAACACTTAACAGAATTTAACTCTCAAAATCTTGTGTTTTTCTCTCTAAGCTGTAAATAAAATTATGACAAGTACTAAACCATTTATACTAAGTTATAGACTCACATAAACAACCATTAAACCCATGACGTCCACTTAACCAACTAACGTCCACTTTCCCCACTAATAGGAACTGGCACGTGCTTACTTGTGCTTGATGCCCAAGCTTCCTACAAAACATCCCGCTAACTGAATTAAACACATGCCTAATTTATTTAGATTTTATTCCTAAAAATACTCTAACCAATCCGGTTTTTTAACCTAGATATTTATTTAAATTAAAACCTAACTAATTAATTCCCTAAAATTAAGGCATGATTAAAACTGGTCTCTAATTTGACTTTTTCAATTCAGCTTGCTACTTTTTAGGACTCTTACTTAGACACAAACTCAACAGACTCATAGACACTTAAGTTCCCCTATAAACTCGACTCGTGTTTCAATCAGACTCCATACTCTAGAGTACTTACAGAAACCTTTGAAAATTAAGCTCCTAATTTTCTAAACTCTTGTACTCTTCAAAATGCTCCTTCTCTGGAACTCTTGAATCTAAACTCCATATGGAACTTGGCATTGATCAGCTCTACTCTGGAACTCTGCTTGGATCATCCCTTGTTCCTTCAAGTAATTCCTGCTCTTGAACTCGTTGATACTTTTTGGATTCCTTGTTTAGATAGTCCTCGACCATTCTTCACTTGGAACTCCATTTTTTGTGCTTGGAAAGCTTGTTACTCCACAAGTTCCTTCCAGCAGCATGTGAGGCAAAACTTCATAGGAACTCAAAGCTTTATTAGACAAGTTGGTTTGTGTGCAAGTTATCATCAAAACCTATAGATTAACAATTTGGAAAGAAAGAAAAGATATCACTTTCAAAAATAAAAAATTAAACATACATCGTGTCCTTCATAAAGTTAAATTCTTTTCAACAGAATGAAATCTTTGAAATGCCATTGATTATTAACACACATTCCATCCCACTTCCAACAACTCTACTTCTCCACCCAACAACTCCTCCATCCTCGTTGCGTTGGAGTCGCCTCCCTTACACTCATACAAACTCAACTTCGATGGCTCGGTTCGTGCTAACTCAACTATAGCTGGTGGTATCATCCTTAATCATCAAGGCAATCTATGTAAAGCAGTTAATTACTTACAATCTAGGCAGCACTAAAGTCGTCATTGCGGAGGCGACAACTCTTCATCAAGGTGTCCTCCATGCCATTCAAGAGAAGATTCAAAATCTACAAATAGAAGGTGACAATTTGCTCATTATTAATGTTGTTCAAGGTATTTGGTCCCCTCCATGGCAAATAGCTCACATCATCCATGATATCAAAACAGTACTTCAGTCTGTCAACAGTTGGAGTATAAGATACATTTACAGAGAAGCAAACAAAGCAACAGATCGGATGGCTAATGTCAGTCATTTAGTTGATTCTTGTTTCCATATAGTTATTTGTAATAATTATGATTTATACACTATTATTGTAAACGATGCATTAAGAGTTCCCCTCGTGCTGAGGGTCTCATAATCTTTTTCTACTTACCTTTATAAAAAAAAGCATGAAAGTCAAAATGTGTACATAAAAATAAGGAGTAGAGGTTGTACATAGTGATTCTAAGGTCTAAGGTTGTGCTTGATTCCCTTTGTATTTTCAATATTTACCTAATTTATTGGAACTTAATAAATTGAACTCATCCATTTATTTGGCAAAATTGGCCTCAACACCTCAAACTATAACTTGGGTACATGTAGCACCACAAATTTTGGCTAGTAGCCAAAATTTTACGAACTATTAGACTTGGTGCAACGAGTATTATTAATGATACCGAAAGTAAGTTTTTTGGCTGGCGACAGGTACATGTCTTCTGCGGGTAGTATGACAACATGGATACCATGCAGGTACCATCTTCTACAGGTACATGTCTTCTTCGTCGTCGGCCAAAGGACTAACCTCCGATATCATTAATGATAAACCGCACACAAGTCCAATAGTTTGTGATCATATAGCTACTAGCCAAAGTTTGTGGTGTTACGTGCACCCAAGTCATAGTTTGGGATGTTGACGCCAATTTTGCCTACTTTTTATCTATTTTTTTGTTCACGGAAGTATGAAATTTGCATCTATTTTTTAAACTTATACCATTTTGACTTCTAACACTATTCATATACTCCTTTTGACTATCTTGTTGTAATTGTAACTTGTATGTAAACACAAAATTTAGGCATGCGAGATCTTGTTAAATTCGGCTAAATATATATATTTTTAAATATCAACTTCTTACAATTTTTACTTAAACATAATTAAAGAGGAGGAAAAATTGATTGGAACAGTCCCAATTTTGGGCGTTCCGCCATTTTTAGTCCCAACTAAGGATTATTTATGAGTAGTCCTAACTCTGCATCATTTTTTACAAAATTGATCCCGACTGACTAGTTACTTGTTTAGCAGGTTAATTTTTTTCTAATTTCTTAAATTGATTTTCTTCTTCCTCCTTCTCTCTCCTCCCTCCCCTGCCACGCCTGTGCCTCCCCTCCCCTACCACCCCAAAATCCCCTCCCCTGCCTTGCATAAATTTCCATTGGAACTTCCTGTAATTCGTGTCAAATTTTCTGTCAATCTTTCAACTTTCATGTTACAGTGACATTCAGAAATAAAGAATTCAACTTCACAAAAAAGATTCTTCAACAACTTTCAACGAAAAAATGGGTTACAGGACATATAAATATCATATACTATGAAGCAATCAAACATAAAAGGTGAAAGAATGAAAAGTGAACTTGAATTACATTTCTTAGTTTGTGAGATTGAGATCGAAGACCTAAAATTTCATCATCAAGCTCAGCACGCATAAGATCAATCTGTAATTTTACATCATCGAGTTCCCACCTGTCGAGTGCTCAATCTATCGCTGAGTTAGCTAGTAATTACCTTGAAAACCCATCTCCCGTAAAAAGACGGTATCTGGAACAATCTCATCAAGTTCAGTACTTAAAACTTGATAAAAATAGAATAAAATGCGACATTTTAAACTCAAATTATAACTACAAAATAAAAGTAGAAAAAAACAAGTAATACATTGATGAATCAGAATGATGAGCGAAAAAAATAGGTTTGAAATTACTGGCATGAAGAGAATAAGGAAGATTGTTAGCTAGTATACATTAATAGAATATGATATCTTCACTTTATCTGTTTAATTTCAATTTTGATTTGCTTCTCTCAGACTCCATATCTTTATTTTCATATATTCATATTGAATTTTGCTAGTATTTGTTGAGAGCAGATTTTAAGGGGTGTTAGGGTCCCAAGAATTGCAATTTATGTTGTGCAATACTATGTTTTTAGGGATTCAATAGAATCAAATCCTCCATTCGAGTTGGAGGGTCAGACAGATGAGGGGTGGCAAGCGAGGGAGAAGACGAGGGTGGCAGGGAGAAGGAAGGGGGTTGAAGGATCATTTTTGTGAGTGGGGGTGGTTAGGGTAGTTCTAGTGGTGGTGTTGGGTGGTGGCAAAAAAAAGAGTATTTATCTATTATAGTAGGTCATTAACCAGTTGGGACCAATTTTGTAAAGTATGATGCATAGTTGGGACTAGACCTGGGCATGGGCCGGGCTTGGGGAAATGGCGGGCCGGGCCGGGTTGAAATTTTCAAGTTTTGTCCACGGCCCGGCCCAGGCCCACGGGCCCGCGGGCCGGGATCGTGCCTCCTGCGGGCCTGGCCCAAGTGGCGGGCTCGTGACGGTGCGGGCCTGAAATAAAATTTCTTGACCGTGGCAGGCCCACGACCCACGGAGCGGACAACGGGCCGGGCCGGACCTTGAACGGGCTCGTACTGGGCCGGGCCCAAACCTGGGCCGGGCCGGGCGGCCGCGTGCTGGCCCGGCCCATGCCCACCTCTAGTTGGGCTACTCATAAATAATCTTTAGTTGGGACTGTAAATGGTGGAACGCCCATAATTGGTACTGTTCCTGTCAGTTTTTCCTAAAGAGGATGTACAATAAATAACCACAAAATAAAGTACTGCGATAAGTAATCCCTAAATAATACTAGCTTCGTTCCTTTTTAATCTACACACTTTCCTTTTCGGGCCGTTCCTTTTTAATGGTTACACTGTTACTTTATGCATATAAGGTAAAATGCCCAATCATTATTCTCCACTTTTATCCCCCGTGTGGTCCCGCACCAAATAAATTAGGGAAATTCCCACTGGTAACCCTGTATAATGGAACATTTGCACTGGTAAACCAATATTTTGTTTAGTTTAAAAAATAACCCTTTACTTAGTAATATTATACAACTGTGACTAGAGCTGGCAAAATAAACCCGTACCCGTGGACCCGATCCGAAATAAGGCCTGGTTATCACCCGAAAAGTAATGATCCGAAATACACCCGGACCCGAAATAACCCGACCCGGCCCAAAACGACCTGAAAGTAGATAGACCCGAACATGACCCGAACCCGAACCCACCCGACCCGAAATTATCCGTCCCTTTAATTTTCTGAAATGAAACTGTTATTGATACTTTCTTGACTTTATATTATCTCTTTTGTGTCATATTTTGCAATTTCTGCTTTTATTTGGGCAGGTTCCATCTTCTTTTTATGTTATCTAATCATTGGAATCAGGTTCCATCTCTTTTTGTAACTCTCTCATGTAGAGAATGTGTTGCAGGTGAAGGGAAGCAATATTCAAGTCCTGCTCAGCAAGCCTTCGCAAATCACAATATCAAATTGAAGCCCACTGCATCAGATGGAACCAGTGATTAAAAGCTTCATGACATTTTTGTATTAAAAGCACTGCGACTAATTTACAGTCGTAGAAGCTAGATAAACAAGAGTGTCGGATGCAATTTTGTTGTAAGATAACCATCTCCACAATAATGTTCATCAAAATTTGAAGTGAGATAACTAAACCAAAGAAAACACAAATAACTTCTAATTAAGACCAAAGTCTAAATATCACATTACACTATTAATCCAAAATATTAAGGAACCTACAAGAACAAATGTCTCCAAGACAATGTAACTAATACAAGCACTTGAATTAATAAACGGAAAACAAAATTAAAAATAAGTCTTGATTATGATTCATGAATCTTCACTAAAACTAGCTGGATTACCGAGCCACTGATTTCGTCCAAGTCCAATCCACATCACATCCAACATACTCACTTTCTTCATCAGCTATATAAAATACAATTAAAATCAGTAAAAATGAGAATATTTGGAGTTATAAAACACAATTAAAATCAGTAAAAAAAAATTACTCACCTTGGAAGCCATACAACCAACTCCGACTAGTTATCAAGGCCTCTACGTTTTCAGGAAGATAAGAGCTTCTCCATTTATTTAAAACTCTCCCCCCTATAAAGTTGATTATGAAGCTACGGTTGTAAGGGGCACAGTTAAAGTATCCCTAGCTAAATGTGAAAGCTTTCCATACCGATGCTCATTTTCTTTCCAAAAACTCAATATGTCAAGTTGCATTTTTCGATCCAATTTCTCATCTTCCAAGTAAGTATCCAATTGTGTCTTCTTTACAAATGAATTGATAGCATCTTCCTCTTCATATTCCTATAAAAAAAAGGTCACAATATATTAGCAAAGTTGAATATAACAGCCCCCTGCACAACCCCCCTTCACACTTCACTGTCCCTCTGCCAGCCCCCCTGCACAACCCCCCTTTACACTTCACTGTCCCTCTGCCAGCGCCCCCTGCACTTAGGCCTGGCAAAAGCTGACCCAACCCGATAACCCAACCCGAACCCGACCTGAAAATAGTGGGTTTGGGTTGAGTTTTCCAACCCGATTAGTTAAATGGGTCGACCTGAACCCGACCTGAAAAATAAATGGGTCAGGTTCAGGTCGAAAATTATAACCTGAAAATGACCCATCTGACCTGAATTTTAAATGAGCCAAATTTAATGAAATTTCGAAAAGGTATGGAATGGGGGGTTGTCCAGCCCAAAACCTAACCAGCCCAATTCCTATTCTTTCTCACTCACATATAAGCCTAACTTAACCCTAATTCTTCATTTCTAAAGCAGTCATCCTCTCACTCTCAATCTCTCTCCTCTTCCCTGCTCTTCCACAACAAATTGCTTGAACTCAATCGGGTATTCTTCTTTTCTTTGTTTCGTTTGTATTTCGTAGTTTTGTATTTATTTGTTGCTTTTCTCTCTCCTTTCATATTTCTTCTCAATTCTTCCTTCTCTTTGTTTATGCATTTAGTATTTTTGTACTTATTTGTTGCTTTTCTTTGTTATTTTTCCCCCTATATTTCTATTATTCAAGAAGCTTTTTCTGTCTTTAATATTTTTTTCTTTTTTTTCAAAATTTCTATTTTTATTTTTTATTATTTTCAATATTCTACGCTTATTTTTTTTGTGCGTTTTTTCAAGATCTTTTGGTTGTCTTCACTTTTTAAATTTTATTTATGTATTTTTGTTATGCCTTTATTTTTTTGTAATTAGTTCATGTCTTCTGAACTTTTGATCTTCTAAATTGAGCTTCATTTTTCATCTCATTTTGTGCCTGCTTTTTCTGCATTTTTAAGCCTTCATTTCTTCTCTTATGCCTTCTTATTTTCTAGTTTATTCATTTATATGGATTCTTTTTTTCAGTTAATATGCGCTATGGCTGATGACAGCAGGGAGCAAATTCAGGTTTCTTCAGAAGCAAAAGAGGAGATTTTCTGATTGTATTAAGGCTACATAGATCTTGTTTATTTTTATGAAACTTAGCTGAAATTAGGTTGTAATATTTCTTATGACTATTTGTTAGCTTAGCTTTGAATGGTTTGTAACATATTTAGTGTGCCAACCACCAAGTATGAACTTGTTGGTTTTTAATTTAGGGAAGCAGGTTCTAATTTCTATTTTCATTTCAAGGTGGTGCATTTTCGTTTTATGCATATCATACTGAAAAAACAAATCGGCTTATCTAAAAGTAGTTTTAAAAAAACCAGGTCAAACAGATCAGGTCGGGTTGCCCGATAAATTTCAAATCAGGTTAGGGTTAAAGATTTTGACCCGAATTTAAAAACAGATCAGGTTCAGGTCAGGGGGTATCCAACCCGATTATAGGTGACCCGAACACGAACCTGACCCAACCCGACCTGATTGCCAGGCTTACCTGCACTAACAACCCCTTCTGCACTAACATCCCCCCTGCACTAATAGCCCCTTGCACTAACAGCCCCTCTGCACTAACATCCCCCCAGCACTAACAAGCCCCTGTCATCCCACACCTTGTTGATATTTAAACTACAAATAAATAGAGAACTCGGAAATAGAACTTACATCGAGATAATCGAATGGGCGCTTCTTATTTGTAGTTGATGTCGTAGGTATTCGTGTTGCACTTGAAATATTACTCTCTTGAGTATACTCTTCAAAAAATTACTCCAACTTGAGTCGAACATCATTTATCTTTGTCATAGCGCGTTGTTCATCACCATACAACTTTTTATAACAAAACTTGAGAACTTGTAACTTACAACGGGGATCAAGAATCATTGCAAAAGCAAATAAAGTCCCATAATCATCCTCGGTCGAGTTAAGCCAATACTTGTCAAATTTTTTCTTCATCTCAAAAGCCATTAATCTTATAGAAAGATCATCGCTTCGCACCAAATCCTTGAAAAGCATAGCAATCTTCCACACATTTTCAAAGTACAGATTTAAGAGGGGATAATTACTACCAGAAAACAACTCAGTTATATGAGAAAATGGCTCTAAAATATTCCTAATCTGCTCAAGATTCTCCCACTTTTCAGGTTTCGGACAAGTACAATAAGAGCCACAACTATCAACCTTTTGCATTTGCTCAAAAGCAGCACGATATAATATAGCTCTATCAAGCATCATATAAGTAGAATTCCACCTAGTAGGAACATCAAGCCATAATGCTTTTGTCTCTTATATCTGAACTTGTTTCACACAACGACGGAAAGTCTTTTTTCGTATTTCCGACCATTTTACATATTTCACACTTTCTCTAACTTTATAGATAATAGGATCAATCACTTTTAGTCCATCCTTGACAATAAAGTTCAACACATGAGCCGCACATCGAACATGAAAGTAAGCACCTTGATACAACAAAGCTCCCTCTTTCCTAAGTGTGTCCCTCATGTAGTCTTGCATTTTGTCATTACTAGAAGCACATGAGCCATCCTTTTAGTCCATCCTTGACAATAAGGTTCAACACATGAGCCGCACATCGAACATGAAAGTAAGCACCTTGATACAACAAAGCTCCCTCTTTCCTAAGTGTGTCCCTCATGTAGTCCTGCATATTATCATTACTAGAAGCATTATTCAATGTAAAAGAGAAAATTTTATCACGAATACCCCAATCATCAAGTAAGTCTATCAAAGTACTATACATGGCAGAACCTGTATGGGGGAATCCATGTGATGAAAATTTAGGACCCTGCAATTTAATTTCCAATCTTTATCCACATAGTGAGCAGTCAAACACAGATAACCCTCGGTTTGACAAGAGGTCCACATATCACAAGTTAAAAAAATACGACCAGAGACCTTGTGAAGGACATCCTTCAATCGAGTTTTTAAGGTTGCATGCAATTTTAAACAATCAGATTTTATGGTGTTCCTACAAATTGTTCTAACTTGATTGTTTGAATAAGTATTGATATCTCTATTTCCTTCATGTTCTACCCAAGAAAAAGAATACCCATGTTTTATGATTGCTTTAGAAATCAACTCCCTGTAGACTTTTTGATCGAACACAGGTTGATGTCCATCATTCTTCACACTCACTAGATGTGCAGCATAGTTAGAGCATTTATCAAGATGTTTTTTCATGTTAGATGTTCCATAGTGTGAAGTTGCTATGAATGATGCAAGTTTACAATGCTTACATATTGCACGAAATTTTCTATCTTTACTCACGCTTGGGTCGATTGCAAGAAACTCATCCCAATATGGACTCTGTCTTTTGGGAAGAATAGGACTTTCTGGTTCAGTTTCTTTTTCATTGATATTAGCAAGAATCCCGATATGTTCTCCTTCTACTTCCATCTCTGTGAAATTTTTTTACAGAACTGAGACAAATGAAAGCAGACATTAATTCAGGCATTAACACAAACACCTTACATACTACTTCAAGTACCAATCAATTATGTGTCAAAAATGTAAGAGTGTTAACATATCCAAGCAAACATTGGTTCAGGCATTAACACAAACACCTTACATACTAAAGCATACAACACTGACGAAGAAGAACAAAACAATGCCGAGTTCAATTAATCACACAACAGATTTGTAGTACTACACAAAATAACATAAATTGCAACTAAAGTAGTATGGGAGAATGGAGATGAAGAGATTTTTTTTCGTTGACTTTATTGTTGAAGGAGTCAAAAAGAAGAATTTAGCTTTCTGGGAAACTATACTAAACTATCAATTACAAAGACTTAATATTTAGTCATTGAATTATGCTTTTAAGAATTTGATTTGAGCATTTAGCTTATATGATGTAGATTGTAGAACGTTGATAGTATTAATGAATACCTCATTTTGCTCATTTCGTGGATACAACGGTAGATTTATAGTTGATACTCCCTAAAATCAAATTTACAGAAATGAAAAAGTTATAGCAAAAATCAGTTAAACATAGTATGGGAGATGAAGACACCTGAAGAGATAAAGGGAGAAGGATAGATGCCAGCACTGAGAGGGAAAAACCAAAAAGGGCAGAGAGCTAGAGAGAGAGAGAGAAAGAGTAGAAATTTGGGAGATGAAGAATACTGGTTCAAATTTGGGGAATACATAATTGAGAATATTGGTTCTTATATTTTGGAGGGAAATAAAAAAAGAGGAGGGAAGGAAATGTGTGAAATTTGGGGAAAATTCAATAGTTAAACTTTAGAGGGAAAGTTATATTACCGCCTTTTTGTTTTTGCTTCATTCAGTGGTTAAACTTTAGAGTTTAGAAGGAAAGGTAGACAGTAGACTTCATTCCAGTTTGTTTTTGCAGTGGCCAAGTCGACCCGAACTAACCCGACCCGATTTAACCCGACCCGATTTAACCCGACCCGATGTAACCCGAATTTTCATGGACCTGGAATGGACCCGTACCCGAATGGACCAGGCCCGACCCGGCCGAACCCGAAGACAAAGTAAACCAGATTATGACCCGACTCGTACCCGACCCGTATGACCCGTTTGCCACCTCTAACCGTGACATTAATGATGGTTAAACCGTTAATTCAACCGTTTAACGTATTTACTACTCTAACCAAAGTTAACATCACTAGTACAAAATTGACGATTTGCGTTGGATGCGGGGCTCCCATTTGCGTCGGACATGGGTCCGACGGCACAACTCTCTACGCAAATCAGGATACATGATCTGCACCGGACAAGCATGCGACGTAGATTTCTCACTATTTGCGTCGGACCCAGACTACCACGCGACGAAAATAACTCTTGGGCTGCTAGCTGCTGTGGATGAACGGCTCCACTATTCACTATTTGCGACGTCAAATGCACCTACTATCTGCGTCGCACATTGAGACATGCGACGCAAATTAGGTAGCCCCTAGCCACAACGCGCGCAGCCCAACTATCATCTGCGTCGCATGCTGCTCAATGTGCAACGCAGATAGTAGGTCATTTGTGTCGCATATAGAGCAAGGTGCAACATAAATAATAATTTTGCATATATAACCAAAACCTGTTGCAGTACATCTCAAAGCAACTAATATTGAAATCAATTGCAATCAGGCAACCAACAAGGTTCAATCAACAAAATATTGTTCAACCTATAAATACATATACTAACTAGTTAGTTTGCAGCTTTGACGACCTCCACAAAGTATTTTGCAAAAAGTTCTCTAAGTTCGTCGATTTCATTTGCTGGGTATGGCTGAGGACTTGGTGGAAAATCCTAGAAATATATTAAATTAGTTAATATACTTGAAGATTCTATAAGTATAAATAACGAATTTACGACATACATATACCTCTTGTAAATTATCGAATCATAGTGCATGCGGACGTTTCAAGCATGTTTTTCATCACGAAATAGCCGCATTGCTCCTCCGTTGTTGAGCACACTACACCAAATTTAAGATATATATGAATCGAAATAAAATCCTAAATAGAATTATAAAATGTGTATGAAATACAAAGCATAAGAGTTTTAGGATCGTTATCAAGAATTTAGTTCCTTTATTGGATCCTTAAGGCGTGAAACTTGTATATGCACTAAGTATAGAAATTTTGTAACAATTAATTACTATCAACATTTGTAAATTATTTAATATATCATAAAATGCATGTAAATTAATTAACATGTATAACAACTATGAACTTACGTATTCAGCGGCATCTTGATAGCTAATTTTCTTTCTTCGTAGCAATCAAATATATATACCGCTTTCTTAGATAGACAAATGACAAGAAGAATCCAATGTTCCCTAAGGCATGAAACAAAATGTGATGCTCTATAACACAAGTTAATATAGATAAAACAAAGAAAAGATTAGTTTAACTAACATACTTTTGAATATAGGACATAGGATGGATATTTTGATTCACTTTCATTGTCTTGCCATGTAGTTGATCCACTTGGTTCATTCGTATCATGTGCTGAAATCATACGTGGACACATGAAACCAATAGTACCCTCTTGTTCAGACTCCTCTTCCAAATACCTACACTCCAAATACTTATACTTAGAAGAAACAATAAAAATAAATATCAATGATAATTAGTTTAGAATTTGAGAATTCTCACATCATCAATATTTGCAAAATGGATACATTAAGCCATGCTCCCGTGAGAAATTGAAAAACATCTTGTCGCGAGAGAATGATCATCTGATCACTATCATAGTTGAAGACGGTACCCTTCATAACTTGCATACTAAAAGGCTTATCTGAGGGCCGGTTGCAAAATAATTGGTGCATATCCTTGACAATATCATCCATATACTCCAGTGATAAGTCAATAAAAGGATCTATGTACCTATGTGCAGACTCATCGGTGCAAAGATCACTACCAACTAATTTTTTTTCTTCTTCTTCTTTATCGCACCTCCCTCAGCCAAATGTTCCTAATTCAATTCGACTTCTTTTTAATTCATAATATATGTATATAAATTATTTCATATATCAATCAAGATTACGTAGTATATAAACCAAGATATTAAACATAAGTTACCTGATTATCTGAGACTAAAAATACCAACTCTTTCGGCCAATCTATCAATGAACCCTCAGCTTGACTGAGTTTCACGATGTATGGAGTAGGTAGTGGAACTGGAGCATCTGCGTAATCCGGAAAAAAATTTATCAACACTCACTTTCACGCCGTAGGATGTGATGATGACCCCAGTTGTGGATGAACGGTACCCTCAGCTACAATGATCGGCCCCGAGACATCCGCTAATGCCAAACGGCATGGAACTTCACTCTTAACATCCAATGAGAACACCATGTCATTAATTAAGTGTTTTAGAAGCATAATATCATAATCTTAGAAGATATTAAATAAAATTATACCTGCAAGTTCACAAATGGATCATTGCCCCCCGAGTGACAGCTACTAGGATCAACTGGAGTGTGAGGACTTCGGACCGGCTCATCTTTCCTTGTTTGATTTGGTACTTGAAGACCTAATTGCGCGGCAAAAGCCATCAACCTTTCTTGAACTATTGCATCTATCTTCGAGTTCATCTCTTGCATCGTCTGTTCTCTAACTCTTTGGCTCACTCTAGCGTCGAACTCCTGCATCTCCTCATCATCCATTCCCCTACCCTTTCAAGCAGTACTACTCCGATCAGGATCTCCCCAAACAGATGTAATCCCAATGCTACGTCCAGCTGTTAACACACGCTCAGGCCGGTCTTTCCTCTGTAAAGCACGTGATAGAGCGTCATCCATCCGACCTGGAACAAACTCTCCTTCCTTTTCTTTCCTTTTCCAATCATCGTGCGTCCAATTAAAAAAAATCATATGATTAGTAGAATACGAGTAATTAGACAAGAAAATATCATAAAATTTGAAAAATGCTTACAATGGACTTTTTTATCTTTTGTGTTTCTTCATTAGGGAAGAAAAGATTTCCTTCCTTATCTTTTTTCGATCTCGCGAGAAGCCATGGCAAAATTCGATCCGACAAAGAGGAAAAAGCTGAAGATGTGGATGAGTCAACAGAGGATGTTGTAGATGATGAAGGGATATACCCTTTTTTTACAAAAAGGAATCATCTCCGCATATGACTTTTGACCCAAAAAATAAGGATGAATGTTGGCAACCTGAGACTTTCTTGCTTTTTCACTTTTAGCCTAATATAAAAACAAGTAAATAGTCAATATTCACAACATAAAAAATTGATTATAACATATTATGTGATTGTAACGTACATATTATATACCTTAAACTCATCAGAGCTACACTTTGTCACAAATTGCTTCCAAATCTCTTCCGTGATGAAATGATAGAGCACATAAGGTTGCTTATCATTGTTAAGCCCCTTCATCGTTTTTGTGATCCATCGACTCACCAATTTTGACTTGAAATCCCTCCACCGCTTATCACAAGTAGTTTACACATCTCGTTTCTTCCTCTCATCCTCTTGTATTCCAAACTCTCTCTTCAATATACAAAATAATACACAATTAGTAACTAATAAACAAGATCTACATTAAATTAAAAAAATGACTTTTAAAATACATGGGTTACTTACTTTAGGATCTTCCCATAAACTATTATTAAGGCCTAGTGGAACATCATCCCAACTATCGTACAAGATAGACACTTTGCTTCTACTGATTTCACCGCAATGTGTCTTATACGATTCAACATGCTCCCCAATCGGAGGTATCAACTCATCCCACTGAAATACTTTTTGAACCCCGGGTATGGAACGAATCCCTTTTGTAGGACCTCTAGCCTTGCTCACTATTTTCTTCCTACTACCTCCATTAGTAATCTCGGCCTCAGAACGTGGCTGCCGATCATCTGATGCATCATGCATTATCTCATCATCCATCACTACACCTGAAACCAAATACAAATACCAACCAAAGACATGTTAGATTCATAAATGAAGTACTACAAAATTATTTTAACAATGCATAAAGTATATAAATTGAAGATTATAAACAATAGTAGTTGCAATAATATTACATAAATTACCTATTAATCAGTTTTTTCTTTGACAACGTAAAATCCCTCATTATGGTCTTGACGAATGTAATTTGGGTCCAAATCTTCCCCTAATGTACTTGGAATGACTACCGACGAAGTAATAACTTCATTAAATTGTGCATCGTATTCTTCTTCATTGTGTACATCATCAATTCCAAGTATTCTCCTTTTTCCTTCAATGACAACAGACCATTTCAAATCGATAGGGTCAACCATGTAGAAAACTTGTTTTGCTTGTGATGCCAATATGAAACTATCTTCATGATGCCCTAACCGACTAAAATTGACTAATGTAAAAAATCCATGTTCATCCTTCTTTAAACCACGACGAATATCAACCCACTTGCATCGGAAAAGCGGAATCTTGAAGTCAACGTAGTCAAGTTCTAATATCTCTTCAATGAACCCGTAGTAAGACTTCATTGTCTCAATAATTATTCTATCCCTTCTACTTGTATACTCTGATGACAAAGCCCCCAACGTAACACCACTGTTTTGCATCGTGGATTTGTCATCTTGCCGCTTAGTGTAAAATGAATAACCATTGATGTCATACCCTTCATAGGAAAGACCTTGCATCTTTGACCCATATGCCAACCATCTCAACGTATCCGATACATCATTTTTTAGGTCAGATAATTGGTTCATAACTCGTTCTTTAAACCAATCAACGAACGAACGATTATGCTCAATCACCAACTCACGTTTATTCTTCAATGGATACTGAACACTAAGAGCAGTCATGTGCTCATCTAAGTAAGGATGAACTTGTTTAAGATTTTCTTATACTAAATATTTTGCTTTTCTTTTCAACTCTCCATCAAGACACAATTTTTTTTTTTACCAAAGGTACAACAACCATCAAGTCTTCCTTCATGTCTAGATTTTGGCAATCCAATTGCTTGTGCACGTGCTAAATACTGACTTACATATTCAGATACTTCCTCTGCAACTGTTCTTTGGACAATACTTGCTTCTGGTCTGGCTGGATTCATCACTTTGCCCTTCAAAGTACCCATATGTCTTTCGAAAGGCCACATATACCTTATACAAACAGCCCCACAAAGTTTAATTTCTCGGACAATATGAATTATCAAATGAGGCATGATGTCAAAGAACGATGGTGGGAAGTACATTTCAAATCGACACATCGTCTCTATTACATCAGCTTGCAAGTTATCTAGAGTGTTAGGATCAATCACCTTGCTAGAGATAATTCTGAAGAAGAAACACAGCTTTGTTATCGTGTATCTTACTTGGGAAGGCAAAATTCCTCGTATTGCAACAGGTAATAAATGTTGCATCAAGATATGACAATCATGAGATTTCAAACCAACGAGTTTCAAGTCCTTCAGTGCGACAAGGTTTCGAAAAGTTGACGAGTATCCAGTAGGGACCTTTAACCTATGCAGAGACTCACAAAAACTCGTTTTCTTCTTCTTAGACAAAGTGTAGCAAGCTGGTGGAAGATAGTAGCGTTGTCCCCGCTCCTGAGGTGCTAGTTCTGGTCTGCCCATTTTAGCCATGTCTTTTCTAGCTTTAACTCCATCCTTTGTCTTCCCGGGCATATTCAACAATGTTCCGACAATGGCATCACAAACATTTTTCTCAATGTGCATTAGATCAAGACAATGTCTGACTTCTAAACATTCCCAATATGGGAGGTCCCAGAACTTAGACCTTTTCTTGTATAAGTTCTTTGAGACACTTTTATGTCGTTTCCCAATAAGTTCTTTGAGACACTTCTAAACATTCCCAATATCGTGCAAAATATCATGGCACTTAATGTGAATTCAGTTTTCGCATGCGCATCGAACAACGAAACACCTTCATCCCACAACAATTTCAGATCTTGAATGAGTGGGTCAAGATACACATCTATGTCGTTTTCGGGTTGCTTAGGACCCGAGATAAGAAGCGATAGCAGAATAAACTTACGCTTCATACATAACCAGGGGTGCAGATTATAAATGGTCAGTAGAACCGGCCAAGTGTTATGTTGGGTACCTAGGGTGCCAAATGGGTTCATCCCATCTGTACAAAGTCCAAGCCTAAGATTTCGAGGTTCTTTACCAAAACTAGAAAACTTTCGGTCGATATTTCAATATTGCGGAGAATCTGCAGAATGTCTAAGCATCCCATCTTTCTTCCTCTCATCCGCATGCCACCTTAATAATTTAGCATTATTTTCATCCAAAAATAAACGCCTAAATCTCGGAATGATTGGGAGATACCAAATAACCTTCGCCGGAGTTTCTTTCTTTCTCACCCCTTCATCATCCTCCTTTGTCTTGTTCCGAGACTCTCCACACCTTGGACACTCACCCAAATCCTTGTACTCATTTCGATACAGCACACAATCATTTTGACATGCATGTATCTTCTCATATTCCATACTTAATGGACACAACAATTTCTTTGCCTCATAGATAGAGTTGGGAATTTCATTCCCATCTGGTAGCAATTCTTGTAAAAAAGTGAACAACTCACTTAGACTTTTATCTGTCCAACTATGCTTCGATTTCATATTGAATAATGTAAGGATGCCAGAAAGTTTAGTGAAATTCTTACACCCCGGATACATAGGTTTGTCCGCTGCAGTTAAAATATTATCATACATATGCGGACGATCGGTTCCTTCATCCTCCAAACTGTGCAACATCTCATCTACCCTATTATTCTCATCATCCACCCTATCATTCTCATCATCTACCCTATCAATATCATTATTATCCTCTCCTTTTTCGATATCAACCTCAACCTCATCATCAATGTGATCAACATGCAAATCATCACACAAGCTAGTGGAGCTCATACCCTGATCATAAAACTCTCCATGCCATGTCCACCTAGTATAGTTGCTCTTAAACCCACGACGAATCAAATGATCCTTAACTTGATCCACATCACGATACCCCCTAAAGTTATTGCAATCACAACAAGGACACAAGACTAACTTTAACCCATTCTGCGATTGATGTTCTAATGCAACCCTGATAAATTCATCAACCCCTTGTAGAAATGTCACCGAAATCCGATTACCATACATCCAAGTTCGATCCATATTCATACACTAGATACACCAAACAAATAACACAATCGATCACATCATTCAATGTGTATTATCAAATACAGTCATGAACATTTGGGTCCTTATCACTCCAACCTAACCCATCCTTTAGTTTCTCATCTCACTAGTGAATGCATGTTTGGTTTTCAATTCTAAGAAAAATCCAGCAGTACTTGCCTACAGTTCTCCAAGTACACGATGAAGATAGTAGGTAAACTATCAACATATGTAGCCAGAGAACGCTTAAGGAAATGAGCTAGATCTGTCTTAAAATCGAAAACCAAACATTCCTTCACATCCTAAGTGAGATAAGAAACTCAAAGACAGTCCCAAACCGGGGACTATTCAAGACTTACTCCTAATGAGTAAGCCTCGAACGGGTATCTAGGCAAATGATGCACACATTGAAATTAAACAGCACAAACCAATCCATTCCTTAGATTTCCCTCCCCACCCCATTAAGGTATGTCCATATAGGTTTGGTCATAATTCAACATATACTTTCCCAATCACATAACCAAACAATTCACATATACTTTCCCAATCACATTATAGGGGATAAATAAAACAAATCCAAACTAATGGTTAAATTAACATAAATTAGAAAATAGCAAAAGGTATAATACATACCTCTGCTCTCAAGGAGCAGCGAAGACAAGCACAACGAGGTGAGCTTGGAGAACCGGCAAACCGAGGAGCACAAGACACAAGGTGGCAACTGCAGTACAATGTGGAGGAGAGGCAAAGTGAGAGAATGCAACACTATTGAAAGAGATGAGTTTGGACAGTCACACAACATATTACTAAATTTCACAAATTCAAGGTAAATAGGAAACTATAAGATAAATTCTTATAAGTTTGAAATTCTAAAGTGACCATTCAAGAATTCTAACTCATAATCGAAACACATAATTCTAAAGTGAGCATTCAAGAAACACATGCAAGAAATTAATTCAATACATTGAAATGTAGTAATAAACTCCTTGATTAAGTTGTAGAAAAATAAAAAGACCGAAATTCAAAAAAAAAAAAAAGACCGAAATTGAAAAACCGAAAAACATGACTTACATTGAAGCAGCGGCGGCGGCGACACCTGTCGTGCAGCTGTGACGGCGGCGAGACAAGGAGTGCACCGATAAACACCGAGAACTAGGCACCTTCGCGTGATTATTCGCCGGCGAGAAGAGAGAGAGGATGGGAGTGACGAGTGAAAAAATGAGAAAGAGAGAGTGAATGCGAAAGAGAGAGAGTGCTGGAGAAGTGACGGTCGTCGGCGAAACGGGATTTGCCGGAGAAGCGACTGTCGCTGGCGAGAATGCGACAGTAAACGGGACTTTAATTCAGCGAAGGTCGACGGTTCGCAATCGCAGGAGAGAGAAAGTGTGAGAGTTCCGTTTAAGACCGTATAGTTTTGGGCTTTGAATTAAAGTCCCAGACCATTTGCGTCGCACGTGCACGAGGGTCCGACGCAGATAGGGGCCATTTGCGTCGCACGTGCATGAGGGTCCGACGAAGATAGTGGTGGAGGCCCATTTGCGTCACACGTGCACTATGGTCCAATGCAGATAGTGGGCAGTGTTGGGCTGCATCTGCGTCGCATGTAAAC
Organism: Beta lomatogona; assembly: GCA_947646795.1. NCBI lineage: Eukaryota > Viridiplantae > Streptophyta > Magnoliopsida > Caryophyllales > Amaranthaceae > Beta > Beta lomatogona. Next base: position 177,842 of record CANSNZ010001083.1, read on the forward strand.
TACATCCTACCCGGATATTGTTTGCTCCGTAGTTTGGGCTGCGTAGTTTGGATACTTGGGGGGTGGGGTCATCTGCGTCGGACCCTAAGGACATGCGACGCAAGTAACTTATTTGCGTCAAATGTCAGCAACGGCCGATGCAGATAGTGCTCTTTGCATACATTTGGCTAACAACCATCCGCATCAGATGAGCGTCGGGTCCGACGCAGATAGTTGTTTTTGCGTCGTTTGTCCTGAGGGTCCAACGCATATGTACTTCTCCTGCTCTTCTGGTGAGATTATTTGCATCGGACTATTAATGGTATGCGACGCAAATTGGCAATTTGCGTCAGTTCTTCGAGGGTGCGACGCAAATGGGCAGACGCAAATCCTCATTTCTGTACTAGTGCATCAAACACCAAACCACTACGTAACCCACTCAAACCCCATCCCAAAACCACCCATCCACCAGAAATACCATACCCCTGTCACTCTCTCCCTCCCGGTGACTTTCTCTCTCTCCCTGTCACTCTCTCTTCTCATCTCTCTTTCTCCTTCGTTGTTGCCTCCTAGATCTCCACCGCCGCTGTATTCTCTTCCCCTCTACCGTGTTGGTGTAAGTTGTGGTCGTGGGGTCAGATGTGTTGTTGCACCGTTTCTTTCTCTTTAGTTCAATGGTGGTGCCGCTACCATTGTTGCGCTGCTCTTTCTGTAAGCCGCTTGCTTGTCGGCGTTGCTGCTACCCCCTATCTTTCTCTCTCTTGCTCGACTCCTCTGCCTGCTTCGCTGCTGCCCTTAACCTCTTTTTCCTCTCTCTTGATCTGGTGGTTTTGGTGGCTGGAATGGGTTCGAGTGGAGGGGTGGTGATTTTAGGGCTGAGTTCGATGGTTAAGTGGTTTCAGGGGGTGGGACAGTGGTGGTGGAGTAGGATAATGGTGGTGGAGTGGGGTTCAGGTGGATGGGTGGGATAACGGTGAAGGGGTGGGACAGGGGTGGTGGGGTGTCAGTGGGTTTGGAGGTGGTTCGAGGTTTGGGTTAACCTAGGTTAGGCGAACCAATAACATTAACGGTTGAATTAACAGTTTAACCATCATTAATGTCACGGTTGTATAATATTACTAAGTATAAGGTTATTTTTTAAGCGAAAAAAGATAACGATTTACCATTGGAAATGTTCCATAGTACAGGATTACCAGTGGGAATTTCCTAATAAATTAACCCACTTAAAACCCCCACCTACCCCATTTTTCTTCCTCCTCTATTTTTTTATTTACTTTTTGTACTTCTTACTCCCCGCTTTTCATAATTCATCTACTCTCTCTCCTACTTTTTCACTTTTGCCTTGGTTCCAATGAAAAGCAAAGTGTGTAGATTCTTTTGGAACGGAGGTAGTATTATGTGAACGTGTTAAACCAATTGCTGGTGTGGCGTGTCACACATAACACTGCCGGTTTTTTGCATTCTTGGTGTTAAATGAGAGTGGTTGTTAATATTCATTGACTTTTATTAAAGTCTATCGTTCTCTCCTCCTCACTAGCACCCTACCCTCCAAACTTTATGGACTTTCATCAACTTTTATCGATTTTTTTTATCTACCCACTAGTTAATCTACCCACTACGATACACATAAATTTATAGTGGAAGCCAACTCAGCAATATAAATCAAAATTTTATTCTCTATTTATAATGGGTGGATTACCCATTGGGTCAATCTAGCATTCTCCACTTTTATCAATGGTAAATCCTAAATTTTGTTGTTTTTGAAAAATTTTTATTTTCTTGTTTGTTATTAGTTAATTAATTTATATGAGTAACAATAATCTCTTTGAATGTATGAGTTAATTTATTTATCTCCCCCAACATGTATTAATGGGTGATTAATCTTCTATGGTAGTGAGTTATAAGTTGATGAGTCTAATTTTTTTTATTGTTCTCGAATGAATTTGTTATTAATGGATAGGTAATTATTGGAATAATATAATATTGAAAAGTTTGTATAATTGTAAGTTTCGATAAGGTTGCATCATGAGACAATGAAATAATCAATGATATATAGAAGTGCCAAAACTAGTTTCCTTGCAAGTGAGATTTTTTTTAATGTAATTCAATTATTCTTCCAACACTTTGACTACAACTTTGGTTATTAATGTTTTTTATCATCATATAAAAAAAAATTGATGTTTTGAAATCATACATTATTGTGACTAATCTAATAATAATTTACAAATTAACATTTCTTATATCTTAATACAAAAATATGGTTAATGTTAGTCGTATACTAGTAGTGTAATAGTCAAAATATTGCAAATACAAAAAAACTAAAGGAGTATATGTTTACTTTTACTAAAATTACTTTCTATTGAGATGGAACACATGGAAGTATATTGCTATAAATCAATAGATTTAGGTTTCACTATAGATAAAAAAGGGGCAATTGGTTAATGGACTATAAGACAAAGTTTCGACTGTATTTACTTAGGAATTCATATTAAGAATCACCAAGTTTCACATATTTTGTGCAAAATAATATGGGTTCACCAAAAGTCGAACTTTCAAAAGGATAATTTGAACACATCGAAAATAATTAAACCTATTTTTAAAAGAAAATATGAAGGAATGAAACAAAAACTCCCAATCCCAATTTTCCATTCCTTTTTAATTTCTTACTATTGACATTGCACATTACCGCACTACTCTTGAGACCCTTGAAATGTCACGATTTCAGTTACAAGTTCTAAGACTACTAATTTAGGGTTGTGGAATCATCGGTGCTTGATAAAAAGCTAAATCGTGAAATCTTAAAAGAAATTTGGAAATGTCAACTAAAACCTCTTGCCTCAATGTAGGTCCCCTACTATAGCACCAATAATAACCATTCACAACTACCAATAATACCACCATACCAACACCACCCAAAACCTCCATTCTCAAACCCTCCCACAACCGCAAACCAACCCACACACCATGATGTGGAACTTGTAAGCTCTAGTTAAGACTGAAAGTCATACGTATTCAAGTTCAAAAAACTATATAACGAGAGTAAAATATAGACTTTTTTTTGTATTTCTTCTGAATTAAGTTATTAGCTATTTGTAGTTCCTATTTTTCTTAATGGAGACTGGATTTCCATTTTTGGTGTAAGAAGGTAGCTTGATGGAGAGTAGATTTAGTTAAAAAAAATGGTAGGATTTCCATTGCGCTCAAAAATAAATTGTGGATAATTATATTCTAATTAAAGTGACTTATAGTCGGTCAATTTTTTCAAAAGGTCGCACGGGGTTATGATGCATGCAAGTATGCAAAAAATCAATACATTCAAAGTATAATGGTTAACTTGACGTACAAAATGCAAATTCATTATACACACAATCATTATTATAATTATCATCTACCAAACGAGCAATAATATTAACTAGTACTTATCAATATTAAGGATCAAGTCATTATTCATATTTGTTTACCTTATTACAAGAACTTATTACTTAGTCTTGTTAAAATCTGATCACATAAGACCTCCTTAATTCTAAGTATGTTTAACTGATATTAGAAATTATAAAAATTAGATATTTGAAAAATATACGATGAAAAGAATCTAACAAATATCACATGATTGTATTTTCTCCTCATGCATTAACATCAAAATGTGGTCAATACCATTTCAATGCTAAATTCTTTTGATCAGATTACCTTATATCAGACTTATTAGCCTTTCATGTATATATATATAACCTGGCGTCGATGTACCTTTGTGAGTTGACTCGTGGTATTGAAATCGTTAACAAGCGTGACCGTACCGAGGTTGTCCAAACCAGAAATTAATTAAAAAAAATGGCATGTTAATAAATAAGAGTTCTAGCTATATTAATTACTCATAAAATCCGTAATCCTGTTGCATTTCTATTACATGTGTATGTGGAGAGGGATAATAAATGTCTAACTGTTAGACATATGCTAATGTCTAATAGCCATGTGGCAGCAACAAGTGACACACATGTCATGATATTGTTTGTCTAAAAAAATATTACTTTTGCAAATTTGAAACTTCTATATCTCAAAAAATATGTTTTATAAGAAATGAAAAATGAAAAATATACCAATATTCATATATTTTTATTCTCTACAACTAGACATCCATTTTTATATAATTTCATCATATTTTTATTTTACCCTTCTCAAACTATTATTTAGATATGTAGAAAAAATAATACAAACACTATTTATATATACACATACAACATATAGTGTTTGTGTATAATCAGATAGTGTTTGTATTTTTTTTTTCTACATGTATAAATAATAGTTAGAGAAAGGTAAAATAAAAATATGATAAAATTATATCAAAATGGATGTTGATTATAGAGAATAAAAATATGTGAATTTCCTGATAAACATATAGTTTTTGTGCGTATAACAAATAGTATTTGTGTACACAACATATATTTTTTGTGTAAACAACGTATGTGGTTTGTGTACACAACATATATTGTTTGTGTACACAACATATAGTGTTTGTGTATAAACAAATAGTGTTTGTGTTGATTTTTCTACAAATCTAAATAATAGTTAGAGAAGGGTAAAATAAAATGTGATGAAATTATACCAAAATGGATGTCTATTTGTAGAGAATAAAAATATATGAATATTGGTATATTTTTTATTTTTTTTAAAACATATTTTTTGAGATATAGAAGTTTCAAAATTGCAAATGTAATATTTTTTGGACAAATATAAGCATGACATGTGTGCCACTTGTGTGCTGCCATATGGCTGTTAGACATTTAGCATATGTCTAACAGTTAGACATTTATCATCCCTCGTATGTGTGGTATCTGATTTTTTACTGTCTTAATTTATGGTCTGAATCCGACGAAAGTCTCTCATTGGACTATGAGTTTTAGAAAACTTGGAAGTCGCCACCATATTAATATCTGAATAGGGACAGATTTATTTAATAAATTATTTTAAAATCAATTTCAAGAAATATCATTTAAAACGATGATGACTTCATATGGATAAGGCTTTTTCGAAAATTATTCTTTCATACCATGATATAGGGTTCGGGGTTTAGGTTAAGAGGTGCGAACGTTTGGAACTCGTCTCCTCTTCCGTTCTAAAGAACGCGCTCATGGCTATTCAAAAGAAATAAAGTCACATAGTTTGCACATATACACATCAACCATTTTTATTTAGGACCAATATATCATTTGTACATGGTAGGTTTCAGCACCGAAGTTGCACTGCGTACCAATCATTACGGGATTGGAATCCACTCATGGATCAAAACCATCGTAGTTCGATCTTATGTCTCACCCTAAATGGCCAATTCCATTGGGGAAGAAAAGGAAATAGATTATGAATAACTCACCTTTAGAATTGAACAAATCTATTAGGATTAAGGTAATCACTCCGATTAGTAATTGAAATGGGGTAAGATAATCACTTTAATTAGTGATTAAATATGAGGGAGGATTGAGATAATCACCTTAATTAGTGACTAAACTTAAGAGAAAAGATAATCACCTTGATTAGTGATTAACAATGACGGCTAGGAAGTAATCACCTTAATTGATGATTATTCAAGGTTTAGGATAATCACTCCAATTAGTGATTAAATGAGGAAAACAATCGTCCTAATTAACGATCATTAAGGTTTAAGATAATCACCTTAATTAGTGATTAAATAGGAAAAATAATCGCCCTAATTAACGATTATTAACGTTTAAGATAATCACTCTAATTAGTGATTAAATATGAAAGGTTAAATTAATCACCTTAATTAGCGATTAAAAGGAAGGTTAGGATAATCACTTTAATTAGTGATTAAACATGATGAAAGGTTAAGTTATTCACCATAATTAGTGATTAACCAAGGTTTTAAGATAATCACCCTAATTAGTGATTAAATGAAGAGTTTGAGTCAATCGCCTTAAATAGCGATTAATCAAGGATTGAAATAACCACCTTAATTAGTGATCACGTTTATGATTTTCAAGAGGACTTAGAGGTTTGCTTCCTAATTTGAAGGCTTTTGAGAAATAATCTTAATTGAAGATTATTAAGTCATTTAGAGAGAAATGATCAATTTGAGATCAAATTTGGAGATTTGTGTTTGGCTAATTGGAATTTGGCCATTAAAAGCGAGACACGTGAAACGGCCTAAAATCAATTCTGAGATCATAATTACCAATCTAATTATGTCAAATTATATGATTGACCCATTTGAATATGGAAAACACATTTTTAAAATGTAAGATGGATCATCATACAATTTAACTTAGTTAGATTTGCAATTTTTCCCCTTAATTGAGATTGGGTCATTTAATATACTATGATATATTGGCCCAACATGCAAAATTTGTAACATTGGTTGCTCAATTTATTAAAAAGAGTTGTGGAATTATTTATGAAAATTATGCATAAACATCTCCATGTTTTTTATTAATGAGTGATGTAATAACTATTTACAAAGAATTATTATTACAACAAAATGTACAAATTCTATGATCTATTCAAAGTCTTCAATCTTGATCTTCACCATGAGGCTTCCTTGATCTTCATCTCCTTGAATGGGCTTTGGAATTCATGTTTATTTGTAAACTTGTGAAAGCTAAAGATTAATTAACCTCTTTAATTTTGATTTTTTATGACAATTTTTATTGATTTTTATTTACATGATAAAATGAGTCATTTTAAGAGAAACTTAAATTTTCATGATTTTTAATTAACATTTTCGTGTGAAAAGAAAACATTTTTTTTATAAAAGTTGAGTTAATCACTTTATTTCATTTTTCCAGATTACATTATTGTTCTTGTACTGACTTTAAAAAATCATAACTTTCTGCAGACAGTGTAAAATTGAGCATGTGATATATCTATAGATAGATCAGTGAGTTCTTTATGTTGTTTTAAAATTTCATAAGATTTTTTTGAAAACATGAATTATGGTGTATTTTATACTCAAACTGGTCAAAACAGGACCTTTAATCAATTTATTCTTTGAAATACAACTTATTGAACTTAGTTTGAAATGAATTTTGGTATTAATATTCTGACACTTTGAAAGACTAGACTGGAAGTTTTCACTTTAATTGGACATTTTAAGATCATTTTTTACTTATTTTATTAACTGAAAAGAAAATCAGTCTTCTGGAATTTAGTGATTTACATGATCAGTTTTGTAAAAATAATGTAAAATTGTATAAAATTTATATGAATATGATTTTTATATTTTTGAAAAGCTAATGATGTTTTCTTCAAACTTGATGTTTTTAGTTTTATCTAAATGATTTTATTTTGAACTTTATTGACAGAACAAGCTTAGGTGGTACGGGACAAAATCAGTTTTGCGCAACAAATTTGTATGATTTTTAATTATTTATAAAAAATTCATTTTTTATAAATTCCAAAGCCCTATTGCTGGAAACATCTTGCACTTCATAGGAAAAATATTAAATCCTACAAACTATGTAATTAATGCAGACAGAAAAATGAAATAAATAAGAAAGTAAAACTGACTATAATTATAGCATCGCATTTTTTATGGAGATGTTTATACACAATTTGTATTGAATTTTTTATGAAAATATTTTTGGTGATGAATAACAACTTGATTAATCACATAATCACATTGTTTCCTAAGAGTCACCCCATTAGAGATGACTATTCTAGGTGGGGTGATTTGAGGTTGAAAACCTATTAGGACTTCTACATACCCAAATCACTCCAAAGATTAAAAAATGATAAGAAGAAAACAAGGAGGAAGTTAGTAGATTAAGAAGATAATAAAAAATAAACAAGAGTTTCCACTTTACCTTGCTAGCTCAATGATGCACTTCCTTTTTGCAACTTTTTCTACCTTTTTTGTGAATTTCTTGATTTCTAAGTGAGCTTCTAAATTCTTTCAATTACTAACTTAAACTCTTTTTTGTGTTTTTTCTCTTTGATGAACTTCTTTTACTTACTTATTAAGACTTTTGCTTAGATGGAAATATTAAGGAGAAGAAAAGCAGTAGAGAAGATGAGAGTGAAGTTGAATTGTGTTTTTTCAACTTGATTTTGAAGTGAAAAAAGGAGGGTATTTATAGAGAAATGATGGAGGTGAACTAGGGTTTCAAAGAGGTAGAAAATCAGATTTTCACCTAAAAAAAACTGATTTTCTTCATCCTTAATCACCCTAATGACATCACTCTAATGACCTCACCCTAATGACATCATCAGATCTCTTTGGAAACACAAATATTCATATTCTTTTTGGATTTTCTCATAAATGAGGCAAAATAAGATTTTCAGAAAATATTCTTCCCTAAACATCCTAAAACGTAAAAAAAATGCATCGAAAAACGTGCAAACAAAATTGATTAGGATGTTGCGCCAAACGCAGGAAAAGGTTCTGCGTCTGGCGCAGGGCATGCTTGTGCGCTAGGCGCACAATCATGCGTCTAGCGCATGATTGTGTGCTTGGCGCACACTCGAATCTTCCGGAAAAATCCGGATTCCCCCCCTCTTACACATGGGATTTGATTCTTATTCTCACATCTTTTCATGATTCTTATTCTCTAACTAATAGATAAAGGATGTAATTAATGGATAAAGAATATATTCTTATTCTTTATCCAATGAACAATGACTTGACCATCAAGAAAACTGATTAATGCCGATTTTGGGATACGACTAAAATCCCCACGCCTAATCGCGCCCTTTTTTTTCGTTTCTCCGAAAGACTAACTTAAAACAATTAACGAAAACTCGTCAAATTAATAAAGACGAGCATGATTATACTATGAATCATTTTATTAACACGATGGTTGTAGCTATTGACTATGACTCAAGGAAAATTATATTTCTAAGCTGAAATCGCACGATCAATACGCAAAAATGGAAAACTCCATGAATCATGACGATTTTTGTTATTTTTATTTCTTTTCAAAATCTGTATTTATCCGAAAAAGGGGTTCAAAATTTGGTGTCTACAGTATGTAGATGGACTGTCGTTCCTCTTTATCTCATGTCATTATTAGTTGTCCTTGGGACTTGAAGTCGCAGATACCAGAGCCTTGTAGAATTATGGAATCTCTCGCACACTTCTGTTTACAAATAATAATAATTACCTCTCAAATTGCACTTTAATTCCATATTTTCCTTGTATACTGTGAAAATCATTTGCTTTGATTGGCTTATTTTCACTACGTATTAAAGTACATGGAAAAAATATCAAATTTTTTAGAATTGTCAAAAATTATCTAGGCCCCGTTCTTTTGAACTGGAGAAACTAAACTGAATTGGGAGAAAGCTGAACATGAAAGAGTGTCTGAACTGAACTGCGAGAAACTGAACTGCTTGACCTGAACTGAAAATAAGTCCAAAAAAATAGGGCCCTAATAAGATCAACTTTTTCTGATGATGAACTACCTAACAAGGAAAATATTACCAAAAACTACCTTATAAAGCCGTATTAATTGTGGACCACTACCTACAAGGCTATAAGACTCTCCCACCTTTAAGTCACGTATCTTTTTCTTTCCTTTCTTTCTTTCCCTCCTTTCCTCCCATTTCTCTGAAACCCTTACAAGAATAAGAATCAAGAAAAGGAGATTTAGGGGTGTTAATGAAGGAGAGAGGAAAAGGAAAGACGGAAACAAATTAAAGGGCGAAGAAAGACACAAAGGTTTCTCAGAGAAATGGGAGGAAAAGAGGGAAAAATAGAAAGAAACAAGGGGTTCTACAACGACAAGTGACCTGCACGTGGGATAGGTAAACGTTGGAAACCGATCAACCCCCTTTTTTCCGGCTATAGGTAGTGGTCAATAATCAAAAAGGTTTTCTAAGTAGTTTTGGCAATATTTTTTATCAGGTAGTTTTTGACAAAAAGTTGATTTTATTATATAGCTTTTGACAATTCTCCTTTCTTTTGACCTATTGAAGAGGAAAATATTGATCGATAATAATCCCCCGGCTTCATATTACTTCTTACACTATTTGATCTCGTTTTAAAGGCTATTCACCCAATTTACTTGAAATCGAGAAACAACTTAAGTTTCTTTATAAACTTAAATCTAATAAGTTATTTAAAAGGAGATGCAAGCCCTAGTTTTTTTTCTTATAAAAAACAATGAGTTTTCAGCGAGTGTCAACCACCGTTTATCACCAATATTAGCATTTATAGGCATTTGATCTTATATATGTGATATCAAACGTAGGATATTGATTTAATATTATACTTAATTTTAGGGATAAAAAAATAAAATAAAACAATGGTATGTTGCAGTAGGTGTGTATACATGAATAAATATATATTTATTATACTTGAAGATGTAAATAAAATCTTAAATATTAATGAATCTCCTATGGTTATGATTTACAGATCTAAATTCAATGGTCTACATGGCATATTAGTGGTGTTAGCGATGATAAATATTATGCTAAACATTCTTGAAAATTTGAATATATTTTATATTTGTCAAAGAATTCAACTCTAATCATGAACTATTTCAACTATTCAAATACAAATTATAATAGTTTACAGTCTGATCAAATTAAAATATGCATTGAGACAAATGCAATAACATTTCACAATAACAACTTTTTTCTTAATATATATATCAACATAAGTTACGTGAATAGTGTAAAAGTCAAATTACAACAACTAATAACAAAGGGATGGAGTATGTACAAAGGGTGCATTCTCTTCACATTAAAAAAGTTTCATAAGTTTAGACACGTTCCACTTAGTTTAGACTTTGGATATGCAGATAAGTCTTAATAATTATAACAGCGTAAAGTATAAGAGTTTCAACAAGTTCTAATAAGTTTTATTTAGTACTAGTGAATTTCAACAATAAGTTCTAAAATTTTACGAAATAAGTTCTCATAAGTTCCAATACGTTTTAATAATCATGATGAATCCAATAATTATGTTAAAATTATATAAGTTTAAAATAAAAAGTAACAAGAACACGCCCTAAGTATGTGCAATTTTTGTTAGATAGCGTAATTTATATTGTTTGTCTGAATACCAATGTATTAGCTAATATTTTCTAAAAAAGTTGTAAATAATTTTAGAAAAAGAAATACTTCATCCATTTTTTATTAGTCTTAACATGTTGATTACACTTGCCAATTTACAGCTTTTTACCATAAGTAATTTCACATTAAATTTCAAAGGTTTATAAGTATAAAAAGCCGAGGGAGAGTATAAAATGAAGGGTGGACCCCTCATACACTAAATTTTTTTATAATGTGGAATAATTTCACATTTATTCGATAGTTTTCGTATTAATATATATTCTGATCAGTTGGTCTTTTAAGAGACCGCCTAATTTTAGTTTAAAATTAGGCACGGCCCAAACCCAATATTAAGAAGAGAACATGCCACCTTTTTTAATATAGTGATTAGTTTAATCTATTTAGGGTCCAGTTTAATTTATTCTGTGACCAGTTTAATATATTCAGTAATGACATTCTCTAACCCATTTAGTGACTAGTTTAATCCACTAGACTGGTTTAATCCTTTCGTTAAGACTACCGAGTTATTTTTTGAAATTGTCTGTTGTACTTTGAGAATCAAGAAAACTAAGGAAGGAGAAGAGAAGGGATGACTAGGATAGTGTTGGGTTAGAGTGAAATGGAATGGACTTGTTAGAAAAATTCAGTATTGGGTTCGTCTAATTTTATGTTAAAATTAGACTGCCTATGTAAAGAATGAGAAAAAAGAACATACCATTTGTAAAAGGTTCATACATATACATATACTTTTTTTGGTAAGAAGAACGCCTGTCCTAGGAAGGGAGGAACATACCATTTGTAACAAGTTTATACACATACATATACATTTTTTTGGTAAGAAGAACCCCTGGTTTCCCACCTAAAAGTTGAAGTGTTAGCCAACTACTCTAACTTCCTATCTCGCTTCTATAGATATATTCAAGGACTTTTTATGGTGGGTGGGGTATTATGGTACTTTTCGAGTACTAGCTACAAAGATATGAGAAAAACCATGCATGAAAAGAATGCAAAAGGTGGAATAGCCCAAGGGAGAAGACAATAAAAGAACACACCAAACCGCTCCTCCCCCTGTGTGTTTTAATTACTAACATAAAAGTGAATGGATTCGATTCCTTAGTGTAGACGTGTTGTACGTAGTACATACATCTGATAGATTAGATTGTAGCTAGGAAGCCAAGAGAAGGGCTAATGGGGATATGCCACGTACCAAAATGTTTTTTTCTTTTAAGAAATTCATATTGATTGGAGGCATAGGTTTTGGACGATATGTTAAGTTTGACAAACAAATCATTAGTTTTATGTTAGGGATGGCTGGTTCATGGTTGGCATGGCACTTCTTTTGGGAAAGCTAAAAAGGAAAACATAAAAATTAAACAATAATCTAATCAAAATAATGAATAAGTGACCAAAACTATAGCCAAATACTTCTTCTGATGCAAAGCAGATGGGATAAGAAGTTCGGGATTCGAGATCTCTTAGACAGAATTATGGATTTGTTTATTTTTTTTGTCCATTTTCCTTGCTAAATTATATTGGTTTATCTCTGCCTCTTATTATAAAATAGCAATTCAAATTCTATTGTATGAATATTTGGCCAAATGACGCAAACAAGGAAAAAATTACAATTTGAATATACAGTAGGGAATTGTTTCTTTTGGTTGAAATATGCAAAAGCAATTTAGATCTAGGGAATATGTTGATGTGGAGATTGGAGAATGATCTAGAACTTTTTAATCTCTATGGGAAGGGGGAGGAAGATGGTGTCCCACTCTGAAAATACTAAATTACTCTTAATGATCTAATGGAATAAAAAAATTACAAAAAAAAATTTAAGATTCCTTTCTCATTTCAACTTGCCATCAGTGGCGGCACCACATTAGGCCAAGTGGGGTCCTTTGACCCCACTTGAGTACGAAAACATGAAATTATTTCTAATTAAAATTTTTGATTTTTCAATTTTTTTTCTAAAAAAATCTAACCATTTAATTCAAAAATTTTTTTAAAATACTTTTGACCCCGCTTAATATTATTTCTGGATCCGCCACTGCTTGCCATTCTAAACAATTTAACAATGGTATATGCATCAAATATTTCAATCAAAAAATAAAATGGACAAAATATCTTGACCTTTTTTTTATAAGAGATTGGTATACATGACGTCCACCTGAAATGTTTGAAACACTAACTACCTTTGATACTCCTCAATTCAGTCAAACCAACTCATTATATCTATTCTTTTTGTTCAAAATTCATTCACAAAAAACTAATATTAAAAATCACTCACAACCTTTGTTATTTTTTTACATTAGCGAATTAATATATCTAATTCATCTAACTATTAATCTTTCAAATTTTAAGTGTAATCATAACTATAGTAGGATGGAGTATTTAATAGAATAACAAGTTTTAAAGTTTAAGGCACGCATCGCGTGCATATAAGGCTAGTATGTTTGTATTTAAAGGTGAAGTTCAAATATACTGAAAGCTATTAATTTTTCCTGCATCTATTCAGATTTGCAAAAAAAATATATATATATTTTAAGAAATGGCCAAAATAATAGGAGTACTTATCGGTCGAGACGAGCCCGGACTTTTATTAGCTCGACTAGTGTCCATTTAATTTCATTCGAACTCGTGCATAGCTCGAAACTTGACGAATCGAGCGTTGACCGAGCCGAGCTTTGATCAAGCATTGACCGAGCCATCATCGAACTGTCAAGCTTGACTTTTTATAATATTTAGTTTATTCGTCTTCTTTATATTTCTTTTTTTTAATATTTTAGTTTTTTGAGTTTATTCTTTGACAATAAAACTATTAACTTATTATTAGGTAATATCGACAATAAATACATAATACATTATTTGGATATATAGAAAAGTAATCGAGTCTGTTCACGAGTTTCTCAAGCCGAGTTTGTCATAACTCAACTCGGCTCGTAAAAGTCTCGAGCCGAACGCGAACTCGAGCTGAGCCACAACGAGCCGAGCTTTGACCGAACTGTGACTGAGCCAAGCTCGAACTGCTCACAAACAAGTCAAGCTCATTATCACCCCTAATCATATGTGCACATAATCCTATATTATCCCAAACCTTATCGTATTAGTTTGCTTCAAGTATGTATCAATGTCTTGTGCAATAATATTGGGTCCGTCCTTTTCAGCTTATCATTTGAACTTATTAGTCCTTATTAGACCTTATATGAACTTATTAGATCTTATTTTGTGAGTGTGGCAAACCTTATTTTTGTTAAACTGAACTAATTTGAATTTATTGAACTTTATCTGAAATTATCTTAACTTATTTTATAAGAATTAAAAATAAGGTGAACAAAATAAACCCACTATAGCAAAGTTGGAGGAAGCAACAAAACAAACTCTCAAATGAAAGTGGATTAGAGGAACGACCAATAATTGAAAGAAAGGGCTAGCTAGGTGGACATGTCAGCCGAAGCTCTAAAAAGCAATTATCAAAAGGTCACTCAAATTGCACGTATATCATTATTTTGCTAAAATTTATGTAAATTTTATAAGCAAATATATTACTTCCTTCGTCCCATAATATAGTGCTCGTATTCTTTTTTAGGTGTCCCAAAATATTGTGCCTATTTTTTTTATCAATTTATTTGGACTAAATTATCCTTCATTTCTACATAAACTTTCCAAAATACCTCTACTTTTCTTTCAAAATATGTGCACCTATTTATTGTTTTACACCATTCCAAATAACATCTATTGCTTTTTGATTTTATTTTAAAGGAAAAAGAAAAGAAAGGACTAGTTCCAAGACAAAAGTAAAAAAAAATGTACTTCATTAAATATTTTTTTGGAAAAATCTTCTTACTCCTCCTATTTTCTTTAATTCACGTGAAAAATGAGAAGTGAAAACTATATTATGGGACGGAGGGATTACTATTCATTGGTTCTAGTAAATTATTGATTTGGTGCTGTTTCACCACTCTTTCTCCCAACTTTGATTTTAATAAACCCCACAAATTTCACTCTACTACTGGAGACACGAGAGTTGGATAGTGTTTAACTCCAGCTCATTTATAAAAGGATTGGTTTTTGAGTTACAATTTTTACGCTACATATTTTCTTTCAATTACGTTATTGAGAAAGTTGTTATATATTTTTCTCAACTAGAAAATTTTAGAAAAAAGCTGAAGTTGGAGCAGATCTTGGCCCAATGATGCACTGCTGGACGTATTCTCGTGGAACCTTGTTGATCGTACATAGTAGACACATACATCTGTCTCTCCTTTTAGCACCCAATGATGAAACATACGATCATCCTAATTGGTCCATATTGAATAGGAGGAATTAAAAGCCTTGCCCAAAATCGATTTTTTCAATCAAATACTGTTTTAAAGCAATAAGTAATATAAATAATAATTAATTGAATTTCAAATTAAAATTTTGATAAATTAATTTCATAAAATCAGTTTTCATAGTTTTAATCTTTTATTCTTTGATAATGACTAATAAAAGATAATTCAAAACGATTATTTTAGGATTAAAAAAATGCGGCACAACTCGGTTGGCTATTCGAAGTGCAAGCCTTTATGTCAGATGCAAGTCTGTGCGTCAATGCAAACCAGAGGCATACTACAGAATCTAGCTCGTGCAAATCAACCGGCCTGACATAGCCAACGAGCATCAAGCATACCTCTTTTGCGCACCACACAGGCCTACGTGTCGCGCTTCACCAAGTGCAGATTCTTAATTTCAGCGCGGCGGTTGTTTTCGAAACCCCAATCTCGTTTTTGCTACAAATGCTCGTCTTTTCACTCGGTCTTTTCAACGAATTTCACTTATTATTCAACATATTCAAGCACTCAAAAATTCTCAAAAAATAAACTCAAAAGATATATGAACTCTTCACAAATATAATCATACACATCAACGAAGTCCTATCAGGATGGAATCTTCATTCTTCTCAAGTTCTTCATCCTTTTTTCAAGACTAAAAATTGCTTCCTCTGACGTTCGTGCAGTCAGACTAGGTGATAAAGGTATAAAAGCTAAAGGTCAATTGCAAATTAATTCTTATTTTACTAACAATTTGCTATTCATGATGTAGGAATTAAATTACGATCGCGTTTTTGCATAATCTTTCTAGCTCTTTTTTTATAATCTAATTAAACAATTATTTGACTCCTTATGCCTTTTCAATTGCTTTTGATTGCGATTATCTGATCAATAGTTATTCATTTGCTAAATCAGACTTGTAAATTAGTTAAATCACGCCTAATAAAATAAATTGGACAACCGGATCTAGGAACGCATTAATCTTGTGATTTAATAAAGTGATCAATAACTAGATCTTATGTGTTAAAAACCATCCTTTTAATATATTTGTCTTTTTATGCAATTAACCATATATGTCCATGTATTTTGCAATCAAATGTCTCTTTGAATGGAGTAAGGAAATTCACCCCGGACTTAAAATCTTTCTTTTTTTTAATTTATTATTTTTTCCTAAAAATTAATTGGCGACTCTATTTCGAACCTAAACATCTAAAAATTGGGTAAGCTAGAACATGATTTTCTACACATACATACACCACTAAAAAGAACGGGCAAGATCCTGCTGGTGAGTATGGTCAACAGCAGATTAATGTCCGAACTCATAAGTAAGCTTGGGCTTCAGCTTGAAGAGCTGAAGAAGCAATGCCATAGGATCCACTAGCAAGAACATCATGAATGTGAGGTTGTCTATCAGACTGAGGTTCAAGAATCCAAGCATTTTTTATCAGTTTAGTGGATTTAGACCACGCTCCATCTAGTTGTATGGTACGAGAAGCACTGCCATTTTGAAGCCTGCCTATATAAGCAATGTAGAAGCCTGGAGGGTAGGAGATGTTCACTTCAGGCTGGTGGAGAAAACACAAATCCTTGCAACGACGTTTGGAAGTATTATGTTGCTCAGTAACAATAGTAAAGACATGCTCAATAGCTTGAGCATTTGAGAAAGTTGTTGAAGAACGCGCATCCCCCTTTGTGGACCATGGCCGTCCACAAAGCCGTCTCGTCAGGGTCGTCTCGTCAGTCGTCAGGGCCGTCTTGTTCGATTTAAGGGCCTTTGCTAAATAAACTTATGAGGCCCCAAATGGTAACAAATTTTAAACGAGCATGAATTACAGGAATAAAATTTTAAGCATGAATCACCAAACATTGTCCAATTAAATAAATAAAATTCGAAATTTGATAATTGAACAATTCACATGGCCAAAAATAATTAGAAAATAGTAATAAAATTAACCAAAATTTCTGATTATAAAAAAAACAACTAAATAACAAAATTTTAACAAGTTAGAAATTACCTTAAAAAATGATTATATGAATGATCCATTCTCTTCCAAGTGCCACTGCCCCCCCCCACCACAACTATTCTCATTTTTCACCCCCTTTACATCTATCTGTGTGTGTGTGTGAGAAATGTCCCAACAACAAGAAGCAGGCAACCAAATAATTCGTCTCTTTCATCTGTAAGTTTTTTATTCTCCACTTTCTTTTTGGTGAATTTCTGCACTTTGCTCCACCTTCAGTTCTCTTATCCCATCAAAACCCTTATCTCTCTCCTTGTGTCTTTAATTACTCTTTAACGACTTTCCAAAGTGAGTTTCTTTCTTCACTTTCATTCTCGTTCGATTCTTGTTCGTTTGTGCATCTATAGTTGTTTCATTACTTGTTTTTCTTTGCTAAATGGGTAAACCATAAAATAATAGATCTTTGTAATCTTTATTTTTTTGAGAACTGTAATGGAGAAATTGAATTTTTTTGGGAATAAGGAAAGACAAAGGTACCATTAATGGGGTTTGGGAAATTGAAAGGGAAAAGCGTGAGATTAGTTAGCCATAACGCGTGAATTGGATTTGGTTTTTTTTTTTTTTTTTTTTTTTTTTTTACTTGGGCAGGCAAAGTAAATAATTGGGCCCTTATATTTTGCGGGCCCTGTGCAGTTGCTCACCCTACACAGGGCCTTAGCCGGGCCTACGTCTCGTTTAATTTAGGGGCCCTGTGCTAAATAAAATTATGAGGCCCAAAGAGTTAAAAATTTTAAGCGCGCATGAATCACTATATAAGATTAACGAATAAAATTTTAAGCATGAATCACTATCAAAACTTGTCCAATTAATAAATAGCAATCGAAATTTGATAATTGAACAATTCGCATGGCCAAAAATAATCAGAAAATAGTGATATAATTAACAAAAAATCCAGATTATAAAAAAAAAAACAATAACAAAATTTCTAGAATTTAAATAGAAATTACCTTCAAGTACTAAGAGAAGGAATAATTGAATTACTACCATCCTTTTCTTGGAAAGATGAGATGAAAAGGAATAATTGAACCCTGACAATGGCTGGATCAAAGTCTCGGGGAAGAAGAATCCACCACCCCGAAATCTTCCTATGGCCTCCTAAACCTGCTACAAATTATGTTCCCCAAAATCTTCTCCAATATACTTTAAATAAGCCACGATAGTAATCTTGAATTTTTTTAATCAACAATTATAGACACATAATCGTGTCTCCCCATTCATGGGCCCTATGTATGCTTGCCTGATTGTTCTATACATATTATATGATTGTTCTATGCATGATTTAATATTTTTATAACCCACATGTTATTTTTGTTAATCAAGACCTAAATAACTGTTCTAATATTAATCAGATAATTTGGACAGCCTGTTAGGTTCCCTGTAAATTGATTTCATAATAACATATCACTAAAAAATAGTCTTTTATG
Organism: Beta lomatogona; assembly: GCA_947646795.1. Lineage (NCBI taxonomy): Eukaryota > Viridiplantae > Streptophyta > Magnoliopsida > Caryophyllales > Amaranthaceae > Beta > Beta lomatogona. The sequence goes on from CANSNZ010001083.1 coordinate 196,574, forward strand.
TGTTTCCTGAACCAACCTAGACTAATATTTTTAGGGTGCATAGAAATATTATTTGGTTATTCTATTGCATAAAAATTGACATGAATCGATATTAAGTAGAGGCCAACAATGGGCGAATGTGGTTCATTATGACCGTGTTCGTACCCTCACCCCCGAACTCAATCTATGGTTCATTGACCATCTATGGAGTCAGGACGAGGGAATCTACATTGGATAAGTCCTTAATTTGTTCCTACGGTTTCTCAATATCCAATTAGGTTTATGAGTCTTCCTTTAAACACTTGTTGGCGACTTCAAAATAATTTTCAATAAAACCTTTACAACGGGGTAGTCAAATATGCGCTCACACCGCGTAGGCGAAATAAAAACACTCCTACAATTTGGCGACTCCACTGGGGAGGAATTTAAAAAATTAATTTTTTAAATGAGTGGGTGAAACTCGAAAAATATGATTCATACTCTTTTTATGCCTTAGAATGACATTACAGTTTTGCATATGCATGGCTATTGTTTAAGCCACCATAAGGATAATCTACCTTGCCTCATTAGCACATGTTCTATGTGTGAGGTCACCCTCGGGGGGGTTTTCGATTTGTCCTTCCAAAAAGCTTCCTGAGTGATAGTGTTAGATTTTAGTCATACGCATACCTACCCAACCATGGCATTGTTCTCTTGTTTATAACTTGAGAACTAGAGTGCGTCTTACACGTGGCCACCTCTTTAAGCAGAGGTACGAAGCGTGGGATCAATCTCTTAGTCATGGACCTTTTCAGACTAAACCTAAACCTGACCATAGTTTCAAACATAGAACAGGACTTTAGGTTGGAACTTTTGTATCCATGTTATATGACATTTGCCTGTGATTGCAATTTTGCCTGTTATTATCTTGCCAAATTGTCATTTTTATGCGCCGCACCTAAAATCACATCTAAAAAAAAACAAACAAAAGTTTGTGCATTGGCCAAAACATCGACTAAATCCCCGAAAAACATGTCAAGGGGTAATGCGCCTGGCGCACCATTCCCGCGCCAGACGCATGTCTGTGTGCCGAGCGTAGCAATGTTGTGTGGCACGCAGTCTGTGCATTGCATGCTTTTCGTCGATTTAGTCGTCGTGGCGGTCGATCCTATGTTCGGTCCGTCTGCATTCTCGTAAGAGCATGGTCATTCTAGGGGACTCACCTAATTCAAGCAAAAAAAAAGGGTCAGTCTTTTAATGCAAGCTCGAGTCTGGAAAAAAAAAAGTGCATCTAGAAAAAAATGGTTATGTTAGAGTTAGAATCATCATGCATGCTGACCTTCCCCCTTGCTGTTCAACAAATCTTCCCTATCAATCGTACATTACCATATTCAACAATTTCAAAAACTTACATTTTTTAAAATCAATCCTACACCCTCTTCTATTTTACCTTTTTCGTAAACATTTACTAATCATCATCATACCACCTATTCAATAAAAAAAATATTTTTCATAATTAATCCATCATCTTTACCTAACAAAAGATAAAAACAAGGGGTTCCTTTCAAAAATGAATTTCGAAAATTCTAAGCTCAGTCCAGGCACCTTCACCAATTCAATCCAATTAACCAATCCAATTCACTTGCATTCGTTCTAGGTCAATATGCATTAGAGTCCACTTTGCATTCATATTAGGTCCATCTAAATTTGAGTCCATGCATTCGTATTAGGCTCGCTAGCATTAGAGTCCATCTTAGCCCCATATAACTCTAGTTCAAGTCTAGGCCCATTTGCATTATATGTAAACCGCAGTCAGTCTTCGGACTATAAAGATCAGTCTTAGGACTATAAAATTTACCTAGGTCTAATTTGCATTATATGTAAACCCTAGTGTAGACGTGTTTTTATTTTGCCTACGCGGGATGAGCAACATATTAGATTTGACTACCCCATTGTAAAGGTTTTATTGAAAATTATTTTGAAGTCGCCAACAATTTTTTTAAAGGAAGAATCATAAACCTAATTGGATATTGAAAACTGTAGGGACATCTTAGGGACTTATCCAGTGTAGATTTTCCCGTCCTGACTCAATAGATGGTCAAAATGAACCAAAGATTGAGTTCGGGGGTATAATCCCTCATAATTTTAAAGGATTTTATTAATATATTTTAGCATTTATATATTTATATTATAGTTTTAAATGATTTGATTATTTAAAGAAGGTTGACTATTTTGAAAGTCAAATAAATTATTTTAAAGAAGTTAAAATGTTTGTTAGGCATGCTTTTGAAAAATGTTTGAAATACTAATTGGATTTGGAAAAGAAGTTTAATGGGCTTGAGGAACCCCAATACTAGTCCTAGTAATGATAGAAGTTTAAATCATCAATCCTATTCATCACCAAACTCTATTTGAAGCCCGATTCTATTTTTCCTAAGCCCATAAGAGGAAAACTATAAATACCCATAAACCCCAAATATTTTACCCACATATTATTTTCTCTTTCCTCTTTCCTCCCACAAGAATTACGTTCTTTCTATCTCTTTCGTTTTTTTTTCTCTTCGGCCTTCACTCTTCTTCCTCGCCGACTGCTACTCCTCACCGACGACTCACCGCCGTCTGCCACCGTGCGCCGTCGACTGCCGCCGGTTCTGCTGGGTACCGCCGGTCTTCCTCCCCTTTTCTTTTGCTTTGGTTTGGCTTTCTTCCTCCTCAAGTTTCAATTAAAGATCATATTTTTATGCTTTATTTTGGTGCTAACATGATTAATAACTTTAATTTACAGTTTTAATGATTAATCATGGATTATATATATTGAGTATTAAAGGAATAAAATTTCAGATTTGTTTATTATTGTTAGATTGAAGTTTTAATCATTAAAGCATGGATTTTTAGGGTGTTAATTATTAGAAAACCATAGTAGCATGTTGTATTCTATGAGATTTGTTTGGATTATGAGTTTAAACATGTTTGCATATGTTTAAAGAGGGTTTTATGATTTTATAAGTTGCTGGAATTTCAGAAAAGATTTTATTTAGGGAGTTTTAAGAATTTTAATTACTAGTATGGTAGTACTATGCTAGGAATTAAAAGTAATTGAAGTTTTGATAGTAAAATAACTTTTTGAATATGTTTAAAGGGGATTTTGAATATTTTAAAGTTGCTGTATTTTTATTTAAGCGTATTGATTTTAGTTTATATTGATTTCTAGGCGGAGAATATTCTGTAGGAGACTTTTAAAGAGTTAAAAGTGGCCTGCCGACTAGTTTACACAAGGTACGTATATATCTGTGTGCTATGTGATTAGTATCATGATTTAAAGAGGAAAAAGTTGTAGTATCATGTATAGGAACTTTATAAGTTCATATGTGATTTCTAGTATGATTGATTTCTACATGTTTTATGCCTGTGAGCAAGCATGTTAATTATTAGATTTATTACGAGTAAAAAATTGTCATGTTTGTACGGATTTATTGATACAAGCATGTGGATGGGAACTTTATTTATTAATTCACATGGGGGAATTAATATGTTATTAAGATTGATTCATGTTATTCATGTGTTCCCTTACAAGTATTATTTTCACTAGTTTATGAGGACTGTGGGGCTTATTTGGTAAGTTGATAAGTATGCCTTTTAAAGGTAAGTTTGATTGTTGGCTAAGTTTAACAAATAAGAAAGTTGAAATTAAAAGAAAGTAAGTCTTGGGTTGTAAGTTATGATCACTTATTAAATCCTAAGATAAAAGAAGTTCAGTTGTGAATGTTTGAATTGTATTTCTGTGTTGCTTGTATGTGTGTCATAACAAGTAATAACTTGTAAATAACGTAAAGTGTAACGAGGATAGTTATAGACTTTAGACTGGTGCACGTCTAGAGTTGGACATTAGGAGTTGGGGTACATGGTGAGCGAGCCATGACTTTTTACAGGAGATGGATTGATCACCATCCCTTTTTCAGTTAGCAAAGGTTCCTCGATATCGCAGGTCATTTCTGGAATACGTGGTAGCTCGTCTTCTTAATGAAGGCATTAGTAGATAAGACAACTCAGGTCCAATAACTATTCCATTTGAGTAATAAAAAGATGTGTAGAGTTTAGTTCAGTTAAAGTTGTCTGCAGAATGTTATATGATTATATTTTTATTTATTCCTGCATGTTATTTATTTAGTATCCTGCTAGGAACGTTTATGTATTATTATGTAGCACTCAGCTTTGTTGATTACGTGCTTTGTTTGTATGTGTTGATCATGGCTTTGCCTTATTGATCCTATGATGACCCAATTTTGGTGAGCAGATTCTCTAGAGCATTGACATTTACAGGTTCGCAGATGTTGCATCATTGGAATCTAGGAATGAGAGCTTGTGTAATCTAGTATATCATATTTTCTGCATTAGTTGGAACGTATTATAATAAGTTTGTTTTAGTAGACCTATATAGAGTGTTTGATTTTAAAGTACTTATTTATTTATTTATGATAATAAAATATGAAGTTTAGTTAGATGTTTTCCGCTGCAAAATTTTGAATAAGCCGATACGTTATCACACGGGCCATAATACTTGGTTAATTCTCTAACTTTTATAATGAAAAGGTATTTCTGAAAAGAGAGAATTATCGGAGTGTTACAAAGTAGTATCTGGGAGCTTTAGGTTATTTTCAAAATTTTTAGGCGCCTAACTAACTTACCAGTTATTTGAATAAACTCTTAGAATTGCTCCTACTTATTCATTTGGAAAAATTTATAGGAATATATTATTATATAAGTTTTGGAGGTCCGAAAAATAAATTTTTTTTAGAAGACCGAATATATATTTTATTTCTCCGAAAATTTTATGGTCGAAATTTTTTTTTTTATTTTTATTTATTTCGAAATTTTGGAAAAATTCGAAAATATTGAATTACAGAAATTTTTGAAGAATCGAATTTTTTTTTTTTTCCTTTCCTTCGACTTTTATAAGTCCGGATTTTTTTTTATGTCGAATTTTTTTTAGACACTTAATTATTATTATATCATAAGGAGTGTCTGCATTATTTTATTTCCTTTAAAGTTTTACTTGTTGTATTGTGAGAAGGGGTAGTATAGGAAGGGCATATAGGATAGAAATATTATATGCCTGCATTGAATAGTTAGTTCAGCATGTTAATATTTTTTTTCCCTGCTAACTATTCATGATTATTTTTCTTCCCTGCTAACTGTTTATATCGTTCTTCTCTGCTGATTGTTATATTTTGTGCCTATGATGTTAATGGCAACTTTTTATTGTTATTGTTGGGAATTGCGTACAGGGAGAGTACTAAAAATGTTATTGAATATATTTATTTGTTGTAGATCCTTAATCATGTCTGCCAGAGTAGGGAGTTACCAAAATCCTATTGTATTAAGTGATGATGAAGGTGACGATAATGTACCTGTCATTGATAATGACTATACCGGTTTCAGTGGGTTATGCGTAGAATATTAAGGTCAGGGGCAGCCAGTGATGATGAGCTCATTGTGGAGTTCGACCGTGCTAGGGGTCAAACCAGATAGGATATTTACAAGGCATCCTTTAGGTTCGAAACTGATTCAGAGTCAGAGGATGAAGAGCCTCAACCTTCAAGGAGATCTAAAAGAGAAAGAAGATATGTCGAATATTATGATGAGGACATAGATGAGTTTGAAGATGAGATCTTCGTACCTGAACTATACAAGGAATTTGAGGACAAAAATGATAATGTGGTACCTTAGGTTACTATTTATATTTTTTTTTTGCTATTAGAGGAAACAATATATTATATAATAAGGTTGGATAGTTGACCAACAGTGATAGAATAGTTTTATAAAACCATTGTTTTTAGGAAAGTATAATATTATAGTAACATTCATTTTATTAAATACCCCTTATGGAAGAATAAAAGCTATTATTTATTTATATGAGTGAGTAAGAATTTATTCTGGGCACGTGATGGGAATATTTTATTTTCATTATGCGATCATATTCATGCTTGCTTGTTTCTACTTGCATGTTGATGTGAATATATCTTACATGGATGATTATGTGATTATTAGAGAACATCTCATGTTGAACTTGGAACTAGTTGAGAATTGTTTGTTGATGCGATCTTTAATGATCAAATCAAACATTGCCTTCCTAGATGGAAATGTAAGTTATGCTGGAACCTAAAGTATAGTTATATTACTTACAGGTCCCGAAGTAGAATGGCTAACAACAACGACCTAGCTGCTGCTATTCGCCTCTTGGCGGAGAAATTGACTCAGGAGAGAGCTGAGCGTCCTGAGACTGCTGGGGAAATGTTCGAAAGACTAGCTAAGGTTAAGCCACCATACTATAAGTGGCAAGCTGACCCAACCTTCTTAGAAAACTGGATTAGGGAGTTTGAGAAACTTTTTGAGGTTGTGAACTGCCCTGTAAATATGAGAGTGGGTTAGGCTGTGTTATATTTGAAAGATGAGGCTGATTTATGGTGGAGAGAGAGTGGAGCTAGATTGAGTGCTGTTGAAGGATTCAATTGGGATGCATTTGTGATTGCCTTGAGAGGGAAGTTTTAGCCTGCCTTTCTGAGGAAGCAAATAGCCCAAGAATTCATTAACCTTAGGATGGGTAGTATTAGGGCTGGCAATCAGGTCAGGTTGGGTTAATTTCAGGTTGACCTGATTTATATTTCAGGTTACTTACCCCTAACCCAAACCCGACATGATTCTAATTTCAGGTCGAAAATCATAACCCAAACCCGACCTTACCGATTTTGGGTTGACCCAAAATCAACCCAAAAGGACCTGAAATGAAATTCAACTATACACGCTAAGTTATGAAAGTATAGGTTAATGACCTGAAATGAAATTTAGGTGATCCAAGAAATGGGCTTGGCCCAATACAAATAAGAATAACAAAAAATAGGTTGTATAAGTTATGAAAGTCTGGGTTATTTTCAGGTTGACCCGATCTGAAAATAATCCGACTTCTAAATCAGGTTATTCGGGTTATTTTCAGGTTCAAAAAGTCAACCCGAACCTAACCCATTATATTTTTAGGTTGGGTTGGGTCGACCTATTTTTTATTTCAGGTCGAAAATCTCAACCCAAACCCAGAATTTTCAGGTCAGTTTCAGGTCGAGTTATCGGGTTGGGTTAACTTTTGCCAGCCCTAGGTAGTATGACCATCTTTGAGTACTACGGCAAATTCATAGCCCTGTCCAGATTTGCACCTGAGGTTGTAGCCACTGAGGAGCTTAAAGCTCAGAGGTTTGAGCAAGGATTAAGTGATGAGATACAGTGGGATTAGGAGGTGAGACCTTTTCGTCCCTACATGTTGTGTATGGGAGAGCATCTCATATTTATGGTCTACTGTCAAGGAGAGATAAGAAAAATGGAGTAGTAGGTGAAAAGAGGAAAGATTTTAATGCTGGAGGAAACCAAGGGAATTTCAAGAGAAACCGGAATGGTAATGGGAATTTCCAAGGGAGAAACAACCAAGATAACCGCAGCAAGGGTAGACCTAAGAGAGTGCATCACTGCAAGTTCCGTGACACAAACCATCCTGGGAAAGATTGTAAGGGAGAACCAGTGACTTGTAACTACTGCCAAAAGAAGGGTCATATGGAGTACGAGTGCTACTCTAAGCATGGTAAGGAACATAAAGGCCAGGGAGTGGAAATCAGGTCAGATAAGGATTCAACCAGTCAGGGAACCAAGGTCCTAAGTCTGGAGGACAGCAGAATAGCCAGGGGAACTATAGTAAGCCTGCAAGTGAGAACCCCAACCAAAGTAAGCCTGCGGGAAAAATGTTCATGATGAGTCGAAAGGAAGCTGAGAAATCTGGCGACGTAGTTTCTGGTAATTTTTATATTAACTCAGTCCTTGTTAAAACATTATTTGATTCGGGAGCAACTTATTCTTTTATATCATCATCTGTCCTAAAGAGTCTGGGGTTAGTAGACTATGAAGAAGTTGACTTGCCTATTAGTATTCCTACTGGAGAAATCATAAGGTGTACCAAGTTGTTTAGAAATCTGCCTTTGAAGATAGGTAGCTATGTTTTTCCTTCTGACTTGATAGAGTTTAATCTGGGAGATCTAGATGTAATTCTGGGGATGGATTGGCTAAGTTTATACAAGGCTAAGATAGATTGTGAAGTTCAGAAAGTAGTTTTAAGGAATCCTTTGGGTAAGCTGACTTCGTATCGACGTTTTGGGAAATCCAAGAACTTTGGGGTTATCTCCGCAATGGAAGGAAAGAAGTTGATGAAGAAGGGGTGTGAGTTATATTTCTGTAGTGTGCAAGATGTGAGTAAGGAAGTTGGGGTAAATATTGAAGATGTTCCGATTGTGAATGAGTTTATGGACGTGTTTATGAGTGAGATTTCGGGTATGCTGCCTAATAGAGCTGTTGAGTTCACCATTGACTTAGTTCCTGGAACTGCACCTATATCTAAAGCACCCTATAGAATGGCACCTCCGGAGATGAGTGAGTTGAAGACGCAGTTGCAAGAATTGTTCGATAAGGGTTATATTAGACCTAGTGCATCACCTTGGGGAGCTCATGTGTTGTTTGTGAAGAAAAAGGATGGAAGCATGAGGCTATGTAGTGATTATAGGGAGTTGAATAATGTAACCATCAAGAACAAATATCCTTTGCCTAGAATAGATGACCTATTCGACCAGTTGAATGGAGCGAGTGTGTTCTCAAAGATTGACTTACGTTCAGGATATCATCAATTGAGGGTAGCTGATAAGGATGTACCTAAGACTGCCGTTAGAACGCATTATGGTCACTATGAGTTCACTGTAATGCCATTTGGGTTAACCAATGCTCCTGCCATATTTATGGACTTAATGAATAGGATCTTTCATGAGTTTTTAGATAAGTTTGTGGTAGTTTTCATTGATGACATACTGATATATTCGAGGAATGAGGCTGAGCATGATAAGCATTTGAGGATCATTTTGGAGACATCGAGGAAAAACCAATTGTATGCCAAGTTCTCTAAGTGTGAATTCCGTTTGGAGAAAGTAGCGTTTTTGGGTCACTATGTGTCTAAGGAAGGAGTCTCAGTAGATCCTGCTAAGATTCAAGCTATGAGTGAGTGGCCAACTCCAAGGAGCGTGTCAGATATCAGAAGTTTCCTAGGTCTAGCAGGTTATTATAGATGATTTGTGAGAGATTTCTCGAAAATAGCGAGACCTATGACCAACTTGATGAAAAAGGAGTCAAAATTCGAGTGGAGTGAGAAGTGTGAAGAAGCTTTTCAAATTTTAAAAGAACGTTTGACCTCCGCGCCTGTTTTGACCCTGCCTGATGGGAATGAGGGATTTAAGGTATATAGTGATGCTTCGAAAGAATGGTTTGGGATGTGTGTTGCAACAGAATGGGAAGGTGATTGCGTATGCGTCGCGTCAGTTGAAACCTTATGAGGCTAATTACCCTACCCTTGATCTAGAGTTAGCTGCCATTGTGTTCGCCTTGAAGATTTGGAGACATTACTTGTATGGGGTAACTTGTAAGATCTTTACCGACCATAAGTGTTTGAAGTACATCTTTACCCAGAAAGACCTCAACATGAGGCAGAGGAGATGGCTAGAGTAGATAAAGGATTATGAATTAGACATCCAATACCATGAGGGGAAGGCAAATGTAGTCGCTGATGCGTTGAGTGGAAAGTCGAGTCATAGCATGAACGCCTTGATAGTTCCTGAGGAGTTGTGTCGAGATATGCAAAGGCTTAGCCTAGAAATCCTAAACCCTGGGGAGATTGAGGCAAGGTTGAGTGCTTTGTCATTGGGATTGTCAATTTTCGCCGAAATCAAAGAAGGTCAAGTCGGGGATGAGCACCTAGAGAAGATTAAGGAGAAGATGGGCCAGGGTAAGGAAGGTGATTTTAAGATCCATGATGATGGTAGTCTGAGGTTTAAAAGAAGGTGGTGTATACCACAAAAAGGTGATGAGCTTAATAGACGTTTGATGGATGAGGGCCATAATACACCGTACTCGGTGCACCCTGGGGGCGACAAGCTGTATAAGGACCTTAAGCAGATCTATTGGTGGCCTAACATGAAGCGTGAGGTTGCCGAGTTCGTGTCCAAGTGTCTAACATGTCAGAAAGTCAAAATAGATCATAAGCGACCCATGGGGAAGGTTCAATCCTTAGAGGTTCCGGGATGGAAGTGGGATTCCATATCGATGGATTTTGTAACTGCCTTGCCTAGAACAAGGAGTGGCAATGATACTATTTGGGTTATTGTGGACCGTCAGACGAAGTCGGCCGTGTTCATACCAATCAAAGAGACATGGAAGAAGAAGCAACTTGCGAAGACGTATGTTAAGCATGTGGTGAGACTACATGGAGTTCCAAAGGATATCATTTCTGACCGTGACACTAGGTTTCTTTCGAAATTTTGGAAAAAGGTCCAATTAAATCTTGGGACAACATTGAAGATGAGTACAACCTTTCACCCTGCGACTGATGGTCAGACTGAGAGGACTAACCAGACGATGGAGGATATGTTGAGAGCATGTGCTATTGACTTTCAAGGTAGTTGGGAGGACCAATTAGACCTGATTGAGTTTTCTTATAACAATAGTTACCATGCGAGCATTAAGATGGCACCTTTTGAGGCATTATATGGACGGAAATGTAGAAGGCCCATTTGTTGGAATGACTTTAGTGAAAATATAGTCTTGGGGATAGAGTTTATTGAGGAAACAGTTAAGAATGTCAAATTAATTCAGGCTCGAATTCAAGCTGCGCAAGATAGACAGAAGAGTTATGCTGATTTGAAGCGACGTGAAGATGAGTTTGCTATAGGTGATAAGGTGTTCTTGAAAGTTTCACCCACTAAGGGCGTCATGAGATTTGGGAAAAAGGGCAAGTTAAGTGCTAAGTATGTAGGCCCATATGAGATTTTGGAGCGAATTGGGAAAGTAGCCTATAGATTGGCATTGCCAATGGAGTTTGAAAAGATGCATGACGTGTTCCATATTTCCCAACTTAAGCGTTACATCCCTGATGAGCGTCATGTCCTAGAGCATGAACGAATTCAGATCGATAGTAGCCTCACATATGAGGAAAGACGTGTCAAGATTCTCGACAGGAAAGTGCGTAGTACACGCAATAAGGACGTCCACATCGTGAAAGTACTTCGGTCTAACCACGAATCTGAAGAGGCAACGTGGGAAGCCGAAGATGAGATGAAAAAGAAGTATCCAGACTTATTCCTTGAGGTGAGTTACGAGGGCGTAACTCGTTTTCTTTAAGGGGGATAGAATGCGATAGATTTCGCGCTTTTTGTCTATTTTTATGAGATTTTCATGCATATATATGCCTATGTTGGGCAATTGGTACATGTTAGTGCTAAAGAAGTCGATTCTCCGCATAAGAAAACGTGTTCATAAGTAACACATGTGTTTTAAGTTAGCAAAAGTGTGCACAAGTGGCACAATTCTTTATAAACTTTTGAAAAGACGAGTTCAAGTTTTGAAAATATGTGAGTTTTCGTGTCAAGTTTCGGGACGAAACTTCTTTTAAGGGGGGTAGACTGTAATCCCCCATAATTTTAAAGGATTTTATAAATATATTTTAGCATTATTATATTTATATTTTAGTTTTAAATGATTTGATTATTTAAAGAAGGTTGACTATTTTGAAAGTCAAAGAAATTATTTTATAGAAGGTAAAATGTTTGTTAGGCATGCTTTGAAAAATGTTTGAAATACTAATTGGATTTGGAAAAGAAGTTTAATGGGCTTGAGGAACCCAAATACTAGTCCTAGTAATGATAGGAGTTTAAATCATCAATCCTATTCATCACCAAACTCTATTTGAAGCCCGGTTCTATTTTTCCTAAGCCCATAAGAGGAAAACTATAAATACCCATAAACCCCAAATATTTTACCCACATATTATTTTCGTGTCTTTCGTTTTTTTTTTCTCTTCGGCCTTCACTCTTCTTCTCACCGGCTGCTACTCCTCACCGACGACTCGCCGCCGTCTGCCACCGTGCGCCGTCAACTAGCGCCGGGTGCTGCTGTGTACCGCCGGTCTTCCTCCCCTCCTCTTTTGCTTTGGTTTGGTTTTCTTCCTCCTCAAGTTTCAATTAAAGATCATATTTTTATGCTTTATTTTGGTACTAATCATGATTAATAACTTTAATTTACTGTTTTAATGATTAATCATGGATTATATATATTGAGTATTAAAGGAATAAAATTTCAGATTTGTTTATTATTGTTAGATTGAAGTTTTAATCATTAAAGCATGGATTTTTAGGGTGTTAATTATTAGAAAACCATAGTAGCATGTTGTATACTATGAGATTGGTTTAGATTATGAGTTTAAACATGTTTGCATATGTTTAAAGAGGGTTTTATGATTTTATAAGTTGCTGGAATTTCAGAAAAGATTTTATTTAGGGAGTTTTAAGAATTTTATTTACTAGTATGGTAGTACTATGCTAGGAATTAAAAGTAATTGAAGTTTTGATAGTAAAATCAACTTTTGAATATGTTTAAAGGGGATTTTGAATATTTTAAAGTTGCTGTATTTTTATTTAAGAGTATTGATTTTAGTTTATATTGATTTCTAGGCGGAGAATATTCTGTAGGAGACTTTTAAAGAGTTAAATGTCGTCTACCGACTAGTTTAACAAGGTACGTACATGCCTGTGTGCTATGTGATTAGTATCATGATTTAAAGAGGAAAAAGTTGTAGTATCATGTATAGGAACTTTATAAGTTCATATGTGATTTCTATATGATTGATTTCTACATGTTTTATGCCTGTGAGCAAGCATGTTAATTATTAGATTTATTACGAGTAAAGAATTGTCATGTTTGTATGGATTTATTGATACAAGCATGTGGATGGAAACTTTATTTATTAATTCACATGGGGGAATTAATATGTTATTAAGATTGATTCATGTTATTCATGTGTTCCCTTACAAGTATTATTTTCACTACTTTATGAGGACTGTGGGCCTTATTTGGTAAGTTGATAAGTATGCCTTTTAAAGGTAAGTTTGATTGTTGGCTAGGTTCAACAAATAAGAAAGTTGAAATTAAAAGAAAGTAAGTCTTGGGTTGTAAGTTGTGATCACTTATTAAATCCTAAGATAAAAGAAGTTCAGTTGTGAATGTTTGAATTGTATTTCTGTGTTTCTTGTATGTGTGTCATAACAAGTAATAACTTGTAAAGAACGTAAAGTGTAACGAGGATAGTTATAGACTTTAGACTGGTGCACGTCTAGAGTTGGACATTAGGAGTTTGGGTACATGGTGAGCGAGCCATGACTTTTTACTTGAGATGGATTGATCACCATCCCTTTTTCAGTTAGCAAAGGTTCCTCGATATCGCAGGTCATTTCTGGAATATGTGGTAGCTCCCGTATTTCGTCTTCTTAATGAAGGCATTAGTAGATAAGACAACTCAGGTCCAATAACTATTCCATTTGAGTAATAAAAAGATGTGTAGAGTTTAGTTCAGTTAAAGTTGTCTGCAGAATGTTATATGATTATATTATTATTTATTCCTGCATGTTATTTATTTAGTATCTTGCTAGGAACGTTTATGTATTATTATGTAGTACTCAACTTTTCTGATTACGTGCTTTGTTTGTATGTGTTGATCATGGCTTGGCCTTATTGATCCTGTGATGACCCAATTTTGGTGAGCAGATTCTCTAGAGCATTGATATTTACAGGTTCGCAGCCGTTGCATCATTGGGAATCTGGGAATGGAGAGCTTGTGTAATCTAGTATATAATATTTTCAGCATTAGTAGGAACGTATTATAATAAGTTTGTTTGAGTAGACCTATATAAAGTGCTTGATTCTAAAGTACTTATTTATTTATTTATGATAATAAAGTATGAAGTTTAGTTAGATGTTTTCCGCTGCAAAATTCTGAATAAGCCGATACGTTATCACACGGGCGATAATACTTGGGTAATTCTCTAAGTTTTATAATGAAAAGGTAATTCTGAAATGAGAGAATTATTGGGGTGTTACAGGGGGTGAGGGTACGAATATGGTCATAATGGACCAAATTCACCTATTGCCGGCCTTTACTAAATATCGATTCACAACAAATTTCACGCCAAAGAATAATCACATAATATTTTTATACACCATAAAAATATTTAGTTTAGGTTGGTTCAGGAAACACATAAAAGACTAAATTTTAGTGATATGTTATTTGGCAATCAAATTACAGGGTTCCTAACAGGTTGTCCAAAGATATTTGATTAATATTAGAACAGTTCATTAGGTCTTGATTAGCAAAAATAACATGTGGGCGATAAAAGAAATAAAGCAGGACAATCATATAATTTGAACAGAGTGATCAGGCAAGCATATGATAATATATAAACATGAATAACAATAATATGAATAGAAACAGTAGAACGATTATTACTTAAAGATCTACATCATGAAAATAAATTGTTAGTAACTTCTAGGCAATAAATATAATTGATTATTCAAGGATCCTTAGGAATTATACCTATGCGGCTTAGATTGAAGAACGCAACGATCTTTAGGCGGAGCAATCGTGGAACCAAGAACGTAGTATGATGAGGAATTGAAATTGATTTGATGTATTGAAAGTATTTTGAGATTCGTAATAGTATTCGTAAGTGTTCGTAAGGATTTTGTGTTCGTAATATAATAATGAAAAGTCGTTTCTGATTCGGGAAATCAACCCGTATTTATAGGCAAAATAAAATTGCGCAGCACGCGCGTCCAACGCTAGACGCAGTCCTACGTGGCAGGCGCAATGACACGCGTCTGGCGCAGATTGGCGCACCTGACGTAATTTGTCCAATTAGATGCGAACATGTGTGAATGCGTTTTTGAAAAGATAGAAAAATAGCTTGCGTCTCACGCAGGACTTGCGTCAGACGCAGGGCTCTGTGTGAGTCACAAGTCGACGTGTCAGGTGCTCATTGGCGTGCCTGACGCGATCTGGCCTATGTGTTGGATGCATGTGCCTCGCTGAGGGCAACCGCCGCGTCCAGCGCATATTCTAGCATATCCGTTTTTTTTTATCAAACGCGTCTTTTGAAGATAAGGTTTTATCCCTAAAATCCGGAGATTGAATTTCACGAAATAAAAATCTGATTTGTATTTAAAATATTTATCAAAGGTAATAAAAATATTTATAAAAAATATTTATTAAAATAATAAATGTTTAATTGGGTTCTTAAATGTACTTAAAATATTTTATGGGCTTAAAACACTAGTAGAATAATTGCTTATTGCTGCGGTTTTACCCATACGCAGCAATATATTACGTAAAAAGAAAAGAAAAAATATAAAATAACCATATTGCTGCGGTTTCGGCCGAAAACCGCAGCAATATAGTTTCAACGGAATTTTTTTACTATTTGACCAAAAATATTGTTGCGGTTCTTTTCAGAAACCGCAGCAATATGTCCTTAAAAAATATTTAAAGATGCTAGGTTTTTTTCATCCTCTCTCCTCTCTCAATTCACGCCTCTGCTCTCTCCTCTCTCAACTCATGCCTCTCTCCTCTCTCAATTCACGCGTCTCTCCTCTCTCAATTGAAATTTTGCAAAACTTCGAATCCTACCCTCTCCTCTTCCTTTTCGTACCTGCACAAACTCGTTCGTCCTTCAATTGAAATTTTTTCATGTGAAGCGCCATCGTTCCTCTTGCCAATCACACTTCGAATCCTACAACTCCTCTCAAACTCGTTAGCGCCATCGTTCGTTCGTTCTTCGTCGGCCGTTCGTTCGTCCTTCGTCGGCCGTTCGTTCGTTCGTCCTTCGTCGGCCGTTCGTTCGTTCGTCCTTCGTCAGTCGGCCGTTCCTTCGTTCATCCTTCATTCGTCCTTCGTCGGTCGGTCGTTCGCTCGAAACCCTAAATCCTGCCTTCGTTCCTATCCGATCTGTTTTGTTCCTTTTTTTTCGTTTTTTTTTTGTTTCCTTTTTTTTTTCGTTTTTTTCTTTTTTTAAGATCTTTATGTAGATTTTTTGTTTTAGGATTTTTTTTTTGATTTTTTTAGATCAGTTTCTTATTTTTTCAAATATATTTTTTTATTATTATATTTTTTGTAATTAGTCAGTTAGTTATAACAGTTGTTTTTTTATTTTTTTATTTTTTTATTTTTTCATTTCATTTTTTGATCTTTTGTATTATTTATATAACTAGGTTTTTTATCTTTATATATTAATGAGATTCATATGTCATTTCAGATTTGCTGTTTTTTTGGTACTATAATTTTGGTTTTTTATATCTGCCTTAAATATATTGTAATAATATATTTCAATTTGTATATTTTATATTTTTGAATTTTGTATAATAATTTTTTTTGTCATTAGTTTCAATCAATAGTGTTTTATTTTCTTTTAGCCTTTTTGTCTTTCAAATTTGATGGCAAATGCAAAAAAAAAAAAAAAAAAAAAAATTTATCTGTACCAGTACCTATTGCTAAACCGCAGCAATATGCCTATTTTTTATTATTAAATACAGCATATTGTTGCAGTTTTCTCCAGAAACCGTAGCAATATGCTTTATAAATCTGATATAAAATAAATATATTGTTGCGGTTTAAGACCGCAGCAATATATTAATTACCTATTGCTGCCCCATTAATTGTTGCAAGGCCAAAACCGCCGCAATAGGCCACTTAATAACCGCAACAATAAGCATTTATTCTACTAGTGAAACACAATTAATCATCATGAACAATCAATTGGGCTTTAGAATATCATTTCAGAACACAATTTGGGATTGGTTCTTCGGATTGTTGTTCCGTTAGGTCGTGCCAAGTAATACCGTGGTATGTTTCATCCTTACCCCTTAAATGGGGAGACATGATTATGTGTCTACAGAAGCCCCCACTTTGACTGAGGTTCAGGAAACCGAAATTCAAAGTATACGATGTCGAGACGGAGAACGATTCTAAACGCTCTGCAGTTTAGAACTGATCTATCTACGTCAGTCTATGCAAAACAAAGTTAGTAGGTAGGACAATGACTACAAGTAATCTGATTACCTACAGAAGAAGATGTTAGCAGATAGATGCAAACAACTCACATAAAGCACATAGTGATGCAATAATGCAAACTTAGACTCTCTAAGGATGCACAAGAAGCTATGCAAAGATTAAGGTTATGCAAAGCTAAGGGATGACACGTCATGCAAGGTCAGGTTTATGCAAGACTAGAATGTATGCAATGCATGATCAGGGTTTTGCAATGTTGCAATGCAAGGTCAGGATCTTACAAGGCTAGAAGATGTGTAGAATGATAGCATGAGTAGAAATGATTAGAATGATTACAAAGATTTTCGAAAAATGTTTTCAGTAAATAATCGGGGTCCATAAAAGAGGTCCGCAGATTGCAACTTTTCAGGAGTTTGACTTGATTTGGAGGAACCACCACATATAGAGGAAGCCCCCACTTTGGGTGAGCTTGCTTGGAATTAGGCATCTTGAGCCTTGATTGAAATGTAGTTGACATGTCTTGAAAGTTGAAAGTTGTCGTTGGAGATTCTTCTTTGGGAAATTAATGCAGGCCAAGTCAAATATCACCAGAGACCATAGAATAGTCGGAGGGTCCTTCAGGGACAAGGAGTGTTTGGATTGAAAAATAAAAAGGTTTAAATTTGTGACTCAAATGAATGTAGGTGGGAATAAAATGTTTTAACGAGGCTAGGTTCAGACTAGAGTCTATGTCGGGATCTAGAAAGAGATGCTCCTGAATTCTAGAAAGTCAAATCATTAGACCATGACTAATTTGTTTTATTGAAGCGGTCGGACCTCAAGATGAGGATTCCTACGTATCCTTACGGAAGCAGACCATTCGTAATTCTGATCTGATTTTTTTTATGTGCCCTAACTTTTGCCTAGGCCGCCCTTTCGGGGTTTCCAACCTAGTGGGCTTGGACATACCTTGGAGAAGGAGTTAGGATTGGTGAAAGGTTGAAAGGTTTAAGGCTTGAAGCTTTGATGAAATTTTAATGGGTTTGGTGAATGGAGGATCATGGATTTGGATTATATGGATTAAAGGTTTGATGAATCGAAGGGATTTGAATGAGGGATAGAACTTGTGTGCAAGCCCCCTAGCTTGATTTTTTTATTTATTTGCCTTTGGCTTTTTCTTTTTGTCCTGTGCGTTCTTTTGCTTTTGCTTTTTTTTTCGCACTTTGATTTTTTCACTTTATTTTTGTTTTTGCCTGGCATTGATTATTTTTTTTTTTTTTTTTGTAGTAAGGCTTGCACACAAGCTTTTGGTTTAGGGTATTGGAGGCTTGAAGATTATTTGTGGAGCTTTGATTTTAAAGGAATATTTGACTAATGGATATGATGGGTTATGGATGATGGAGGGAAGAAGGAAAAAACTCCTGATCCAAAGTATGCCCTTTTTTCATTTTTCTTTATTATTATTATTATTTTTATTTTAGATCTCTTTTTATTATTATTAGTCAATTTCATTAGGTGATTTAAGTTTCATCACTGAATTAGAAGCATAAATAAAATAATGGAAGGCCAATGAAAATGAAAAATAAAATGAAAATGAAAAATAAAATGAAATGAAAATGGAAAGACTATAATAGATAAATTCCTAAAGTGACATAGACTCGATGGGAAAGGAAAGAAATGGCTCAGGGTAAGGACTCTCTCACTCATCCTAGGAAACCAGAAACAAAAGACTAAGTCTTTGAATTGTTGATGCACTGTACAAAAGAGTTGCTAGTGATGCAGATTCTCGTTATAGCAAGTATTAGTAGTCTATTGTCATCGACCATGTTTCGCAGCTCATTTGTAGGATCCAACACTAGGTGTCAGATGTTCATTTTTATGTTGGAATTCGCAGTAGAAATATAGGTTGCACCTTTTGAATTTTCTTTTAGGTGCAGACCCTATGGAAGTGATCGCGCCTTTAATGTGAAGGCGGTAGACCCTATGAAGTGATTGTGCCTCTATTGTGAAGGCGGTCAAAAGTAATCTTTATGACTCTAAATGAAGTCGGGGTGGTGATAGTGCGATTGATGAGCTTTAGAGTAGGCACACATTTTGTTCCTCCTTTAGGCATTCCTAAGTTGTAATCTCTCGACCGGTCATGAACAGATTCGAGTGGACATTGCTTATAACTTTTTAGAAATCATTTTCGAAATGAGAAATGGAAATGAGAAATGGGGATGAAAATGGGAATGGGAAATGACTAGAAATGGTATGATTATGGTTATGATGGCGAAATGGGCCTAACTGTATGTATATGCAGATGTTGACTGGACTAGACTAGACTTTGAACTAAACAAGCAGATTAGACTAGACTCAAAAGGATTGCCTATGCTAGCTTCGCTAGATTTAGGAAGGAATCGGCTTCGCCAAACTTGATGATTTGGGGTTGCTATTGATGTAAGATAGGAGTAGCTTCACTAAAGTTGGAGGGTGCCTTTATGGTCTTAGGGATGACTAGCGCTAGGTCAATGGGTGCCGTTTTCGACTTAAGGGTGACTAGCTTCGCTAAGTCAAAGGGTGCCATTATGGACTTAAGGGTGACCAGCTTCGCTAGGTCAAATGTGCCATTATGGTCTTAAGGATGACTAGTTTTGCTAGGTCAAAGGGTGCCATTATGGTATTAAGTATGACTAGCTTTGCTAGGTCAAAGGGTGCCATTATGGTCTTAAGGATGACTAGTTTCGTTAGGTCAAAGGGTGCCGTTATGGACTTAAGGGTGACGAGCTTCGCTAGGTCAAAGGGTGTCGTTATGATCTTAGGAATGACCAGCTTCGCTAGGTCGAAGGGTGCCGTTATGGTCTTAAGGAACTTCGCTAGGTCAAAGGTTGTCGTTATAGTCTTAAGGATGACTAGCTTCGCTAGGTCAAAGGGTGTCGTTATGGTCTTAAGGATGACTAGCTTCTTTAGGTCTTAATGGTTTGGACTTCGTCCTATACGGGTTTGGAAATAGAATGGATTAGACTTAGGAAATGAGTTAGGCCTTATATGGACCTGATTTTGGACTTAGTCCTATAGTGGTTTGAAGTTAGACTTGGAAATGTACATGGGCTTGACATTGGACATGGACTAGAATTAGATTGGACTTTGATTGGAATAGACTTGGACTGGGCTTAACATAGACTAGGGTTCACATAAAGATGCAAATGGGCCTAGATTTTGACATGAGCTAGACTTATATGGGCCTAAGATGGACTCTAATGCTAGAGGGACTTATATGAATGCATGGACTGATCAAATTTAGAAGGACCTAGTATGAATGCAAAATGGGCACTAATGACATGGGCCTAGAATGAATGCAAGTAAATTGGGTTTGGTTGATTGGATTAGATTAAAGGAAGGTCTTTGGACTGGGTTTAGAATTTTCGAAATTCATTTTTGAAAGGAACCCCTTGTTTTTATCTTTTATTAGGAAAAGATGATGAATTAATTTTGAAATTAAAATATTTTTTGTAAATGTCGTATATGATGATGTTTAGCACATGCTTTTGAAAAAGAGTATAATAGAAGAGGGTGTAGGATTGATTTTGAAAAAATATAAGTTTTTGAAATTGTTGAATATGGTTGGGTAGAATTGATAGGGAAGATTGGTTGAACACCAGGGAGAAAATGGGAAGAGGTAGACAAATGCATTACAGCTCTAACTCTACAATAACCACTTTAGATGCACTTTTAAGACAGACTCGACCTTGCAGGAAAAGACTGATTTTTTTTGAATTCGGTAAGACCTTTGATTAGACCATGTACTACGTGAATGCAGACAGACAAACATAGGACTGAACATAGGATCGACCATTATGACGACTAAATCGAGGAAAAGCGTGCGATGCACAGGCTGCGTGCCGCGCAGTACTGCTGCGCACGGCGCACAGTTGTGCGTCTGGCGTGGGAGTGGTGCGCCAAGCACGACTTAATGCGCTTGGCGCACTACTCCTCGACATGTTTTTCGGGGATTTAGGCGACGTATTGGGCAATTGACGAATTTTCTATTGCTTGTAAGACGCAAATTTTGGAACAATGCATAATAATGACAATTTGACAGGATAATAAAAGGAAAAAATTACAATCACAGGCAAATGTCATATAACATGGATGCAAAAGTTCCAACCTAAAGTCTAGTTCTATGTTCAACTATGGACAGTTTTAGGTTAGGGCTGAAAAGGGTCCATGACTAAGAGATTGATCCCACGCTTTGTACCCCTGCTTAAAGAGGTGGTCACGTGTAAGACGCACTCCAGTTCTCAAGTCGGGAACAAGAGAAGAATGCCATGGTTGGGTAGGTTTGCTTATGACTAAGATCTAACACTATCGTTCAGGAAGCTTTTTGGAAGGACAAAGTGCAAACCCCCGGGGGTGACCTCACACATAAAACATGTGCTAATGAGGTAAGGTAGATTGTCCTTATGATGGCTGAACAATAGCCATGCATATGCAAAACAATATATTATTCAAAGTCATAAAATGAGAATGAATCGTATTTTTCAAGTTTCACCCACACATTTTAAAAAATAATTTTTTAAATTCCTCCCCAGTGGAGTCGCCAAATTGTAGGCGTGTTTTTATTTCGCCTACGCGGGATGAGCGCTTATTAGATTTGACTACTCCATTGTAAAGGTTTTATTGAAAATTGTTTTGAAGTCGCCAATAATTCTTTAAAGGAAGAATCATAAACCTAATTTGATATTGAAAACTGTAGGGACATCTTAGGGACTTATCCAATGTAGATTTCCCCGTCCTGACTCCATAGATGGTCAAAATGAACCAAAGATTGAGTTCGGAGGTGAGGGTACGAATATGGTCATAATGAACCAAATTCACCCATTGCTGGCCTTTACTAAATATCGATTCACAACAAATTTTATTCCAAAGAATAATCATATAATATTTTTATACACCCTAAAAATATTTAGTCTATGTTGGTTCAGAAAACACATAAAAGACTAATTTTTAGTGATATGTTAATAGGAAATCAAATTATAGGGTTCCAAACAGGTTGTCCAAATTATCTTAATAATTTTAGAATAGTTCTTTAGGTCTTGCCGTCTTGATTAGCAAAAATAACATGTGGCTGATTAAAGCAACAAAGCAGGACAATCATATAATATGAACATAGTGATTAGGCAAGCATATGATAATATATAAACATGAATAACAATAATATGAATATAAAATAAAGTATAGAAAAGGGATTAGAATATACAGTAGAACTGTTATTACTTAAAGATCTGAATCATGAAATAAATTGTTAGTAACTTCTAGGCAATAAATATAATTGATTATTCAAGGATCCTCAGGAATTATACCTATGTGCGCTTGGATTGAAGAACGCAACGATCTTTAGGCGGAACAATCGTGGAACCAAGAATGTAGTAGATCAGGAATTGAAATTGATTTGATGTATTGAAAGTATTTGGCAAAATTGTCAAAAATAATCCCAAATTTGGGCCATCTTCCACCATTAATCCCATGTTTCTTTTATCCGAGAATAATCCCAAGTTGGCATGTTGTCTTCCCATATTGTTCTCCTTCCTTTGGTGACCTGCTCAACAAGTAAAAATATCATGGGCCCCACTTTGTGTTTTTTTATTTAAATGTTGATCCATTTCCGTCGATAAAAAAAGGAAAAAAAATAAATGAAAGGGAAAGAATAGGTACTCACTTGAATAAGAAAATAAATAATAATGCAAAACAAACTTATACAACAAAAAAATCTAACAACAAACCCACGCATAAACTCTTAAATTCGTGGCCTCGTGCAATCATTACCAAACTCATAAATTTCGAAAATTCTAACTAACAAAGAGATATGATTAAAAATAAAAATAAAAACTTAAAATGCAATTTAAATTATAAAAAACTTAAACCAAAAGAGATATAATTAAATATAAATAAATTTTATACTTGAGGCCTACGATTTTTACCTACTAAGCAGGTTATCCTTGGAGTCGGACCAATATTAGAAGATAACATGCGAACTTGGGATTATTCAGGGAAAAACGATACTTGAGATTAATGGTGGAAGACGTCCCAAACTTTGGATTATTTTTGACAATTTTTCCAAAGTATTTTAAGATTCGTAATAGTATTCGTAAGTGTTCGTAAGCATTTTGTGTTTGTAATATAATAATGAAAAGCCGTCTCTGATTCGGGAAATCAACCCGTATTTATAGGCAAAAGAAAAATGCGTTTGACTCGCGTCCTGCGCCAGGCGCAGTCCTACGTGGTAGGCGCAATGACACGCGTCAAGCGCAGATTGGCGGGACTGTCATGGTCTGTCCAATCAGATGCGAATATGAGAACGCGTTTTTGAAAAGATAGAAAAATAGCTTGCGTCTCACACATGACTTGCGTATGACGCAGAGCTCTGTGTGAGTCACAAGTCCATGTGTCAGGCGCTCATTGGCGTGCCTGCCGCGATCTGGCCTATGTGCTGGACGCACGTGGCGCGCTGAGTGCAGCCGCCGCGTCCGACATATATTCCAGCATATCCGTTTTTTATCAAACGCGTCTTTTGAAGATAAGTTTTATTCCTAAAATCCGGAGATTGAATTTCACAGAATAAAAATCTGAGTTGTATTAAAAATATTTATCAAAGATAATAAAAATATTTATAAAAAAATTTATTAAAATAATAAATGTTTAATTGGGCTCTTAAATGGACTTAAAATATTTTATGGGCTTAAAATACAATTAATCATCATGAACAATTAATTGGGCTATAGAATATCATTTCAAAACACAAGTTTGGATTGGTTCTTCGGATTGCTCTTCCGTTAGGTCGCGCCAACTAATACCGCGATATGTTTCATCATTGGACCCTTAAATGGGGAGACACGATTATGTGTCTACACCTAGTCAGTCTTCGGACTATAAAGGTACAGTCTTAGGACTATAAAATTCCCTTGGTCTAGTTTGCATTATATGTAAACTCTAGTCAGTCTTCGGACTATAAAAGTTTAGTCTTAGGACTATAAAATTTCCCTAGGTCTAGTTTGCATTATATGTAAACCCTAGTCAGTCTTCGGACTAT
Source organism: Beta lomatogona (assembly GCA_947646795.1). Taxonomy (NCBI): domain Eukaryota; kingdom Viridiplantae; phylum Streptophyta; class Magnoliopsida; order Caryophyllales; family Amaranthaceae; genus Beta; species Beta lomatogona. The sequence continues at coordinate 220,540 of CANSNZ010001083.1, forward strand.
AAAAGTTGAGTCTTAGGACTATAAAATTCCCCTAGGTCTAGATTGCATTATATGTAAACCCTAGTCAGTCTTTGGAGTATAAAATAAAAGTTTTGTCTTAGGACTATAAAATTTCCGTAGGTCTAGTTTGCATTATATGTAGACCCTATTCAGTCTTCGGACTATAAAAGTTGAGTCTAAGGACAATAAAATTTCCCTAGGTCTAGTTTGCATTATATGTAAACCCTAGTCAGTCTTTAGACTATAAAATTTAAGTCTTCGGACTATAAAAGTTCATCCCGTAAGTCTAACCATCTTTATTTTCTACATTGCTTTGGGTCTAGTCTGCTTATTGTAAGTGCAAAGTCTAGTACTCAGTAAAGTTCAATCATTTAATCTGCTTGCATAGTCCAGTCAAGTCCATGTCTACATATGCATATAGTTAGCCTATACCAGTCCAAAACCCATAATCACTTCCATTTGCATTTCAAAATCATTTTCCATTTTCATTCCCCATTTCCAACTCTCATTTCCATTTCCTATATCGAAAATCATTTCTTAAAACTTACAAGCAAGGTTCACTCGATTTTGTTCATGACCAGTCGAGAGATTATAACATCGGAGCACTTAATGGAGGAACATAATGTGAGCCTACTCTAAAGCTCATCAGTCGCACTATCACCACCCCGATTTCATTTAAAGTCATGAAGATTACTTTTGACCGCCTTCACAATAGAGGCGCGATCACTTACATAGGGTCTACCGCCTTCACAATAGAGGCGCGATTCCTTCCATACGGTCTACACCAAACCCTGCACCTAAAAGAAAATTCAAAAGGTGCAACCTACATTTCTACTGCGAATTCCAACGGAATAATTGCACCTAACATCTAGTGTCGAATACCATCAAGTATGCTGCGAAACATAGTCGATGACAACAGACTTCTAATAATTGCTACAACAAGAATCAGCATCACAACAACCCTTTATTGCGCAGTGCATCAACAATTCAACAGGCTTAGTCTTTTAGTTCTGATTTCCTAGGTTGAGTCTGAGAGTCCTTACCCTAAGCCATTTCTGACCTTTTCCATCGAGTCTATGTCACTATAGGACTTCATCTATTATAGCCTTTCCATTTTCATTTCATTTTCATTGGCCTTCCATCATTTTATTTATGCTTCTAATTCAATGGTGAAACTTAAATCACCTAATGAACTTGACTAATAATAATAAAAAATAGATCTGAAAAATAAAGAAAAATGAAAAAGGAAATACTTTGGATCAGGAGTTATTCCCTTCTCCCTCTATCATCCATAAGCCATCATTAGCCAAATAACCTTTCAAAATTAAAGCTCCACAAACAACCTTCAGACCTTCCAATACCCTAAATCAATAACTTGTGTGCAAGCCTTACTACATAACAAAAAAAATATAAATACCAGGTAAAAAAACAAAAAAGTGAAAGAAATTCAAAGTGCAAAAAAAAAAAGAAAAGAAGAAGATGCAAAAAAGAAAAAGCCAAAGGTAAAATAAAAAGTCAAGCTAGGGGGCTTGCACACAAGTTCTACCCCTTATTCAAATCCTTCAACCCAACAAAACCTTTGCCTATATAATCCAAATCCATGATCCTATGTTCGCCAAACCAATTGACCTTTCATCAAAGCTTTAAGCCTTTCATCAACCCTGACTCCTTCTTCAAAGTATGTCCAAGCCCACTAAATTGAAAATCCAAAAGGGCGGACTGGGCACAAAAAAAATAGTAATATAAAATTCAATCATATCCAGAACTACGAATGGTCTGATTCCACAAGGATATGTAGGAATCCTCATCTCGAGGTCCGACCGCTTACATAAAAAAATTAATCAAGGTCTAATGATTTGACTTTCTAGAATTCCGGAGCATACTCTTTCTAGATCCCGACATAGACTCGAGTCTGAAACTAGCCTCGTGAAAGCCTTTCCAACCTACATTTATATGAGTCATAAATTTAAACCTTTTTATTTTTCAATCCATGCTCTCCTTGTCTATGAAGGACTCTCCGACAATTTTATGGTTTCTGGCGACACTTGACTTTGCCTAAATCACTTCCCAAAGAAGAATCCCCAATGAGAACTTTCAACGCTCAAGACAGATCGGTTACATTTCAATCAAGGCTCAAGGTGCCTAATTCAAGGCAAGCTCACCAAAAGTAGGGGCTTCGTATATATGTTGTGGTTCCTCCAAATCAAACTCCTGAAAAGTTGTAATTTGCATATCTCATTTAAGGACACCGATTATTTACTAAAAACGATTTTGGAAAATCATTCTATCCATCTATGATCATTCTATCTCTCTACATATCCAGATCTCCTAGCCTTGCATAACCCTGATCTTACATTACATTTCATACATCCTAGTCTTGCAGAACCCTACCTTGCATGACATGTCATCTTCCTTAGCTTTGCATAACCTTAATCCTTGCATAGCGTCTCATGCATCCTTAAAGAGTCTAAGTTTGCATTTTTACATCATTATGTGCTTTATCTGAGTTGTTTGCACCTATCTGCTAACATCTTCTTCTGCAGGTAATCATATTGCTTGTATGTATTGTCCTGCCTACTAACTTTGTTTTGCAGAGACCGACGTATATAGATCAGTTCTAAACTGCAGAGCGTTTAGAATCGTTCTCCGTCCCGACATCGTATACTTTGACTTTCGGTTTGCTGAACCTCAGTCAAAGTGGGGGCTTCTAACGACACATAATCGTGTCTCCCCATTTAAGGGCCCTATGATAAAACGTACCACGGTCTTAATTGGTCCGACCAAAGGGCAGAGTAGTCCGGAAAGCACTCCCAAAACTATTTTGAAAAGTGTTGAAGTCCTATTTTTAAGCTCACTTAATTATTCATGATAATTAATAATACTAGTAGAAAAAGGACGATTTGCGTCCCCCCAAGTGCGTCGCATGAAAGGCAAAACGACGCAAAAACATAATTTGTGTCGCATGCAGTGAAGAGTGCGACGCACAATATGGGTACAAAGCATTCGGTAAGAGCTATATGCGTCGCACCTTGTTGGTGTGCGATGCAAAAGTGGTATTTGCGTCGAACCCTTAGGCCCATCCGACGCAAATCGTTGTATCCAAAAATTGTTGCAAAAGGGTTATTTGTGTCGGACCCTCAGGCCCATCCGACGCAAATCGTTGCAATTGGTTATTTGTGTCGGACCACTTGGCCCATCCGATGCAAACTACTCCCCCATTTCTCGCCCAGCAGCACTGCTACCCAATTAACCCAACGTCATTATTTTGTTTTGGAGCCTAAGTTACACGAAAAAAAAAACTAACCCACTCTTTCTTCTCTCTCACCTGCAAACGACCCCCTCACACTCTCGCCAGCGCTCCCTCACCCTCGCCGGCGCTCCTTCACACTCGCCGGCGACGTTGCTTCTCCAACGGTTTCAGATTCGCACTTTCTCTCTCTCATTCTCGGTAGGTGCCACGCTTTCTCTCTCTCATTCTCGGTGCTTCTTCGCCCCACTTCGCCGGTGAAACTTGTCGTCTTCTTGCCGCCGACATTGACCGGTGATATTCACCGGCGTCTCCTCGAACGACTTCCTTTTCCCCCAGTCGCTCCGGTTTATCTCACCCACGACCTCCTCTAATTACGGTGTCGCGCCGCACCCAACTGCTGCTCGTAGCCCCTGCCGGTCGGCTGCCTAGTCGGTTTCTGTCACCGGAGCACTCCTCTCGCCGGCGCACTATCTCTCTCCGGCAATGTAAGTTTTGTTTTTTTTTTTAGTATTTTTTTTACCCCTTTTCAACATAATGCAAGTGAGCATTGTCATATTATGTAAGCCTTTTGTCTTTGAGGCATATATGCATGTTCTCTCAAGTTCTTTTCAAATTTTGATGGTTTATCCCAGTTAATTGATGTAGTGTCTATATTAATGAAGTATGGAAGTGTTGAAAAGTAATACTTGGTTAATGCCCAATTGCAGTTGCCACATTCCGTCCTCTACTTATCGGCTTGCCGGTGCTCCAAGCTCACCTCGTTGTGCTAGTCTTCGCTGCTCATTGAGAGCAGAGGTATATGTTATAGCTTTTGGTTTATGTTTATTTGTTTTATTTGTTCCTATAATGTTGAATTATGTGATTGGAAAAGTATATATGTAAATTGTTTGGTTATTATGTGATTGGGAAAGTATATGTTGAATTGCGACCAAACCTATATGGACAAACCTTAATGGTGTGGGGAGGGAAATCTAAGGAATGGATTGGTTTGTGCTGTTTAATTGCAATGTGTGCATCATTGGCCTAGATACCCGTTCGAGGTTTACTCATCAGGAGTAAGTCTTGAATAGTCCCCGGTTTGGGACTATCTTTGAGTTTCTTATCTCACTTAGGATGTAAATGAATGTTTGTTTTTCGATTCTAAGAAAGATCTAGCTCATTTCCCTAAGCGTTCTCTGGGTACATATGTTGATAGTTTACCTACTATCTTCATCGTGTACTTGGAGAATTGTAGGGAGGTGCTGCCGGATTTTTCTTAGAATTGAAAAGCAAACATTCATTCACTAGTGAGATGAGAAACTCAAGGATGGGTTAGGTTGGAGTGATAAGGACCCAAATGTTCATGACTGCATTCGATAAGACACTTTGAATGATGTGATCGATATATTGTGTTCTTGTTTGGTGTCTCTAGTGTATGAATATGGATCGAACCCGGATGTATGGTAATCGGATTTCGGCGACATTTCTTCAAGGGGTTGATGAATTTATCAGGGTTGCGTTAGAACATCAATCGCAGAACGGGTCAAAGTTAGTCTTGTGTCCTTGTTGTGATTGCAATAACTCTAGGGAATATCGTGATGTGGATCAAATTAAGGATCATTTGATTTGTCGTGGGCTTAAGAGCAACTATACTAGGCGGACATGGCATGGAGAGTTTTATGATCAGGGTATGAGCTCCACTAGCTTTTGTGATGATTTGAATGTTGATCACGTTGATGTTGAGGTTGATATCTAAAAAGGAGAGGATAATAATGATAATGATAGGGTAGATGATGAGAATGATAAGGTGGATGATGAGAATGATAGGGTAGATGAGATGTTGCACAATTTAGAGGATGAAGGAACCGATCGTCCGAATATGTATGATAATATTTTAAGTGCAGCGGACAAACCTATGTATCCGGGTTGTAAGAATTTCACTAAACTTTCTGGCATCCTTACATTGTTCAATATGAAATCGAAGCATAGTTGGACAGATAAAAGTCTAAGTGAGTTGTTCACTTTTTTACAAGAATTGCTACCTGAAGGGAATGAAATTCCCAACTCTACCTATGAGGCAAAGAAATTGTTGTGTCCATTAGGTATCACTAGTAGAATTTTTGCTTATTGCTGCGGTGGTATTGCTGCGGTTTTACCCGTACGCAGCAATAAGCCAAGAAAAAAAAAAAGGAAAAATTGGAATTAAACATATTGCTGCGGTTGTGGCTGGAAACCGCAGCAATATGTGTCAACGGAAATTTTTTCAAAATTCATTGACTGATTTGACCAAATCTATTGCTGCGGTTTCCACCCTAAACCGCAGCAATAGATTAAAATATTATTTTTTTAATAATATTTTAACCTATTGCTGCGGTTTCTTTAAGAAACCGCAGCAATAGGGTCATTAGGGTTTCTTTTTATACTCTTAATAGTTGAGCCGCGCCATCTTCCCTCATAATTTACCCCACTTCACGATTCTCTCTCACTCCTCTCACAGCAGTCTCCTCTCTCCCCTCTCCCCTCTCATCGTCGCCGGCCTTTCTCTCCTCTCATCTTCGGCGGCCTTTCTCCCCTCTCGTCCAAACACGCTCATCCTATCATCTTCGCCGGCCCTCTCCTCTCACTCATCGTCGCCGACTCGCAGTACCTCTCTCCTCTCTCATCTCACGGCGGCCTTTCTCCCCTCTCGTCCAAACACGCTCATCCTCGTCTTCCAACTTGGCTCGTGGCTAGGGATCGCCGTTGCTCGTGGGTCGTGGCTCCTGATTCGCCGGCGCTCGTGAGTCGTGCCATCTTCGACTTATCTTCGTCATCCTAGTCGGTGTTCTTCAAGATTTCCGGTTGAAAATTTTAGTTTGTTTTGTTCTAGGCACAAAGACTTGTAATTTTTGAATCGTTCTCAACTTTTTTTTTCGTTTTTTAGATCTGTTTGTGATTTTTTGTTTTAGGATTTTTTTTTTTGATTTTTTTCGTTTTTTTAGATCTGTTTTTAGATTTTTTTGTTTTAGGATTTTTTTTTTATTTTTTTAGTTTTTTTAGATCAGTTTCTTATTTTTTGTTTTTATTATAATTTTTGTAATTAGTCATTAAGTTGTAATAGTTGTTTTGTTATTTTTACTTTTTCATTTTCCTTTTTGATCTTTTGTATTATATATGTAATTAGTTTTTTTAGCTTTATATATTAATGAAATTCATGTTATTTAATCTTTAGTTTGTCTGCGAATTTGGTCGATAGTGGATGGGTTAGTTGCATGATTTAAATCTTTCAAATTTAATTGCGAAATTCAAAAAAAAAAAAATTGTTTTTTTTACCTGTACTAGGACCTATTGCTGCGGTTTTGGGCAATAACCGCAGCAATAGGCAAGATATTGCTGCGGTTTCTAGCAAAAACCGCAGCAATACGTTGTACGTTTTTAATAAAAAATAAATATATTGATGCGGTTTTGGCTAGAACCGCAGCAATATGTTCAAATATTACTGCGGTTTAAAACCGCAGCAATATATTAATTACCTATTGCTGCGCCCTTTATTGCTGTGCAGCAAAAACCGCCACAATAGGCCACTTAATGACCGCAGCAATAAACAATTATTCTACTAGTGTATGGAATATGAGAAGATACATGCATGTCAAAATGATTGTGCGCTGTATCGAAATGAGTACAAGAATTTGGGTGAGTGTCCAAGGTGTGGAGAGTCTCGGTACAAGACAAAGGAGGATGATGAAGGGGTCAGAAAGAAAGAAACTCTGACGAAGGTGCTTTGGTATCTTCCAATCATTCCGAGATTTAGGCGTTTATTTTCGGATGAAAATAATGCTAAATTATTAAGGTGGCATGCGGATGAGAGGAAGAAAGATGGGATGCTTAGACATCCGGCCGATTCTCCGCAATGGAGAAATATCGACCGAAAGTTTTCCAGTTTTGGTAAAGAACCTCGAAATCTTAGGCTTGGACTTTGTACGGATGGGATGAACCCATTTGGCACCCTAGGTACCCAGCATAGCACTTGGCCGGTTCTACTGACCATTTATAACCTGCCCCCCTGGTTATGTATGAAGCGCAAGTTTATTCTGCTATCGCTTCTTATCTCGGGTCCTAAGCAACCCGGAAACGACATAGATGTGTATCTTGACCCACTCATTCAAGATCTGAAATTGTTGTGGGATGAAGGTGTTTCGATGTTCGATGCGCATGCCAAAACTGAATTCACGTTACGTGCCATGATATTTTACACGATTAATGATTTCCCGACTTATGGGAATTTGTCCGGGTATACAGTTAAAGGAGTAAAGGCATGCCCTATTTGTGATGAGGATATGATTGATGAGCGGTTACATCATTGCGGGAAGAATGTATACCTGCATTATCGTACATGGCTTCCTTTAGATCATCCATTTCGTAAGAAGAAAAAGTTGTTCAACGGAAAAGTGGAGATGAGAGAAGCCCCTGTACCTTTACGTGGAAAACAGGTTTCTAGGCGGGTAAAGGATATTGAAACAATGTTTGGCAAGCCTTTTAAAAGTGTCTCAAAGAACTTATACAAGAAAAGGTCTAAGTTCTGGGACCTCCCATATTGGGAATGTTTAGAAGTTAGACATTGTCTTGATCTAATGCACATTGAGAAAATTGTTTGTGATGCCATTGTCGGCACATTGTTGAATATGCCCGGGAAGATAAATGATGGAGTTAAAGCTAGGAAAGACATGCTGAAATGGGCAGACCAGAACTAGCACCTCAGGAGCGAGGACAACACTATTATCTTCCACCAGCTTGCTACACTTTGTCCAAGAAGGAGAAAACGAGTTTTTGTGAGTCTCTGCATAGGTTAAAGGTCCCTGCTGGATACTCGTCAAATTTTCGAAACCTTGTCTCACTGAAGGACTTAAAACTCGTTGGTTTGAAATCTCATGATTGTCATATCTTGATGCAGCATTTATTACCAGTTGCAACACGAGGAATTTTGCCTTCCCAAGTAAGATACACGATAACAAAGTTGTGTTTCTTCTTCAGAACTATCTCTAGCAAGGTGATTGATCCTAACACTCTAGATAACTTGCAAGCTGATGTAATAGAGACGATGTGTCGCTTTGAAATTCCCATCATCGTTCTTTGACATCATGCCTCATTTGATAATTCATCTTGTCCGAGAAATTAAACTTTGTGGGCCCTTTTGTATGAGGTATATGTGGCCTTTCGAAAGACATATGGGTACTTTGAAGGGCAAAGTGATGAATCCAACCAGACCAGAAGCAAGTATTGTCCAAAGAACAGTTGCAGAGGAAGTATCTGAATATGTAAGTCAATATTTAGCACGTGCAGAAGCAATTGGATTGCCAAAATCTAGACATGCAGGAAGACTTGATGGTTGTGGTACCATTGGTAAAAAGATATTGTGTCTTGATGGATAGTTGAAAAGAAAAGCAGAATATTTAGTATTAGAAAATCTGAAACAAGTTCATCCTTACTTAGATGAACACATGACTGTTCTTAGTGTTCAGTATCCATTGAAGAATAAACGTGAGTTGGTGATTGAGCATAATCGTTCGTTCGTTGATTGGTTTAAAGAACAAGTTCTGAACCAATTATTTGACCCAAAAAATAAAGTATCGGATACGTTGAGATGGTTGGCATATGTGTCAAAGATGCAAGTTCTTTCCTATGAAGGGTATGACATCAATGTTTATTCATTTTACACGAAGCGGCAAGATGACAAATCCACGATGCAAAAACAGTGATGCTACGTTGGGGGCTTTGTCATCAGAGTATACAAGTAGAAGGGATAGAACAATTGTTGAGACCATGAAGTCTTACTACGGGTTCATTGAAGAGATATTAGAACTTGACGACGTTGACTTCAAAATTCCGCTTTTCCGATGCAAGTGGGTTGATGTTCGCCGTGGTTTAAAGAAGGATGAACATGGCTTTTTTACATTAGTCAATTTTCAGCCGGTTAGGGCATCATGAAGATAGTTTCATATTGGCATCACAAGCAAAACAAGTTTTCTACATGGTTGACCCTGTCGATTCGAAATGGTCTGTTGTCATTGAAGGTAAAAGGAGAATACTTGGAATTGATGATGTACATGATGAAGAAGAATACGATGCACAATTTAATGAAGTTATTACTTCGTCAATAGTCATTCCAAGTACATTAGGGGAAGATTTGGACCCAAATTACATTCGTCAAGACCATAATGAGGGATTTTACGTTGTCAAAGAAAAAACTGATTGATAGGTAATTTATGTAATATTATTGCAACTACAATTGTTTATAATCTTCTATTTTTTATACTTTATGCATTGTTAACAGAATTTTGAAGTACTTCATTTATGAACCTAACATGTCTTTGGTTGGTATTTGTATTTGGTTTCAGGTGTAGTGATGGAAGATGAGATAATGCATGATGCATCAGATGATCGGCAGCCACGTTATGAGGCCGAGATTACTGATGGATGTAGTAGGAAGAAAAGAGTGAGTAAGGCTAGAGGTCCTACAAAAGGGATTCGTTCCATACCCGAGGTTCAAAGAGTGCTTCAGTGGGATGAGGTGATACGTCCGATTGGGGAGCATGTTGGTGCGTACAAGACACATTGCGGTAAAATCAGTAGAAGCAAAGTGTCTATCTTGTATGATAGTTGGGATGATGTTCCACTAGGCCTTAAATATAGTTTATGGGAAGATGCTAAAGTAAGTAACCCATGTATTTTAAAAGTCATTTTTTTAATTTAATTGAGATCTTGTTTATTAGTTACTAATCGTGTATTATTTTTTAAATTGAAGAGAGAGTTTGGAATAGTTGAGGATGAGAGAAAGAAACGAGATGTGTTGACTACTTGTGATAAGCGGTGGAGGGATTTCCAGTCAAAATTGGTTAGTCGATGGATCACAAAAACGAGGAAGGGGCCTAACAATGATAAGCAACCGTATGTGCTCTATCCTTTCATTACGGAAGAGATTTGGAAGCAATTTGTGACAAAGTGTAGCTCTGAGGAGTTTAAGGTATATTATATGTACGTTACAATCACATAATATGTTATAATCAATTTTTTATGTTGTGAATATTGACTATATACTTGTTTTTATATTAGGCTAAAAGTGAAAAAGCAAGAAAGGCTCAGGCTGCCAACATTCATCCTCATTTTCTGGGTCAAAAGTCAAATGCAGAGATGATTCCTGTTTGGAAGAGAAAAAGGGTATATCCCTTCATCATCTACAACATCCTCTGTTGACTCATCCACATCTTCAGCTTTTTCCTCTTTGTCGGATCGAATTTTGCCATGGCTTCTCGCGAGATCGAAAAAAGATAAGGAAGGAAATCTTTTCTTCCCTAATGAAGAAACACAAAAGATAAAAGAGTCCATTGTAAGCATTTTTCAAATTTTATGATATTTTCTTGTCTAATTACTCGTATTCTACTAATCATATGAATTTTTTTAAATGGACGCAGGATGATTGAAAAAGGAAAGAAAAGGAAGGAGAGTTTGTTCCAGGTCGAATGGATGATGCTCTATCACGTGCTTTACAGAGGAAAGACTGGGCGTGTGTTAACGGCTGGGCGTAGCATTGGGATTACATCTATTTGGGGAGATCCTGATCGGAGTAATACTGCTCGAAAGGGTGGGGGCATGGATGATGAGGAGATGCAGGAGTTCGAGGCTAGAGTGAGCCAAAGAGTTAGAGAACAGACGATGCAAGAGATGAACTCGAAGATAGATGCAATAGTTTAAGAAAGGTTGATGGCTTTTACGGCGCAATTAGGTCTTCAAGCACCAAATCAACCAAGGGAAGATGCACCGGTCCGAAGTCCTCACACTCTAGTTGATCCTAGTAGCTGTCACTCGGGGGGCAATGATCCATTTGTGAACTTGCAGGTATAAGTTTATTTTATATCTTCTAAGATTATGATATTATGCTTCTCAAACACTTAATTAATGTCATTGTTTTCTCCTTGGATGTTAAGAGTCAAGTTCCATGTCGTTTGGCTAGCGGATGTCTCAGGGCCGATCATTGTAGCTGAGGGTACCGTTCATCCATAACTGGGGTCATCATCACATCCTACGGCCGTGAAAGTGAGTGTTGATAATTTCTTTCCTGACTACGTAGATGCTCCAGTTCCACTACCTACGCCATACATCGTGAAACTCGGTCAAGCTGAGGGTTCATTCATGGAATGGCCGAAAGAGTTGGTATTCATAGTCTCAGATAATCAGGTAACTTATGTTTAATAATATCTTGACTTATATACTACGCAAGCTTGATTGATATATGACATAAACTATATACATATATAGTATGAATTAAAAAGAAGTCGAATTGAATTAGGAACATTTGCCTGAGGGAGGTGCGATCAAGAATAAGAAAAAAAAATTTAGTTGGTAGTGATCTTTGCACCGATGAGTCTGCACATAGGTACATAGATCCTTTTATTGACTTATCACTGGAGGAGATGGATGATATTGTGAAGGATATGCACCGCTTATTTTGCAACCGGCCCTCAGATGAGCCTTTTAATATGCATGTTATGAAGGGTACCGTCTTCAACTATGATAGTGATCAGCTGATCATTCTCTCGTGACAAGATGTTTTTTAATTCCTCACGGGAGCATGGCTTAATGTATCCATTTTGCAAATATTTATGATGTGAGAATTCTCAAACTCTAAACTAATTAACATTGATATTTATTTTTATTGTTTCTTCTAAGTATAAGTATTTAGAGTGTAGGTATTTGGAAGAGGAGTCTGAACCAGAGGGTACTATTGGTTTCATGTGTCCAAGTATGATTTCGGTGACCATGATACGCAATGAACCAGATGTCGTGATCAACTACATGGCAAGTACAATGAAAGCATATCAAACTATGCGTTTCATACTAGGTTCGTATATTCAAAAGTATGTTAGTTAAACTAATCTTTTCTTTGTTTTATCTATATGAACTTGTGGTTATATGAACATCACATTTTGTTTCATGCCTTAGGCAACATTGGATTCTTCTTGTCATTTGTCTATCTAAGAAAGCGGTATATATATTTGATTCGCTACAGAGAGAAAGAAAATTAGCTATCAAAGTGCCGCTGAATACGTAAGTTCATAGTTGTTATACATGTTAATTAATTTACATGTATTTTATGATATTTTAAATAATTTACAAATGTTTATAGTTATTAATTGTTACAAAATTTCTATACTTAGTGCATATACATGTTTCACGCGCCTTGAAGGATTCAATAAAGGAACTAAATTGTCTTGGATAACGATCCCGGTAAAACTCTTATGTTTTGTATTTCGTACACATTTTATAATTCTATTTAGGATTTAATTTTTGATTCTAATATATCTTAAATTTGGTGTAGTGTGCTCAACAATCGGGAGGAGCGGAATGCGGCTATTTCGTGATGAAAAACATGCTTGAAATCGTCCGCCTGCACTATGATTCAGGTAATTTACAGGTTGTGTATGTATGTCGTAAATTTGTTATTTATACTTATAGAATTTTCAAGTATATTAACTAATTTAACATATTTTTAGGATTTTCCACCAAGTCCTCGGCCATACTCCGCAACTGAAATCGACGAACTTAGAGAACTTTTTGCAAAATACTTTGTAGCGGTCGTCAAAGCTGCAAACTAACTACTTATTAGTATATATGTATTTATAGGTTGAAAAATATTTTGTTGATTGCCTGATTGCAATATTGGTTGCTTTGAGATGTACTGGAACAGGTTTTGGTATATATACAAAATTCTCCCAACGATTTCTTGGGTTGTCCAAATTACAAAGAAGACTCTGCCGAATTTTCTGCTCATAATTATTAATATAATGTTCGTTTAGTTTTGAAGTTTAAGTTAAGGTTGTGTATATTGAAAAAAAAAACCCCCCAAAAATCATCATTTGCATCGCATGTTGATTCATGTGCAACGCAAATGAAACACATCTGCGTCGCACACCGAGCAACATGCGACGCAGATGGTAGCAGGGGCTGCTGGCACTGTGGCTCCGTGTGAGACGCAGGGGATGGTAGCAGGGGCTGGTGTGCGACGCAGATGTGTTTCATTTGCGTCGCACATGGATCAACATGCGACGCAAATGGTAGCCCGATGGATCCACAACATTCAGTAGCCAAGCTCTATTTGCGTCGTGTGGTGGTCGGTGTCCGACGCAAATGCTGAGCATTATGCGTCGCATGCTTGTCCGACGCAGATCATGTATCCTGATTTGCGTCGAGAGCTGTGCCGTCGGACCCATGTCCGACGCAAATGACCGCCTCGCATCCGACGCAAATCATCAATTCTGTACTAGTGACTGTACTCCTTCAAATAAATTATATGTAGCAACAATAAAGAATATCAATAATCACAGAAAGAACATTCATGGAGGCACGGGGTAAGACAACAAGCTTCTAAGACAGATGAATTCGCTGTAAGATTATATTACGTAGATGACAATATTGAGAAGCAGCTAGAATTTTAGTCCAAATAATGACAAGTCTCAATAACATCACATGGTTGTATTTGGATCATGGAACCCTCACTCACTGAAATTATATACAGTTTTTAGAACTCACTCGTGACTTCCCATCAATGACTTCATGTCCTCCTCACAGTTGCAAGAAAGAAGAACAATAATAGCATAAAGTCAAACTATAGCTTGATTAATATACCCACTTGATTAAAATGCAACCTCCCTAAGCTCCATTAGTGACCACCTAATGTAATTCATTCAAGACAAACAAATTAAATATTTGACTTTGAGTGATATATAAATTTCACATATCAAATTTCATCCCAAAAACATCATTATATTCCCTCAGCTTCAATCACCTAAACTGGGTCCAAACTAAATGATCATAAAACTAGAAGTGAAATATAGAAACATATGGTATAAATTCAGTCAAGATGAGTACTTACCTTAATAAATAAAAAATTTGCCCAGATTAAAATTCAGTTGAATTACAAAGAACCGTAACAAAATCAAACAGGGCAAATAAGAAGAATAATATTTGAAAGAAGGGATAAAAAATTGGAATTGGAAGGGGTAAATCAGAGAGATTGGTAATCCAGCAATAGAAGTAGCATCAACTTGGATTTCAGAGAAGAATATATATGAGAGAATAGTTTTGTGGAGGACAAGATAAGCAGTCCCAAATGACCCTATTCCAATTTGCTCAATCACTTCATAATCATCCATCTTACACTTCACTTCTCCATTTTCTGCCTCCATTTTTGAAATTAACCCTTCAAAAACCAAGAAATATCCCAAAAAAATTTAGGATCTGAGAAATTTTAGTTCAACCACGCACTACAAATTTAAAGCACAAGGTAGAAACTTTGAACATAAAAATGAAATTGGAATCAATGTTAGTTTACTTACCTTTACACAAATTCTTGAAAGAATGGAATTTGAGGAAAATAAACTTACGAAATAAAGTTTTACTAAAAAAAGAAATCTGAGCAAGAGAAGTGGAGAACAACAAAAGCAAAGTAGCAGAAATATGTGAATTGAACGAGGAAGCAGTTTATTACACTAGAGTGAGAGAAAGGAAGGTGAGAGAAGACCAAGAAGTTGAACTGTTGAAGTATGATAGATAGCAAATCCAATCTTGGAGGCCCGCTTATTGAACTTCGAATTGATCGAACTTGAGGATCTAGGCCCTTTTACTAGGGAAACACCGAAACATCAGATCTAAAAAATGACGAAAACAACAACAAACCCTAGAACAATTTTGAAAACAAAAGCAAAGATCACCACACTCCAGATCCAAATCACAACGGAACCCTAGTAAAAAAAACTCACCCTAATAAACAGATTACGAGTTTCTCACTTAAAATTAAACTTCAATTTTAGAACTGTGCACATTCCATTTGCCAATTGCAAACACAACCAAAATCCACAATAAACAGTTGCATTTCATGTAAAAATTACCCAAAACTTCAATTCTTGACATAGAAAAGAGAGAAAAAAAGGAAGAAATGCCTGAGGGAGACGGAGGGAGGGTCCGTGGATGAAGGGGCGACGGAGGAGTACTTTCACGCAGCGAGTTCGACGACTAAGTGAACCAATTGAGAGGGAGACTGAAGGAGCGAAGGGCGTTGGAGGGACAACGGGAGCGAAGGGGTCGGCGGAGGGACGACGGAAGCGAAGGGGTCGGCGGAGGGACGGTGCGAGCGAGGGTTCATAGTACAAGTGAGGGTTCACAAGTGACAAGTGAAAGAAAGTCCAATTGAGGGAATTAAATTGGGAGGGAGCGAAAAGTAAGTTGCATTACGTGTATATTGGGAGCTTAGAGGGGGTCGAATTAATTATTATTGGGAGGGAAAATTAGATAGTCCAATTAAGTGCTCGGGTTGGTTAACCGGAGCACTTATTCACAACTGCTCCGGTTGACTAGTCCATCGGAGCAATTGACATCAAGTGCTCCGGTTGACTAATCAACCGAAGCACTTGTGAAAATTTTATATTAAAATTTTCACAAGTGCTTGGGTTGATAAGTCAACCGGAGCACTTGACAAGTAGCACAAGCAGTTTTTTCCACTAGTGTTTAGGGAGTTTTAAGAATTTTAATTACTAGTATTGTAGTACTATGCTAGGAATTAAAAGTAATTGAAGTTTTGATAGTAAAATCAACTTTTGAATATGTTTAAAGGGGATTTTAAATATTTTAAAGTTGCTGTCTTATTATTTAAGAGTATTGATTTTAGTTTATATTGATTTCTAGGCGGAGAATATTCTGTAGGAGACTTTTAAAGAGTTAAAAGTGGCCTGCCGACTAGTTTACACAAGGTACGTACATACCTGTGTGCTATGTGATTAGTATCATGATTTAAGGAGGAAAAAGTTGTAGCATGATGTATAGGAACTTTATAAGTTCATATGTGCTTTCTAGTATGATTGATTTCTACATGTTTTATGCCTGTGAGCAAGCAAGTTAATTGTGAGATTTATTATGAGTAAAGAATTGTCATGATTGTATGGGTTTGTTGATGCAAGCATGTGGATGGGAACTTTATTTATTAATTCACATGGGGGAATTAATATGTTATTAAGATTGACTCATGTTATTCATGTGTTCCATTACAAGTATTATTTTCACTACTTTATGAGGACTGTGGGCCTTATTTGGTAAGTTGATGAGTATGCCTTTTAAAGGTAAGTTTGATTGTTTGCTAGGTTCAACAAATAAGAAAGTTGAGATTAAAAGAAAGTAAGTCTTGGGTTGTAAGTTGTGATCGCTTATTAAATCCTAAGATAAAGAAGTTCAATGTGATGTTTGAATTGTATTTCTGTGTTGGTGGTATGTGTGTCATAACAAGTAATAACTGGTAAAGAACGTAAAGTGTAACGAGGATAGTTATAGACTTTAGACTGGTGCACGTCTAGAGTTGGAAATTAGGAGTTGGGGTACATGGTGAGTGAGCCATGGCTTTTTACAGGAGATGGATTGATCACCATCCCTTTTTCAGTTAGCAAAGGTTCCTCGATATCGCATGTCATTTCTGGAATACGTGGTAGCTCCCGTATTTCGTCTTCTTAATGAAGGCATTAGTAGATAAGATAACTCAGGTCCAATAACTATTCCATTTGAGTAATAAAAAGATGTTTAGAGTTTAGTTCAGTTAAAGTTGTCTGCAGAATGTTATATGATTATATTATTATTTATTCCTGCATGTTATTTATTTAGTATCCTGCTAGGAATGCTTATGTATTAGTATGTAGTACTCAGCTTTGCTGATTACGTGCGTTGTTTGTGATTGTGATCATGGCTTTGCCTTATTGATCCTGTGATGACCCATTTTGGTGAGCAGATTCTTTAAAGTATTGACTTTACAGGTTTGCAGATGATGAATCATTGGGAACTTGGGAGTGGAGAGAATGTGTAATCTAGTATATTTTATTTCTGCATTAGTAGGAACGTACTTTGTTACGATTAATTGAGTAGACTTATTTATTGATTTATAATAAAGTTTAAAGTTTAGATATATGTTTTCCGCACAAAATTCTGAATATTCCGATACGTTATCACACGGGCGAAAATACTTGGGTAATTCTCTAACTTTTATATTATAAAGGTATTTCTAAAAAGAGAGAATTATCGGGGTGTTACAATGTATTCATTCGCTTTCGTGGATGAAACTTGAACTTAGCTTATTTGAATCTATTGGAACTGGTTAAACTTTATTAACCTGGATTGAACTTTTTTTTTTTTAACAGACCTGGATTGAACTAATTGGAAATGATCATATTTAGGGCATGCTTGGATTTAAGGTAATGGATTAAGGGGTAATAAAAGTCAAACCACCTTAATAAAGGAAAAATGGAGGTGACTTGAAATGGTTGCAAGGAGATAATGTGATTTTGTTGTGATGAAAAAGAAGGGAAGAAGAAGTTATTACCCTCGAAATGAGGGTGACAATTACTCTAGGGGGGTGTGGGTAACAATTACAACTATAATTAGAGTAACAATTCCCATATCCATTCCTTTTTCTTCCTACCATCACTAGCTTATCCTTTTTATCACCACTTCTTCCCCTTCATAATAACTCATAACCACCGTACTTTCCTTAGTTTGACTTTTTTTTACCCCCTTAATCCATTACACTCAATCCAAGCGAGCCCTTAATTGTAAGAAAGTAAACTGTAAAGTTGGAGCAAACTTATTGTCTTTATTAGAATTTATTGACCTGATATGATTTTAGTATAACTAGTTATCTAAACTTATCAGTGCATATGAACCATATTTTTTTTTTAGATTAAGAGGATGCCCCTTATAGTATATGTTATAAACTTGTAATTTATAATCCTTGTAATCTCATACGAGTACAATTATAAATGTAATTGATATCATATTGATCTTATATAACGATTTATATTTATACCCTATCATGTATTAGTTAGTATATTAATTTGTAGTTGTACACCCATTTAGAATCCGATTTATTTCAATTGGTATCATTTACAACTTAACTAAATGTCATGCTAGTTTTAAAAACCGGTCAAATTAATATAGTACTAATTGAGACGAATCAGACAAGACCCCACATAACTTTATTTTTTTGACAAATTGAGAAAAAAAAATTGCGAAGATTCTCTCTAAGTATCAATTGTGTCAAGATTCCAATTGAGAAAGAAAAAAAAGGGAGTACCAATTTAGTAATTCACAATATGATTTATTTGTTTTTATTACTTCATCCGTTCCAAATTAGTTGTGACACTTTCTATTTTAGGAAGTTTTAAATTAGATGTTACACTTTTATTTTGGGTTATAATTTCTCTCTATCTCTCTCCTATCACATGAGACCCTTTTATTTTTTCTTTCTCTATCTCTATCCTCTCTAAAAATTGCACAGGAGTCCGTGATTTTTAAAGTGTCACAACTAATTTGGAATGGAGGAAGTATTAATTTTATATTTATGATCAAACTTTGATAAATTTAATTATACAAGTATTTTTTATATCATAGTTTCTAACACAAAATAACTACTTTAGATTTAAAATATGCTATTTACTTTTTTTTTTTGGAAAGGATATGCTATTTACTTGGTAATTTTTTTTTGAAGGGAATTTACTTGGTTATGTTAGTATTAGATTATTAGTGATTGGTGAATGAGTAAGAGATTTTAAATCCCGTCAAAAAAAAGTAAGAGATTTCAATATATTTATAAGAAGAAGAAAAAAAAAGCAAATCAACCCTCAATTTCCTCTCACTACTTTTCTCTCTCTCGGGTTTTCTCGTCTCATCTCCTCGCTCTGCCTCACTTTCTCTCTCAAACCTCGCATCTTCCCTCCCCTTCATCTGCTCGTCGGTCCTTGTCGCTATCGAAATATCGAGCAGGTAAATTCGTACTCTCTTAGAATTAATTTTCTGTTGGATTATGGCCCAAATTTCATAAAACCCCAATGTTAAAGAGAAATAATTCTCACTTGTCGTCACTACATGATCAAGATTGATCATGATTTTTCTAGAAATCATGAGTTTGCAAACACAAGTCTTATGTCGGCAACAAGCAAGAAGATTCTACACATTTCTTTGGTGTATGGAGTATTGATCACCACCGACTTAGCACCACTATAAATAGGTGTTGTGATCATTTTTGGGCATCATCCAAGAACTACACAAAAGCCATCCACATTCTCATATACACACAATCTCCTACTCCACTGTTCACTCTAATTTTTCTCCTTTGTGAGTTTGTAATTAAATATTGTGAGAGTTGTAATTTTATCTTTACCCTATTAATTTGGGGTACTTGTACTCTCATAATTTTTATATAGTGGATTTTTGGCGCTCGTTGTCCGTGGGTTTTTTACCTCATTTAAGAGGGTTTTTCCCACGTTAAATATTGTGTGTCCCTTATTGCTTTTCTTGCATTATTTTCATTTTAATTTCTCGATCTTGTTACGTTTCCGCTACGCTCTTATACCGAGCAAGTGGTATCCGAGCTAACGGTTCAATATGTCGACTGTAACTAAGTTCGACATCGAGAAATTTGATGGCAAGATAAGCTTTAGTATCTAGAGGATCCAGATGAAAGTCGTTCTTACCCAAAACGGATAAAAAAAGGCTTTAGAAGGATAATCTAAAAAGCCGGCAACGATGACCGACGAGCAATGGGAAGAGATGGATGAGAAAGCAATGTCGGCGATCCAATTATGCCTAGCCAAGGAGGTAATGCACGAGGTCATCCATGAAGAGACCATAGTCGGGCTATGGTCAAAGTTGGAGTCTCTCTATATGGCCAAGAGCCTCGCCAATAAACTCCGTCTCAAAGAAAGGCTATACACAATTCGTATGGCGGAAGGTACTTCCATTCAATCTCATCTAAATGAATTTAATTCTATTCTTATTGATCTTGAAAATTTAGAAATCAAGATTGATGATGAGGATAAGGCTGTTTTATTAATTGTGTCCCTACCTCCCTCTTACAAGCACTTTAAGGAAATTATGTTATATGGTAATAATGATACTTTATCTTTTGAAGATGTTAATTCTAATTTACTCTCAAAAGAAAAAATTGATCTTGAAGTGCATACTAATGATAAAGCTGAAGGTTTAAATGTAAGAGGGAGATCACAAGAAACAGGAAGTACCCATAAAAAGAAATTTAGATCTAAATCAAGGGGACATAAATCAAACATAACCTGTCGTTATTGTAAGAAGTCAGGGCATGAAATTTCAGAGTGTTATAAGTTGAAAAATAAAAAAGAGAAAGAAGAAAAATCTAAACAACCTCAAAAAGCCGCCGAAGCCAGTTTCATTGAAACCCGACTCTGAAGGAGACTCAGTATTACTGGTAACTTCTGAAAAGAAGGGTCTTCATGAATGGATTCTTGATTCTGGTTGCACCTATCATATGTGTCCTCATAGGGACTGGTTTACCACTTATGAATCTATTGATTGTGGTACTGTCTTTTTAGGAAATGATACTCCCTGCAAGGCTATTGGAATAGGTTCAATCAAAATCAAGACTCATGATGGCGTTGGAATAAGTACTGTCTTAACTAAAGTTCGTCATATTTCTGACTTAAAACGTAACTTAATTTCACTAGGCACTCTTGAGTCTCTTGGTTATAAATTCTCAGCTCAAGGTGGAGTTTTGAAGATTACTAAAGGTGCCCTGGTTGTCATGAAAGCCAGTAGATATGGTAGTCTGTATGTCTTGCAGGGACATACTGTGACAGGTTCAGCAGCTGTTTCATCCTCACTCTCTGACACTGATCTCACTCGGTTGTGGCATATACACCTTGGCCACATGAGTGAGAAAGGTATGGACATCCTTAGCAAGCGTGGTCTTCTTACACCTAGTACTGGTAAGCTGGAATTCTGTGAGCATTGTGTTTATGGGAAACAGAAGAAAGCAAGTTTCTCTACATCTACTCATAGTACCAAAGCTATTCTTGATTATATTCATTCTGATTTATGGGGACCTTCAAGGGTCACGTCTTATTCTGGCAAACGTTATATGATGACCATTATTGATGACTTTTCTCGTAAAGTCTGGACCTATTTCTTAAGACAGAAAAATGATGCCTTCCCAACTTTCAAAAAGTGGAAGGCTCTTGTTGAGAACCAGACTGGCAGAAAAGTCAAGAAGCTCAGGACTGATCGGGGCTTGGAGTCCTGTGATGGTGAATTTGAAGAGTTCTGCGCACAAGCCGGTATTGCTAGACACAAAACATTACCCGACAAGCCTCAACAGAATGGTGTAGCAGAACGTATGAACATAACTCTTCTCGAGAAAGCTCGTTGTATGCTCTCTAATGCTGGATTGTGGCATCGCCGTGACCTGTGGACGGAAGCCGTCTCCACGGCTGCTTATATTTTCAACCGTTCTCCACACTCTTCTATTGACTTCAAAATTCCAGAGGAAGTATGGTCAGGTACAACTGTTGACTATTCTTCTCTTAAAGTATTTGGTTGTACTGCTTATGCTCATATCAATGATGGGAAATTAGCTCCCATAGCTGTGAAATGCATTTTCATTGGTTATTCATCTGAATCTAAAGGTTATATATTATGGTGTCTTGAGTCTAAGAAATTTATTCTTAGTCGAGACGTCGCTTTCAATGAAAATGCAATGTTGAAAACCCCTGAATCGGAGTCTTCTATTTCTTCTAACACAGGTGACCAAAATGGTGAGAAGGTGGAGTTGGAGACAAGTAGCCAGTCTCCCATGGTTGATGTTGGCTCTTCCTCAGGCTCACAGTCTAGCAATGAAGCACATGATGATGATCATGCTCCAGTTACCACTTATTCTAGCCAGCCACAGCAGCCAGACTATAATCTCGCAAGAGATCGTCCGAGAAGGCAACAAAAGAGATCCACGAGATATCTAGAAGAGGAGTTCGTGGTTGCGTATGCTGTCACAGTGAAGAAACTCCAGTTGGGGTCGAGCCATCTACTTATTCCGAAGCCATCTCGGTTCCAAATTCATCTAATTGGCTCGTGGATATGAATGAGGAGATTGAAAGTCTCCACAAGAATGGCACTTGGGACCTGGTAGAGCTACCTAAAGGCCGAAGGGCGCTTACATGCAGATGGATTTACAAGCAAAAAGAAGGAATCCCCGGGGTCGAGCCTGCAAGATGGAAGGCACGCCTTGTTGTCAAAGGGTACAATCAAAGAGAAGGTATTGAGTTTAATGAAATTTTCTCTCCTGTTGTACGTCATACCTCTATTAGAGTCCTTCTTGCATTAGTTACTATGTTTGACATGGAGTTAGAGCAACTAGAGGTCAAAACTGCTTTTCTTCATGGAGATCTTGAAGAAGAAATATATATGAAGCAACCAGAGGGATTCGTTGTTCCTGGAAAGGAAAAGCTTGTTTGTCGCTTGAAGAAATCCTTATATGGCCTCAAACAAGCTCCCAGAATGTGGTACAAGAAATTTGACTCTTTCATGATTGGACATGGCTACACACGCAGTCAATATGATCACTGTGTTTATTTCCAGCAGTTTGATGGAGTATATGTCTATCTATTGTTGTACGTTGACGACATGCTGATAGCATCTTGTGATAAGTCTCTGATCAACAACTTGAAGTCTCAACTCAGTAAGGAGTTCGAGATGAAGGATCTTGGCGCTGCAAAGAAAATTCTTGGCATGGAGATACATCGAGATCGACAAGCCGGGAAATTATACTTATCACAGAAGAATTATATCAAGAAAATTCTTGATAAATTCAGCATGAATAACTGTAAGTCTGTCTCTATTCCTCTAGCTGCTCATTTTAAATTATCATCAACTTCTTGTCCACAATCAGAGGAAGAAAAAGAAAAAATGTCTAGCATTCCCTATGCTAGTGCAGTTGGTAGTCTCATGTATGCCATGGTCCACACTAGACCTGATCTTGCATATGCCGTTAGCATGGTGAGTCGGTATATGGATATTCCGTTACCTAAAAGGTACCAAAGATCTGGGGTTGGTCTTTGATAGGACCCTAACATCTTCAATTGATGTTGTCGGGTTTGTTGACTCTGACAATGGTGGTGATCTTGACCGTCGAAGGTCAATCACAAGTTATATCTTCACTTTATGTTCTGGTGCTATAAGTTGGAAGGCTTCTCTGCAGTCTAAGGCTGATCTCTCTACAACAGAATCAGAATATGTTGCAGCTACAGAAGGTATAAAGGAGGCTACATGGCTGCGAGGCCTTGTTATAGATCTTGGAGTTCCACAAGGTGTTACAACTGTGTTCTCCGATAGCCAAAGTGCTATCTTTCTCACCAAGAATGATGCATATCACTCCAAGACTAAGCACATTTCAGTCAAATACCACTATGTCAGACATACAATTGCTGACGGTGAAATTATTGTAAAACAGTTTCACACTTCAGATAATCCAGCAGATATGCTTACAAAGCCACTTCCTACCACTAAGTTCGATCATTGCCTAGACTTAGTGGGCATTCATGCTTGTTAGGCCAGCGGGGCTCAGACGACGAGTGGCCTCTGAAATTTATTCCAAGGTGGAGATTGTTGGATTATGGCCCAAATTTCATAAAAGCCCAATGCCAAAGAGAAATAATTCTCACTTGCCGCCACTACATGATCAAGATTGATCATGATTTTTCTAGAAATCATGAGTTTGCAAACACAAGTCTTATGTCGGCAACAAGCAATAAGATACTACACATTTCTTTGGTGTATGGAGTATTGATCTCCATCGACTTAGCACCACTATAAATAGGTGTTGTGATCATTTTTGGGCATCATCCAAAAACTACACAAAAGCCATCCACAAAAGCCATCCACATTCTCATATACACACAATCTCCTACTCCACTATTCAATCTAATTTTTCTCCTTTGTGAGTTTGTAATTAAATATTGTGAGAGTTGTAATTTTATCTTTACCCTATTAATTTGGGGTACTTGTACTCTCATAATTTTTATATAGTGGATTTTTGGCGCTCGTCGTCCGTGGGTTTTTTACCTCATTTAAGAGGGCTTTTCCCACGTTAAATATTGTGTGTCCCTTATTGTTTTTCTTGCATTATTTTCATATTAATTTCTCGATCTTGTTACGTTTCCGATACGCTCTTATACCGAACATTTTCAGTTGAAAAATGATTTATTTTAGCATCTTTTTTTCATAGAATTCTATAATTTTTGTTTTTTGTTACCCTAAATTTCGATTGAATTAGAGTATTATTTATTTGAACTCAACTGATATTAGTTTCTTTTTGTCTTAAAATTAATTTCATTGGATTTGGATATTACCTGAAAATAGAATATATAATGAAAATGTGATTGTTAATGGATGGATGTTAGTTCAGAATTTGTGTCTATTTTCATGCTTTCAGTATCTAAAGTGATAATTTTTTTGTTCTTGTGAGTTGGAAAAATTGGTTTATTAGTTTATTAAGTTGTGCATTAATGTGCTGTCAATGGATATTGTGCTTACAAAGTGTTTGATGAAATGCGACAACTCTAATCTTACATTTGTCTCTGCTATTTTTCACCTTCTTATGTCAGATTTGAGTTTGTTTACATAGTAAACTAATTCAATATGTTGTTTGAACATCCTTTTGAAGGGGAAAGGATATGGTTGGTGTTTAGGTTTTGCAAGTACATGATAGGATATGCATGGTTGCTAATGGATGGATGTTTGTTCAGAATTTGCGTGTCTATATTCATGCTTTCAATTTTTAAACTGATAATTTTTTCTTCTTGTGAGTTGGAAAAATTGGTTTATTCTTTTATTAAGTTGTGCAGTCATATACTGTCAATGGATATTGTACTCACAAAGTGTTTGATAAAATGCGACAACTCTAATCTTACATTTGTCTCTGCTTTTTTTTGCCCGTATGGCTGGGTATCCATACTAGATAATAATGGTGATTGTGGCCTTTGGGAGTTGCTCTGTAAGAGATTGGTTACTTAATTTAGGTAATGTCTTAAATTTGGGTGTGAATGAAGTAGGTGTTGGAATTGATGATTATAGTATTTAATATTGTTGGAAGCATATAGTAAAATGTTATTTTAACTTAATAATGATGTTTGCTAGCATATCTAATGTATTAACGGGAAGAGTTTTCGTTGGGTCAATCCCCAGAACAAGTGATGTAATGATTTGGTTTTCTTGTTGCAATGACTAACCAAAAAGTCTAATTTACATAGTTGTAGTTTTCTCAAAGATGAACTTCATTTACAACTCAATGTGCACAACATTTTGAATATCTCGTATGACATGATCTAAGCCAGGGATTTGTGCCTACCAATAATAGGACATATTCCTAGCTTCTCGAACCTTGTTGAAAGTAGCTGCAATTACACAAAAGTTTCATCCAGCCACGGCATCAGCCTGCACATTAGTAGACACTATGGAGTGAAAACAACATGATCGACATTGCAAATCAAAAATCTAGTATTACAAAATGATGAAAAGTAGAAATTCTTGGGAGTGAAAACTTACCAATTAAAGTCAGAAGATGATCTAGTAAATAATTTCACCGTACCCTTGTGTCTAATACGGTAGCAACTACATGCTATTTTACTTTATCTCCACCCTTCTTGGATTTTATATGACATATCACAATGCATAAACTAGAAACATATCTTTAAGAGTTACTTTTTCACAATTTTTTTAGAATAGGAGTAATATTATATGGTTAAAGTTATGATCAATTCTGGCTAATAGTGTAAGTAAGTCTTATAATGATACGAGCTCTATGAGCATTTTATGAGTTCTTGTGTTCTTTAGCTTAATGAGATAGTCTAGCTCACAATGCATGCATGACAGTTGCACTTATTGATCTTGTGGGTTGTGGCATAGCTCCATACATAAGGTATAGGTCTGAGTAATATTTCCATGGTCTCTAATATATAATTGTGCTATTTTCTATCCTTTCATACTCACAATCACCTTTTGTTAAGCGGCTCTCCTTTCATGTTGCTCTATATTCCTCTCTCAGTATTGACCAACATTATTTACTTATATATTGTAGGTTGTGTATTTTCAATAAAGAGTGGAGAAATGTAAACAAATGAAGAGTATTGACTCGGATGAGTTCTACTCATTGGTGGTGCTGCTGTCTTTTACCGCTTGTTGGTGTTGATTGGTTCTCCCACTGATCTGCACTGTGTGATATGCAGTTTATTAAGCTATTTTAGACCAATGTTGACTTGGTTTTTAATTTTGTACTTTTTGTTGTTTATGTGGTTTTTGTTAATTAGTTTGGGGCTTGCGAGTTGTTGCAAGGCCTAGGGTGTTTTATTTGGTTGACATTGTACAACAATGTGTTTACTTTTGCTTATTAATAATACTGGAGTTAATAAATCTTTGGTTTCTATGAAATTTGTTGGTTTACTTTTGTAATTTTATTATGGTTATTTATTATAGATGATCGTACTTGGAAATGTATGAAATAAAACGTTACATTATTTTGGGTTAAAATTATATGGTTGCCCCTAAATATATGTGATTTTTAGAAACAACTTCTTATATTGCCTCTAATTATATTGCATGACAAAAATCATATGGTTGCCCCTAAATATATATTGTTTTTAGAAGCAACTTTTTATATTGCTTCTAATTATGTTTTGAAGCAAACATATACAATTGCCTCTAAATATATTTTGAGTCAAGAATATATGGTTGCCTCTAAATGTATATCCTTTTAGATGCAACAAGTTATATTACCTCAAAAAGGGGCTTCTAGAGGCAATCATTAATTAGCGACGGATTTATTAGAGGCAATATAATCACTAATTTGTTTCAAAAAGTAATTAGACGCTACATGTTTGTTTTTAGATGCAAATCTACCTTGCCTCTATAGGTATTTTTCTTGTAGTGTTCTTTTCTTATGAAGGAGAATAATTGTTCAAATGTTATTTGATTAAAAGGAATTTCTTCTAAGCGAGTCTCAGCTTTGGCTTGAATTTTCAATTCAAAAGAAAGAGATAAACCTTCTTTTCTTATGAAGGAGAATAATTGTTCGAATGGTATTTGATGAAAAGGAATTTCTTCTAAGCGAGTCTCAGCTTTGAGCTTATAAACAATCCTTTCAGCAAAAAGTTTCGGAAGTCCTGTAATAAATCTTTCCTTTCAAAAAGATGCATTACAGTCCTCTCTTCTTAAGACATAAGTTAAGAATATGTCTTTGTACCATCGGTAGTCTCATAAAGTTGGACATCTAATATTTGTTAGGACCACTTTGGAAGAAACTAGTTCTTCTCTTGGATTTACTACGAAATGCATTCATATGAATAATATTAGGAAATCACAGGAGTCTGATTGTTCAATTATGGAACCATCAAATAACTCAACCAACACTTTTTGTTCTAAGATTTGTATTTTATCTTCAAGAGTTAGTCAATGGTCCCACCAATTTTTTAGCTGTCTAGTAAATCCTGACACTAGGAAACTTACAGCAGCTTCTTCGCTCATTCCAGCTGGAGGAACCTTGTATGCCATTTTGGCCATTCCCATCTCTTGCAAGGTGTTTAAAATTTCATATTCAGATTTACTATCTATATTTGTAATCCCCCGTAAATTTATGAATTTTATAAATATATATTTTAATGTATAGTTATTTATATTTATATATATATTTTTTAGTATTTAAATGATTTGTTTCTTCAAAGGTTGACTATTTGAAAGTCAAAGGAATTATTTTTAATGATTTAAAGAAGTCAAATGGTTTATTATGTCATGCTTTGAAAAATATTTAAAATGTTTGAAACGCTTTTTGGATTTGGAAAAGGACTCCTAAATGGGTTTGAGGAACCCAAACACTCTTAGGCTTGGAAAATGATTTATAGTTTGAGCCCAATTACCTTTTCCTAAGCCCATAAGGGGAATCTATATAAACCCAGTAAACCCCAAATTTTTCCCATACAATTATTTTCTCTCTACTCCTTCCTCCTACATTTTCGGCTTTCTCTCTCTCCTTTCTCTTTCTTTTCTTTTGCTCAGTTTTCTTCCTCCACGTTGGACGTCGCCGACCGCCAGCATCGGCCAGCGCCGACCGAGGCTGCCGCCCCTTTGTTTCCGGCGTCCTCCCTCCTCCTTGTTCCTTTGCTTTGGTTTAATTACTTTACTTCCTCCTCAAGTTTTATTCAAAGTTTATATTTTTAAGATTTATTTTAATTTGTTTATGGTTAAAAAGTGATAGTTTGATGATTTCGTCTTCCAAAGGGAAGGCTAGTTTTAGTTAGACAACTCGGTCCATTGACTATTCCATTCAAAGTAATAAGAATGTTGTTGTTAAGTTTAGTTCAGTAAAAGTTATCTGCAAGTTATTATATTATTATTTATTCCTGTTTATTATTTATCAATATCATGTTAGGATTGTTTATTTGTTTAGTATGTAGTACTCAACTTTGCTAATTACGTGCTTTTGTTTGTATATGTTGATCATGGCTATGCCTTATTGATCCTGTGATGACCCATTTTGGTGAGTAGTCTCTAGGGACCAATAGTGCATTGTCCATCTACATGTTTGAAGATGATACATCATTGGGTTCGGGATTGGAGAGCTTGTGTAGTTTATTTACAATACTTTTGAGTTATACTTTTCGTAGTTGATTTTGTTTTAAGTTTGACTTTGACTTTATTGGGTTTGACTTTTGGAGTTGACTTTTTTTTGTGCTAAATAAGTAAGATTTTCATTGCTCAAATCATTTTACACCTAAACCAACCAAGCAATAAACGAACCAACTAGGTTGGACCCTTTAAACCAAGGAGGCAAAACTAATCCAAAAGGATTACATTTCTGTTACATCACTAAATCTACAGAGCATCAAACCAAGTCTGATCTCTTCCACTGATTTTTTGTGGCATGACTATTCAAATTCTCAACTTTACATTGTTTTGAACTTGTTTAACCAGATGATCAACACTAGGAATACAATTATTCCAATAACCAGAATTCCTTGCTTTCCAGATGAAGTAAACTAGAGCTGCAATTCCTGCATACTTCACTTGCTTCATAAATTTGGACTTCTTACAACATGCTATCCATCTAATAACAGACCACAGAGTATTCCTGTTCGTTGTAATCTGCAACCAATTTTTAATCTTCACCAAACATTGCTCACTATAGGCACAATGGAAAAAGAGATGAAAGTGAGTTTCAGCACTTCTAGCACAGATCAAACATGAGTCAGTAAGGCTGATTCCAACTTGAGCCATTTTCTTCGTAGTTTGCAACCTGGACTGTACAATTAACCAGTTGATGAACCTGTATTTTGGAACACACAACCTGTTCCAAACCATTTTTGTCCTAGTGTATCTTCTCTCTTACACCTTTAATCTTCTCATAGACCTCCTGAATACTATACTTACCCAAATTACTCAGTTCAGCCTCAGAATAAAATTGCTTCATGTCCTCTTTAACTTGACATATTCTTTTCCAATACCAGCTTGCTCCTTGTTTAGGAGTATAGCTCCACCAATTTCCTCCCTTCAGATATACTGCATTGACCCATTTTATCCAAACATTATCATGTTTGGAAGCGACAGCCCACACATATTTCCCTAAACTAGCTATGTTCCACACAATGACATCTCTATATCCCAATCCACCACATTCTTTCCCCCAACATAATTGATCCCAAGCCACAGCACCAGGTTTGTTAGTGAATGCATTATCACTCCATAAAAAGGCTCGACATATCTGATTGACTTCTTTCAATATACTCTTGGGAAGAACAAAAACTTGGGCCCAATACTTATGTAAACTCATCAAAACTGAGTTAATAAATTGAGACCTTGCTGAGTATGACAGATTCCTAGAACTCCACATCCTTATTCTAGTTGTCATCTTTTCCACTATAACCTCACATTGTGCCTTTGTGATTTTCTTAGAACAGATTGGTACACCCAAGTACCTAAATGGTAAGTTGTTTCTCACAAACCTAGAATCATTTTCTCTTCTCTGTATATAACTGTCAATCATTCCACATCCAAAAAATGCAGATTTATGTACATTTGCTTTCAACCCAGAAGTGTCAGAAAAGAGTTTGAAAGCACTCAGTTACATGTATACAGAAGTAAATTCACCTCTACTACACATGATCAAGTCATCAGCAAAGCACATGTGTGTCAATTTCATCTCCTTGCACCTTGGATGAAATTTAAATTCTGGCCTTCCACTCATCTTGTGAAGTATTCTGGACAGATATTCCATGCAGATCACAAATAGTAGGGGAGACATGGGATCCCCTTGTCTCAATCCCCTATTAGATTTGAAATAACCCTCGATATTCCCATTAATCATCAAGGAAAACATTGGAGTTCTAACACATTGCATAACTAAGTCAATAAATCTTTTAGGAAATCCTAAATGAATTAACATTTCCTCCAAAAACTCCCAATTTACTGTATCATATGCTTTTTATAGATCTATTTTCAACATGCAACTAGGACTCACTTGCTTCCTATTATAGTGTTTGACCATATCCTGAATGACCATAATATTGTGAACTATAAATCTACCATGTACAAACCCTCCCTGATTCTCAATGATTATATCAGGCAACACTTGCCTTAATCTTCCACATAACACTTTTGTAACACATTTGTATAATGTGTTACAACATGATATAGGCCTATATTGACTCACATTTTGAGGGCATCTAGTTTTAGGTATTAAAGTAATAACAGTATTGTTAAGTTCTTTCAATACATGACCAGATTGCAAGACATCAAGAACTGCTACCACAATATCATCTTCAATCACATTCCAACTATCTCTGTAGAAGAATGTACCAAAACCATCAGGTCACATTCCAACTATCTCTGTAGAAGAATGTACCAAAACCATCAGGCCCTGGAGCTTTGCTTCCAGGGATTGAGAATAAGGCTTTTCTGACTTCCTCTTGTGTATATGGAGCTTCCAAGATAACTCTGTGTTCTTCAGTAACTGTAGGTCTTGCTTGTATCACCCCTGGTAACACATGCTGTCTATGAATTTCATTATGTCCCAGTAGTATCTTGTAATAGGATACAAAGGGTTCTGTAACCTCTTCAACATCATCATGCCATATCCATGCTCATCATGTATACTGTATACATGATTTTTTAATTGTCTTGCTTTAATGCTTTGGTGGAAGAGATGGGTATTTTCATCCCCATCTGTCACCCACTTTAGCTTTGCTTTTGTGCCAGGAATTCCATGTAGCTTTTATGTATTTCTTTATAATCTTGAACAGCTAATAACTCCTATGCAGCTACATTCTGATGTCCTACAGCAGCATGCTCAATCATCCTCATATAATCCTTGATTTCAGCTACTTGCAGGTATGAAAATCCTTGCTTATTCAGTTCCTTCAGTGCATTCTTCACCAATTTTAATTTCTTCAAGACTGTAAACATCTTTGTTCCATGTATGACAGTGTTCCAAGCATCACTCACAATATGCTGGTATTGTGGTGCACTCCTCCACATAGTGAAATATTTAAATGGCCTTTTCCCCTCTTTTCTTCCTTGATGCACAGTTAACAGTGCTGGAGAATGATCAAATTCTCCTTCACTCTGGAAACATACTTCTGCAGTTGGATAGTTATCTTTCCATTTGTTGTTAGCAAGAATCCTATCTACCTTGGAAAAAACTCGAGATAATCCCTGCTGCTTGTTATTCCATGTAAAGAAATTACCTGTGCTCTTGATATCCTCCACTTCACAGTCATTCATACAACTCCTTATATCTATCATTTCACTATTTCTCACCAATGTACCCATTCTTTCATCAGAATTCATTACATAATTGAAGTCTCCACATAATATCCATGGCTCTTGTGTCTTCAACATCCTCAAATCATTCCATAACTCCTCCCTTTTATGCCTTTCATTGAAAGCATATACAAAGGTGCAAAAAAACCCAGTTAATTTGCTCTTGGGCTGCACATAACAGTGAATTAATTGACTTGTTGCTTTGATGATATTAATATCAAAGCTCCCTGGCTTCCAAGCAAGAATCACTCTTCCTCCATCATGATGGCTTGCATTAGAAGTGAAACACCAACCTCCAAAAACTCTTTGATAAAGGCTACCAAGATTAATAGCCTTTATCTTTCTTTCCAAGAGACTAATAAGACCAATTGAAAATCTGTGAATATAGGCTTTCATATCTTTATGTTTTTGGATGTTATTAATCCCCCGGACATTCCAACATGCCAATCTATCCATTGCCTAAGGTAGAGTCCCCCCTACCTGCTGCATTTTCCTCCCTCTGACTTGAATAATCTTGTTCTGTCCTCTGTCCAGAGTCACTTTATGCTGCAACTTGTCCTAATGACTGGAAGGAGTTACCAGTATGGACATGATTGACATTGGAGGTTCTCACTTTAATGGGCTTCAAGGCTCTTTGAAATCCTTCTTGATCAACATCAGGTACTTTCTCTGACTCTACGTTCACTCTCTTCTCAGTTACCTTCATTGTATCTTCAGACACCACAGGCTGTTGCTTAGGCCTCCATATTTGCTGCATCTTTTTCTCTCTACATTCCATAGCAATATGTCCTAACCTAAAACAATTAGAACATTTGCTAGGCTTCCATTCATAGAAAACAGGTACAACAACCTTCTCATCATATTCATTAATGAAATAAAGATGTTCCGAAAAATTTTGGTCAACTTTTACATCAACCAATATTCTTGCATACTGAAGCTTATCTCTGTTTCTTGTCGCTTCATCTCTTTTTATAGGGTCTCCTAGCTGTGATACAATCCTGTGCAAAGTTTTTTCACCCCAATACTTAATCCTAATCTTCAACTGCACCCATATTAGCAGAGTTTTCACATCCTCTCTCTCAAAATCCATATCAGGAGTCCAAGTTTTCAGTACTAATGGCTTCTTATCAAAAAAATAATGACCATCTAGTACTTTATCATGTGAATCCATAGCATTAAAACGCGCTAAGAGCAATCGTCTCTTCACCATTACTATTTATCCACATTGAAGTTCTTCCATATTCGCCTCAAGAAACCTTCCATAACTTGTATTGGAGGGTTAGATCCCACCACATAACAAATTATAGATGAGTTCCAGAAATTTACCTCCTCCTCAATATCCTCAAATGAAATTTTCACATGTAATCCAATTGATTTCCAATATCATTCAATTCAATTTGTTTACCAGTATTATTCACCGTATTATTCACAATTCTATGTTCAGAACTAACAGCCAATTCATTATGTTCAACTTCTAATTTAATCGCATTATCATGAAGGATTGGTACAGGAGACATACCACCAATCAATTGATTCTTCTGCTTCTCTACACTCCGATGAATCGATTGCAACCAATCATTGAATGTTGATTGAATATTCGATTGTTGTTGAAATTATTGAACGGAGGATTTGGGCGTAAGAACATCACCAATCCCCAGCCCAAAATCTAACGCTTCTACTCCAAGAATTTCATCCATAGATTTTGTTTTCAATGCCTGAGAATCAGACATTGGACCTCGCTCTTTACCTTTCTAATTGCTCGAATGATGAGTTCTCTCTTTCGTCTTTCTTGCCACGGCTACAGAGCACTATCGTGCGCCGAGAGAATTTAGAGAGAGAAAACCCTCTGGGAGTTGACTTTATAGTTGACTAAGTTTTATTTATAAAGTTATTTGTTATGTTTTCCGTCGCAAAATTCTGAATAAGCCGATACGTTTTCACACGGGCAATAATGCTTTGATGATTCTCTAAGTTTTATATTGAAAAGGTATTTTGGAAAATAGAGAATTGTCGGGGTGTTACAAAGTAGTATCAGAGCTTTAGGTTTTTATTGGTCTTTCATGCCAACTTTAAGTTTAGGCGCCTAACTAGCTAGTTACTTAAAATGAATTTCTTAGAATTGAGCTCCTACTTATTCATTGTATTCAAATTACCTTCGAAAATTCTTTTTCAAGATTCCAAGTATTATTTCGATTCGAATTAAATTTTTTTAAAGGGTTCGAAATTTTCATTTATTTATTTATTGTGTTCGAAATTTTTTTATTTTATATTTTTATTATGTTCGAAACTTTTGAACTATATATTTTTTTCGGTGCCTTATAAATTCGAAAATTATTTATTTAAATTATTTTAATACTCTAGTTTATTTTATTATTTTATGAGAGATGGGTAGTATAGGAAGGGCATATAAGATAGAAATATTATATGTCTACATTAAATAGTTTGTTCAGCATGATTATATTTTTCTTCCATGCTAATCGTTATATTATTCCTATGCTTTATATTTCTGTTATTCTTGCTTATTGCTTATTATTGTTGGGAATATACACTAAGTGAGAGTATCATTTGCTTATAGAGGTAGTATTCATCTGTTATGGGATCTCTAGACATGTCTGATAGAGAGAATATTCGAGTCGGGAGCTACTACAACCCAATTGTATTGAGTGATGATGAGTATGATGGAGTGTCTAATAGTGAGAGCTACACCGACCTAGAGATCATTATGTGTTGTGTTTTGAAAGTAAGCATTCCTGATAGCAATGATGAGGTTATTCAGGAGTTTGATCGTACTAGAGGGCAAACCTGAAAGGACATCTATAGAATCACTTGGAGATATTATCTGAGCGATGAGTGATTCAGAGTTGGACGAGGATGGACATCAGCCCAAAAGGATTCGAAGATCTATTAGACTTAGGAATCCAGGTTATTATTATTATTATTATTATTATTATTATTATTATTATTATTATTATTATTATTATTATTATTATTATTATTATTATTATTATTATTATTATTATTATTATTATAGTGGAGACTCTGGAGACTTTGAGGATGAAATGTTTACTCCATAAAAGTATAAAGAAAATAAGGATAGGAATGATAAGGTAACTCCATAGAGTATTTATTTATGTTCTAAGGTTAGTAGTTGAATAAGTAGCTAAGCTACAATGGTTTAAATTTCCTTCTTTAGCATCTTTATATTGCCGAGGAATAAGTTGGTTATTTTGGATTGGAAAAAAATATTCTTATTATCGTTCGAGGAATAAAAGTTATTATTCAGTTATTTGCTGAGTGAGAATATATTCGTACGTGAAAAGGGGAATTTTTTCTTTAATTATTGTGATTGGTTGACTTTGATCCTTATGTGATTATTAATGTAAATATATATTTTTGTTATGGTTCATAATGTGTGAACTAAGTGTTATATTAACTTCATGAGAAATTGTTTGTTGATGCGACCTTCATGGTTAAATCAAATGTTGCCTTCATAGTAAATGGCAAGTGGTTGTGTATCGAAACCTAAAGTAGAGTTACATTAAATTTAAGGTCGCGAAATTAATGGCCAACAACGGTAATGATTTAGCTTCTGCTATTCACCTATTGGCGGAGAAAAAACTCAAGAAAGAGCTGATCGTCCCGATCCTGCTGGGGACATGTTTGAAAGACTAGCTAAGATTAAGCCACCATACTTTAAGGGGCATGCTGACCCTACCTTCTTAGAAAGTTGGATTAGGGAGTTTGAAAAGATTTTTGGAGCTGTAAAGTAGGTCAAGCTATATTGTATTTGAAAGATGAGGCTGACTTATGGTGGAAAGAAAATGGAAATAGACTTAGTGTGGTGGAAGGGTTTAATTAAGATTCCTTTATTGCTGCTTTAAGAGGAAAATTTTACCCTACTTTTATGAGGAATCAAAAGGCTCAGGAGTTCATAAACCTTAAGATGGGGAGTATGACCATTTCTGAGTATTATAGCAAGTTCATAGCATTGTATAGATTTGCACCTGTGGTGGTAGCTACTAAAGAGCTAAAGGCTCAAAGATTTGAGCAAGGTTTGACTGAGAAAATCCAATTGGGGTTAGGTGATGAGACCTGTGTGTCCTTAGATGTTGTTTATGGGAGAGTCACCCATATTTATGGTCTTCAGTCGAGGAGTGATAAGAAGAATGTTATAATGGGTGAGAAAATAAAAGATTTCAATGCTAGAGCAAATCAGTGAAACTCTTAGAAGAATAGAAATGGAAATGGGAATTTCCAGGAAAGGAATGATCAAGGCTTTAATGGTAAGGGCCAGTCTGAGAGAGGTTACAACTGTGAGAAGTGTCATAAGAACCACCCTGGTAGAGACTATAAAGGGAATCTAACGACCTATTCGTTTATTTCGTCATCCGTTATTAAAAATTTGTGGCTAGTAGACTTTGAAGTAATTGACCAGCCTATTAGTATACCTACTGGAGAGATCATAAGGTGTACTAAGTTGTTTAAAGATTTACCTCTGAAGATAGGAGATTGTGTGTTTCTTTCTGATTTGATAGAGTTTAATCTGGGAGACTTAGATGTAATTCTTGGAATAGATTGGTTAGGTTTTTCCAAGGCCAAGATAGATTGTGAAGTTCAGGAAGTAGTGTTGAGAAGCCCATTGAGGAAGTTGACCTCATATAGACGTTTTGGGAAGCCTAAGAACTTTGGGGTTATTTTTGCTATGTAAGTGAGGAAGTGGATGAAGAAGGGGTGTGAGCTATTTTTCTGTAGTGTGCAAGATGCGAGTAAAGAAGTTGGGGTGAATATTGAGGATGTTCCAATTGTGAATGAGTTTATGGATGTGTTTCCGAGTGAAATTTCGGGTATGCCGCCTGCTAGAGCTATTGAGTTCACCATAGACTTAGTTCCTTGAACTGCACCTATATCTAAGGCACCCTATAGAATGGGACCTCCTGAGATGAGTGAGTTGAAGACGCAGTTGCAAGAGCTGTTCGATAAGGGTTATATTAGGCCTAGTGCATCACCTTGGGGAGCTCCTATGTTGTTTGTTAAGATGAAAGATGGGAGTATGAGGTTGTGTATTGACTATAGGGAATTGAACAATGTAACCATCAAGAGCAAGTATCCTTTGCCTAGGATAGATAACATGTTCGATCAGTTGAATGAAGCGAGCATGTTCTCAAAGATTGATTTGCGTTCGGGGTATCACTAGTTGAGGATAGCTTATAAGGATATAACTAAGACTGCATTTAGGACTCATTATGGTTATTATGAGCTTACTGTAATGCCGTTTGGGTTAACCAATGCACCTTCCATATTTATGGACTTAATGAATAGGATTTTCCATGAGTTCTTAGATAAGTTTGTTATGGTATTCATTGATGATATCCTAATTTATTCAAAGAGTGAAAAAGAGCATGATGAACACTTGAGGAGTATATTGGAGACGCTTAGGAAAAATCAATTATATGTCAAGTTCTATAAGTGTGAGTTTCGTTTGGAGAAAGTAGCATTTTTGGAGTCACTATGTGTCTAAGGAAGAATTCTATGTAGATCATGCTAAGATTCAAGCTGTGAGTGAGTGGCCTACTCCAAAGAATGGGTCAGATATCAAGAGTTTTCTAGGTCTAGCTGGCTATTATAGAA
Source organism: Beta lomatogona (assembly GCA_947646795.1). Taxonomy (NCBI): domain Eukaryota; kingdom Viridiplantae; phylum Streptophyta; class Magnoliopsida; order Caryophyllales; family Amaranthaceae; genus Beta; species Beta lomatogona. Next base: position 258,068 of record CANSNZ010001083.1, read on the forward strand.
GATTTGTGAGAGATTTCTCGAAGATGTCGAGACCAATGACCAATTTGATGAAGAAGGAGTCGAAGTTTGAGTGGAGTGAAAAGTGTGAGGAAGCTTTTCATATTTTAAAGGAGTGTTTGACCTCCGCACTTATTTTGACCCTGCCTGATGGGAATGAGGGATTTGAGGTGTATAGTGATGCTTCAAAGAATGGTTTGGGATGTAGGTTACAGCAGAATGGAAAGGTAATCGCGTATGCGTCGTGTCAGTTGAAACTCTATGAGGCTAATTACTCTACCCATGATCTAGAGTTAGTTGTTATCGTGTTTGCCTTGAATATTTGGAGGCATTACCTTTTTGGGACAACCTGTAAGATCTTTACTAACCATAAAACTTTGAAGTACATTTTCACCTAGAAAGACCTTATATGAGGCAGAGGAGATGGTTAGAGTTGATAAAGGATTATGACCTAGACATCCAATGTCATGAAGGGAAGGCGAATGTAGTTGTTGATGTGTTGAGTAGGAAATCGAGCCATAGCAGGAATGCCTTGGTAGTTCCTGAAAAATTGTGTCGAGATATGCAAAGACTTAGCCTAGAAATCTTAAATCCTTGGGAGATCGAGGCAATATCGAGTGCTTTATCATTAGGGTTGTCATTTTTCGACGAGATCAAAGAGGGCCAAGTTGGAGATGAGCACCTAGATAAGATTAAGGAAAAGATGAGGCAAGGTAAGGAAGTTGATTTTAAGATCCATGATGATGGTTTTTGAGGTTCAAGGGAAGGTGGTGTGTACCACAAAAATGTGAAGAGCTTAAGAGACGTCTTATGGATGAGGGGCATAATACTCCATATTCTGTACACCCTGGGGGTGATAAGTTGTATAAGGATCTTAAGGAAATCTATTGGTAGCCGAATATGAAGCGTGAGGTCGCTGAATTCGTGTCAAAATGTCTAGCCTGTCAGAAAGTGAAGACAGATCATAAGAGAGCAATGGGGAAAGTTCAATCCTTAGAGGTAGTATAACAATAGTTATCATGTGAGCATTAAAATGGCTCATTTTGAGGTGTTATATGGAAGAAAGCGTAGAAGTCCAATTTACTGGAATGATTTTAGTGAGAATATAAAATTGGGGACATAATTCATTGAGGAGACTGTTAAGAATGTCAAGTTGATTCAGGCTAGAATTCCGGCTGCTCAAGATAGGCAGAAGTGTTATGCTGATTTAAAGCGAAGAGAAGATAAGTTCGCAATAGGTGATAAAGTGTTTCTGAAAGTATCACCAACTAAGGGCGTGATGAGATTTTGAAAAAAGGGCAAATTAAGTGCCAAATATGTAGGTCCATATGAGATTCTGCAAAGAATTAGGAAGGTAGCTTATAGGCTGGCTTTGCCAATGGAGTTCGAGAAGATGCACAATGTGTTTCATATTTCCCAACTCAAGCATTATATTCCTGATGAACGTCATGTTTTGGAGCCTCAGAGGATCCAGATTGATAGTAGCCTCACATATGAGGAAAGGCCTGTGGAAATTCTTGATAAGAAGGTGCGTAGTACACGCAATAAGGATATCAGTATCGTTAGAGTACTTTGGTCTAACCATGAGTCTGAAGAGGCAACGTGGGAAGCTGAAGATGAAATGAAGAAGAAGTATCTAGACTTATTCCCTAGGTGAGTTACGAGGGCGTAACTAGTTTTCTTTAAGGGGGGTAGAATGCGATATAATTTCGCGCTTTTTACCTATTTTTATGGTATTTTTATGCTTATTTTGGCGATTTGCACATGTTGGTGCAAAATAAAAAGATTCTCCGCATGGAAAATGTGTTCATGAGTAACACAAGTGTTTTTTTAAGTTCGCAAAAGAGTTCACATGAGTGGCACAAGTATTTGTCCAATGGAGCTGAGTTAAAAACTTTTGAAAATGTGTGAGTTTTCGTGTCAAGTTTCGGGACGAAACTTCTTTAGAGTGGTAGACTGTAATCCCCCGTAAATTTATGAATTTTATAAATATATTTTAAAATATATATAAAATATATATATATATATATATATATATATATATATATATATATATATATATATATATATTATATTTAAGAATTTAAATGATTTATTTTTTCAAAGGTTGACTATTTCAAAGTCAAAGGAATTATTTTAATGATTTACAGAAGTCAAATGTTTTTATTAAGTCATGCTTTGAAAAATATTTGAAATGTTTGAAACGCTTTTTGGATTTGGAAAAGGACTCCTAAATGGGTTTGAGGAACGCAAACACTCTTAGACTTGGAAAATGATTTCTAGTTTGAGCCCAATTACCTTTTCCTAAGCCCACAAGGGGAATCTATATAAACCCCATAAACCCCAAATTTTTCCCACACAATTATTTTCTCTCTCCTCCTTCCTCCCACATTTTCTGCTTTCTCTTTCTTTTCTTTTGCTCGGTTTTCTTCCTCCACGTCGGATGCCGCCGACAGCCAGCACCGGCCAGTGCCGACTGCGCCGACCGAGGCTGACGCCCCTTTGTTTTCGACGTCCTCCCTCCTCCTTGTTCCTTTGCTTTGGTTTGATTACTTTACTTCCTCCTCAAGTTTTATTCAAAGTTTATATTTTTAAGATTTATTTTAATTTGTTTATGGCTAAAAGTTATAGTTTGATGATTAAATGTTGAATCTAAGTTCATATAATTTATGTAGTGAAGAAATAAAAATTCAGATTTGATATTAGGTTTGAATTGGATTTTTAATTATCAAAGCATGAATTTGTTATGCTAGGAGGTTTAATATTCAAGTTTTATTATGGGAAAGGTTTTAAACATGTTTAAGAAGGGTTTAAAGTAATTTATTATTGCTGTAAATTCATAAAGGATTGATTATGAATTTATATCGGTTGTTTTAGGCGGAGAATTCTCTCTAGACGACTTTTAAGACTGTTAAAGTGGCCGCTCAATTTGTCTAAACAAGGTACGTACATACCTATGTGTTGATTGGATTAGTGTCATGATTTTAAGAAGGAGAATTATGTAGCATCATGTATAGGAACTATGTTGAGTTCATATATGATTTCTATTATGTTGGATTTGCATGTTTTATGTCGTTGTGTTAACATGTTGAGTATGAGATTTATATTAAGAGATTTATATTATGTTTGTATGGAAGATTGATGCAAGCATATGGTTGGGAACTTTATTTTATTAATTCACATGGGGGAATTTTATATATATATATATATATATATATATATATATATATATATATATATATATATATATATATATTATATATTAGTTTGGATCATGATTAATCATTCGTTCCCTTTTGAGTATTTCACTACTTTATAAGGAACGAGGGCCGTATCTGGTAAGTTGATATTTTATACCTATGAAAGGTAGTATGGTTGTTGGCTAGGTTCAACAAATAAAGGAAGATTGGATTAAAGTTGGAATTAATCTTGGGTTGTTAAGTTGTGTGATCACTTATCTAATCCTAAGATAAAAAGGCAAGGTATGATTGTTTAATGATTGTGCTATTTGTGTTGCTTATGGGTCATACCAAGTAATAACTGTTAAATCATGTAAAGAGAAACTTGGATAGCAATAGCTTTAGACTGGTGCACGTCTGAAGTGTTGGACAATTAGGAGTTGGAGTACATGGTGGTAGCCTATGGCTTTTCCTGGGACCGGATTGATCATCGTGTCTTAATTTTATTCTAAAAGTTCCTTGATATCGTAGATCATGGGAATACGGAGTCGCGCCCGCATTCCGTCTTCCAAAGGGAAGGCTGGTTTTAGTTAGACAACTCGGTCCATTGACTATTCCATTCAAAGTAATAAGAATGTTGTTGTTAAGTCTAGTTCAATAAAAGTTATCTGCAAGTTATTATATTATTATTTAGGAAAAATTGTTTTAAATAAATCAACCTTTGCACGGTCTTCCCATTTTAAGTCTACCTTTTGATTATCCCTGATTGAGTTAGGCTTGTATGTTTGTTTTCTTCTATTGAGTTTTAATCTGTTTGTGACTTGGTTAGTAGGTTACTTATGATACGTGTTACAATGTCCCACCCCCAGCCTCGCCTCCCTCGCCTGTTTTAGAAGAAGGGACATATAACACGTATCATAAGTAACCTAATAAACAAGTCACAAACAGGTTAAAAGTTAAAACTCAATAGAAGAAAACAGACATACAAGCCTAACTCAATCAGGGATAATTAAAAGGTAGACTTAAAATGGGAAGATCGCGCAAAGGTTGACTTATTTAAAACAATTTTTCCTATTATTTATTCCTGTTTATTATTTATCAATACCATGTTAGGATTGTTTATTTGTTTAGTATATAGTACTCAGCTTTGCTAATTACGTGCTTTTGTTTGTATATGTTGATCATGGCTATGCCTTATTGATCCTGTGATGACCCATTTTGGTGAGCAGTGTGTAGGGATCAATAGTGCATTGTCCATCTACAGGTTTGAAGATGATGCATCATTGGGTTCGGGAATGGAAAGCTTGTGTAGTTTATTTACAATACTTTTGAGTTATACTTTTCGTAGTTGATTTTGTTTTAAGTTTGACATTGACTTTATTGGTTTGTCTTTTGGAGTTGACTTTATAGCTGACTAAGTTTTATTTATAAAGTTATTTGTTACGTTTTCCACTGCGAAAATTCTGAACAAGCCGATACGTTTTCACACGAGCGATAATGCTTTGATGATTCTCTAAGTTATATATTAAAAAGTTATTCTGGAAAATAGACAATTGTCGAGGTGTTACAATATTCCACTCATAAATTGATTGACCACTATAGTTAGTGGAGCGGAATTTAGATCGTTCTTCATACTGGAAATCAGGAGGTGAAGGTTTTGGGTAATAATTCTTTAAAGAACTCCTAAAGTTTCTTTGAGCCTTGTGATGTATTTTATTAATTTCGAAAGTAAGAGACTCATTAAAATTCAGCTCTAAAGCAGCAACATTTTTTGAAGTATTTATTGCATCTGATTCATCAGAACTCAACTTGGAGTTTGATTCATGGGGACAGTCTTTATCTAGACAAGTTATTCCTTTTGAACTTGATGGTAAATTCTCAAGGCTTTAAGAAATCTTTTGAAGAAGACCTCATGTAGGTAAAAACATGTTAGCTTCCATTTCTTTAGGAAGACTTATAGGTTTGAAATGTGGAGCTGAAATGTCTTGAGGACAACAAGGACTAGTTTTTAAAATAGAATCAATTTTTGTGGAGATAGTGTCAATTTGAGTAGTTATTGTATGGAGGATTTGATTAGAGTAGTTATTTTGATGATATATTTTTCGGATCTTATCAATATTAACTGAATCTACTCCTTTAGAAGGTTATGTTGTTTATCTACCTCTCTTAAAGGGGGTTGCTATTATCATCTCTCCTTTTGAAATAGAGATCTTGATTGAAGATAAAAGGGGATGGATTGATGTTATAATAGCATTATCTACCAACATCCATTTTTTATAAAGGCTGGTCTGAACATTAATTTGCGGTGATGAGAAAGGATTTGGAATTCCACATTTTGAAGTATAAGTGAGAAGCCATAGAAAAAAAATGGAATATTAACTGACAAATTAATCATGTCATTATACCATTCTTCTTTAAGCTTGTCTTGAATTGATTGATGAGAAAGGCTTTAATAATTCCACGTTTATATATATATATAAACAATGATTAAACATACATACTGTTTCTGCTAAGAAATTAAGGGTTGTGATTGGTTGGGATATGTGATGTGGGCCCCAAGAGCGATCGCCTGAGCTCCGATATCCGTACGCCGGAATCCTGCGAAACAAGGTTAGACTACCCCGGGGGTGGTTCCGGGATCGCCCCTCCGACACTCAAGTCAGATGTGATTGAGGTAGAGAGAGAAGTAAAGTCTAGAGAGAGATGCTCAAGTTTGTTAGGTGAGAATTGAATACCTGTTCATTGATGAGGCAGTTGGTTTAAATAGTGTTGGGGATTACCCAGACAGGAAACATTGTCCAGATGGGCATTTTTGGGATCAATGGGCATGTAACTTTTCGGGCAATGATTATTTCATCCCTTTAGAAGATCCCCAGATGCTGGTGATTAGGTCAACTTTCGGGTGGGACCCACAGCTGCCACCTGTCCCAGGCTTTAGTAGGCTTTCATGCTCCTTATTGGGCTACTGATTAAATGAGCCCAAACAATTAGCCCCACGCCAGACATGGGGATCGTGGAGCCTTGACTGGAGGGACTGTGGCGGAATGACAGCCGTCTCACTTCCGATTGGTTGGCGACCGGCTTGAGTAGGCAGGGGGAACGGGCCATGGCGCCGACTATTTCGTCCTTACCGAGGAGGTTCACGCAGACCGGCTTACCTTCTGCTGGAAGGAGGAACGCCGATCGGGTCCCCTTCCTGCTGAGGGATAGGCGCCGACCCGGACACATCTCAATGGACCGGGAGAGGGCCGACCGGGTCACTCCCTGTTTAAGGGAGAGTGCCGACCCGGTCATCTCCCATTGAATGGGGCAAGGGCCGACTGGGTCACTCCCTGGTTAAGGGAGAGTGCCGACCCGGTCATCTTCCATTCGAAGGGGTTGCGGCCGACCGGGTCACTCCCTGGTGAAGGGGGAGTGCCGACCAGGTCATTTCCCATTTGAAGGGGATGTGGCCGACCGGGTCACTCCCTAGTGCCGACCCGGTCATCTCACCCTTGAAGGGGATGGGGCTGACTGGGTGATTCCCTAGCGCCGACCCGGTCATCTCCCACCTGGAAGGGATGTGGCTGACCGAGTCACTCCCAGGTGAAGAGAGAATGCCGACCAGGTCAATTCCCATTTGAAGGGGATGTGGCCGACCGGGTCACTCCCTGGTGAAGGGAGAGTGCCGACCTGGTCATTTCCCATTTGAAGGGGATGTGGTCGACTGAGTCACTCCCTAGTGAAGAGAGAATGCCGACCCGGTCATCTCCCCTTCGAAGCAGATGTGGCCGACCGGGTCCTTCCCTGGTTAAGGGGGAGTGCCGACCCGGTCATCTCCTCTTTGAGGGAGATGAGTCCGACCGGGTCATTCCGTGGTGGGTGCTAGCTGATACTTGGTCATATTTAGTGGAGCTCCTATTGGCCGAGTAGGGTACAAGGCCACTCGGATGAGGGGCTAATGAGCCCCAAGTTGGTCCGAGTGGGTGCTAGCTGATACTTAGTCATACTTGACCGAGAATAGAAGCGACTCGGCAAAGGAGGGGAGCTCTTGTTGGCCGAGTATGGTACAAGGCCACTCGGATGAGGGGCTAATGAGCCCCAAGTTGGTCCGAGTAGGTGCTAGCTGATACTTAGTCATACTTGACCGAGTAAAGAAGCGACTCGGCAAAGGAGGGGAGCTCCTGTTGGCCGAGTATGGTACAAGGCCACTCGGATGAGGGGCTAATGAGCCCCAAGTTGGCCCGAGTGGGTGCTAGCTGATACTTAGTCATACTTGACCGAGTATAGAAGCGACTCGGCAAAGGAGGGGAGCTCATGTTGGCCGAGTAGGGTACAAGGCCACTCGGATGAGGGGCTAATGAGCCCCAACTTGGTCCGAGTGGGTGCTAGCTGATACTTAGTCATACTTGACCGAGTAAAGAAGCGACTCGGCAAAAGAGGGGAGCTCCTGTTGGCCGAGTATGGTACAAGGCCGCTCGGATGAAGGGCTAATGAGCCCCAAGTTGGTCCGAGTGGGTGCTAGCTGATACTTAGTCATACTTGACCGAGTATAGAAGCGACTCGGCAAAGGAGGGGAGCTCTTGTTGGCCGAGTAGGGTACAAGGCCACTCGGATGAGGGGCTAATGAGCCTCAAGTTGGTCCGAGTGGGTTTCTGCATTTCGGGTGTTATGGCTGCGCCCATTTTGCCCGACCGTGTATGCCTGTCCTGAAATGCCACATGGCCCCTCTTGATACTTGGGATGTTGGGACCTTGGGTATTGGCCGAGCTGGAGGGGCGCCCTGAGGACCTTTAACGCTTCAACTTCCTTGGGTTCAGAACGTTTTTGGCTCGAGTTGCTTGGACCCTTCACGAAATGGGCTGAGTAGGTCCAGTTGGGCCTCAATTAGAGGCACATGTAGGCGACGCGGGGGGTTTGCGTTGCACATCCCCCGAGGTACTCCTATATATGTATGAGAGGAGAGAGAAGTTGAGGATCATTTGTTCATTTCCTCATTCTCTCTCTCTCAAAGATCTCCAACTCTTCTCTATTTTCCCAAGTTCTTCTCCCAGTTTCTCCGTCCGACCAGGTACGCTTTTGTTGTTTTAAGTTTTTCTTTCTCTTTCTTTTCCTTTCGAATAACCTCGGCCGACTCCCATGTCAAAAAATAATGGGAGATTTGTCCGAGTCGTCGACACCTCCGGCTTCACCTCCCTACAATCTGGCCGAGGAGGTGAGGGGGATGGGAATAACACTGGTGTCGACGATAATAAACTGTCCCGACCCCTCGGCTGTGCCCGACGCGGTTGCTCTCACGAGTCCGTCTTCTTCGGTGGAGGATGAAGTCGAGGGAGTCATTCCCTTCCCTTGGGAGGTTTCATTGGCCTATCCTCCTTCAAGGAGTTACTTAGATAAGTATCTATCTTCTGATGTAGTGAGGGCCATGCCGAGGGGAGCAGGAGAAGCATCCACGTCGGGTCGGGGGTTAGAATATCCCGACCTTGATCCAAAAGGAGGTCCAGGCTCATTCTTTCCCGAGCCGGGGGTGATTAAATCGGTGACCGAGGACCTCCGGGGTACAGTGACAAGGTTCCAAATAAAGGACCCCTTCTACTTAGTCCGACCAGAGGCCCACCATACTGTGATCTCGCCCCTCCCGGTTGCGTTGCAGTGTACTATAAGTCCATGGATATGGGGCTTCGGTTTCCTTTGACTCCTTTTGTTAAGGAGGTGCTGAACGCCTATCACTTGGCGATCTACCAAGTCTCCCCGAACTCCTGGGGCGGAATCAACGCCTTCCAAGTTCTGTGCAACCTGATTGACGTCCGACCAACCCTCAAACTATGGAGGCACCTGTATAGGTTGGTCGAGGTTATGGCAGCTAAGAACGGACCCGGTTGGTGGAGCTTCCAGATCCGACCGGGGTACCGAACCGTCCTCAATCTCCCTACCTCCCAGAAAGGGTTCCGCCGAGAATTTGCCTTTGTGTATTTTGGCGGGGATTGGGGAATTCCTCTGGTTCCGCCCTCGGATGAGCCCCTCGTTGCTCTGAATTACCGAGTGGGTGATCTAGATGACGAGGAAGGAGCAGCGGCTTGCTATATGCAGACCGAGTCGAGGATCGTCAACGGGGGCGAGGTATTCGTACCCGGGCAATGGCTGCCCGACTGCAAGCTTTTCTGAGACGATCACTTTCTCTCGGCTATGGGTCTAAGCTCAACCTTCCCAAAGGGTAATTTGCCGGGGAGGAGGCTTTGGGTAGTCGGTATGGCGATTTTTAGTTTTTGACTTTCTGTTTTGACTAACTCTTCTCTCTTTTGATTTGCAGAACCCGCCCGAGCATATATTGACGAGGTAGACCCTGTTATGGCTGATAAGCTTAACGTAGCGGCCATGAGGGCGGCTCGGCTGAAAGCCGAGATTGCGGCGAAAACTATGAAGGTCCCCGCTCCTCCCAAGGTGAGAATAACACCCTGGTTACTTCTATTTTTGGCCGACCGACCATTCACTAGGCTGACTATTTGTTTACTTCTTGCCTCAGGACCCTGCTAAACCGAAGACTAAGAAGAGGAAGGAGCGGTCATCTGATAAGGTGGCTCGAGCCGAGAGAGAGCGGTGGCTCGGCCGAAGGCCGAGCGGGAGAGGGCCAAGGCCGAGCTTGAGGAGGCCAGGAGGAGCAAATCAATAGAAATCATTAGCCCCAAGGGCCCTGCGCAGCAGGCCGACGGGGGTGACATCTCCCTCCACTCTTCCGACTTCAGGCCAGTCGGGAGCCCCCAATACACCCCTCTCGTCCCTTTTCGAGAGCCGCCGGGGATAGCTCGAGGGGCGCGGTGAGGCCGGCCGTTCCCTTCCCGGGGCTGAGCAGGAGAGAGAAGGATAAGCGTTGGACCTCAGCCCTTGAACATATATACACTCCCGCCGACCGGGAGTACATTGAGGTTACTCATGGTCCTAATGAGACCAACGAGCTCTTCCGATCCTGGCTCGATGTAAGCACTTTTTAACCCTTTTCTTTATACCTTCTTTTCTTTTACTTCACTATTTCTAACCCTTTTCTTTCGTCTCAGTTCTCCGCTCGGATGGCCAATGTGGCTCAGAATCGGGTGAGCTTGGCCGAGGAAGTTACAGGCCTCAAAGAGAAGGCCAAGAAGCACTTCGATGAGGTGTACCAGGCCAAGGAGGCTCAGCGGATTGCCGAGTCCAAGCTTGAGGATGCGGAGGCTGCTATAAAGAAAGATCAGGAGGGCTTTGCTGCCGAGCGTGAGAACTGGGTGAAGGAGAGAGCCGACCTCACCCTTGCTAGTGATTTGGCCAGGACTGCTACGGATGATGCCCTGACCAAGGTGACCACGGCCGAGCAGAAGGTGGCCGATCTTGAGGCCAAGTTGGCTAAGCTGGAGGGCCAAGTTAGAACTGAGGAGCAGTGGTTCTCCGACTGGGAGAAATCTGCTGCTGCCGAGGTTTATGCCAACGAGGTCGGCAGCGTAGCTCATAAGATGGGGGAGGACGAGGCTCTCGACCGGCTGAAGAAGGTCCTGGCCGAGTTTTACCCAAATCTGGTTTGGGCAGACGTCTGGTCGGCCTATCAGATGTCGATAGATGCTGATAATGCTGCTATTTTGGATCGGTTGATGGCCGAGGGGGGTGAAGAACATGAAGACGATGATGAAGAAGAGGATGAGGAGGGTCGAGTGGATGTCAACGTTGTCGATGGCGATGATGTTGATGATGATGCCGATGCGGCCGACAATGCCAGTCGGGGGGAGGAGCTAGTCGGTGACAACACTGATGCAAATGCCGAGAGTGTGACTGATCCTCCCCCTCCCCCTAGCTCTTAGGCTACCCTTGTACTTAATCGTTTTTGTTTCTCCTTTGTATTGCCCGACCTTATTTAATGGAACTTGGCCATTTTGCCTTTTCTTGTTTGTTGATTGTAATATTGCCCGACTAACTTTTTAATCCCTCTGACTTGTTTGCATAGACGAAATTCCGACTACCCATGATTCCTAAATTAATACCGATTGGCTTGGTCAAAATTCCGACCAACAATAACTTTAATACAAAATTAATTCCGATTGGCTTGTTTATTGCCGATCCACAATTATTTCCACGAAAAATTCCAATTGTTCCAACTGTTTCGACTGGTTGAGTCCAACATTAACAAAATGCCGACCGGCTATGATTGAGCTATTACAATGTATGCCCCTATTGCAAACAACAAAACATTACACATAGTATTTTTTAAGGTTGTCGCCATTCCAGGGTCGGGCAAGAGGGATGCCCTCGGAGGACTCTAGTCGAAATGTGCCGGGCTTGATGATTTCTGTGACTTTGTATGGACCATCCCAGTTAGGTCCGAGTTTCCCCTTTAAGTGTGAGAGCCCCGTGGCTTCGACTTTCCGAACGACCCAACGCCGAGTTGGATTGGGCGGGACCTCACTCGGCGATTAAACATCCGAGTGATCCTTTGCTTGTACCGAATGGATTTTAGCAGCGCGTTGCCCCTTGTTTTTGGCAACAAGTCCAGGTTGACAGGTTTCTCTTCCTCGTTCTTCTCGTATTCATAGAAGGTCATCCGAGGGGATGGGATATCAATCTCTACTGGTAAGACAGCCTCCCGTACACAAGGCTGAATGGTGAGTGACCTGTTGCTTCTTTGGCAGTAGTTCTGGCCGACCAGAGGACCCCGGGTAGGTCATCAACCCATGCTCCTTTGGCAGCTTCCAAGGATTTCTTGATTCCCTTGAGAACTATCTTATTAGCCGATTCAGCTTGCCCGTTTGTTTGTGGTCGGGATACTGCCGAGAATTTAGTGCATATTCCAAAACGAGCACAATAATCTCTAGTGGGGCCACTGTTAAATTGTCGTCCATTGTCGGAGATCAGAACTCTGGGGACTTTGAATCTGGTGATGATGTTCCTCCAAATGAACGCTTGAACTTGCTTATCCGTTATGGAGGAGAGTGGTTCGGCCTCAGTCCATTTAGTGAAGCAGTCAATGGCAACTATCAGGAACTTCCTTTGACCTGAGGCTGGGGGAAATGGTCCGAGTAGGTCCATGCCCCACTTATCGAACGGCAAGACTGCTTGAATTGTTGTCAAGGGGGTGGTCGGTGCTCGGGGAATGTCCGAATGGACCTGGCAGGACGGACATTTCTTCACCAGCTCTTGAGCGTCGGTTTTCAGAGTGGGCCACTAATATCCGGCTCGGAGAGCTTTTCCAGCTATGGTTCTTCCCCCTTGGAGACTCCCACATGCCCCTTGGTGGATTTCCCTGAGGATGTAATTTTCTTCCTCGGGGGTGACACATTTAAGTAAGGGATGGGTGAAGGACTTCTTGTAAAGTTGATTCTCATGCCATAGAAACCATCCGGACTTGTGTTTGACCCGATCAGCCTCCTTGCAATCCTCTGGTAATTTCTCGTCTCTTAAATATCCGACTACCTCGTCCATCCATTCAGATATTCGATTCAATACCAGCTGCTCGGTATTGATGCTGGGCTGCCTAAGGACTTCCCATATGATTGTTCGGGGAGCCGAACCTTCTGCTGAACTGGCCATTCGGGCTAAGGCATCAGCTTGCTGATTTTCCAACCGGGGTATGTGGGTTATATTTAACTGAGATAGCTGTTTGATTATTTTCTGGGCTTTGGCCAAATACATTCTCATGTTGTCTTCTTTGGCCTCATAGTCACCCGATACTTGACCCACTATTAATTGTGAGTCGGATTTAGCACTGATCACGGTTGCCCCCAGCCAAGATGCATAACTCCAATCCGAGGATCAGGGCTTCATATTCCGCTTCATTGTTGGAGCCTAAGAACTCAAATTTGATGGCGTATTCCATCTTTTCTCCGACCGGGGGTTTGATGACCAGCCCTGCTCCACAGCCTGTTTTGGTAGACGAGCCGTCCACTTGCAGCTCCCAGCTATCTTATCGGCTGATTGGGGGTCTGGATGTGCATTCTGTTATGAAATCAGCCACGGCCTGGGCTTTGATCGCCCTCCTGGGTTCATATTCTAACCCAAAATCAGCCAGCTGATCCGCCCAATCGGTCATCCGACTAGAGTGGTTCCTGCTTTTAATGAGCTTCCTGAGCGGCTGACTCGTGAGGACCTTAATAGGATGGGCCTGGAAGTAAGGCTTGAGCTTCCGACTAGCCATTACTAGGGCAAAAACCATTTTTTCCATTTCGCTGTATTTGGCCTCTGCTCCTCGAAAGGCGTGGCTTATGAAGTAGACTGGGTGTTGTTTTTCTTCTCTTTCGGCTATCAAAACAGCACTGAGCGCGTATTCAAAGATAGCCAAATAGACGAACAGTGTTTCCCCCGGCAAGGGGGAGATCAGCTTTGGGAGGGTAAGGAGATGTTCTTTTAGGGAGGTGAAGGCTTGTTCGGCTTCATCTTCCCAAGTAAACTCTTTTCTCTTTAGAGTCTTGAAGAAGTGTAAGCTCTTATCCGCTGAGCGGGATAGGAAGCGACCGAGGGCGGCCAGACAGCCAGTCAGGCGTTGTACTTCTCTCACATTCCTCGGAGACTTCATTTCCATTACAGCTTTGATTTTGTCGGGATTGGCTTCGATCCCCCTCTCATCAACCAGGAATCCGAGGCACTTACCCCCTTTTACTCCGAAGACACACTTCTTCGGATTTAACATCATGCGAAAATGCCTCAACGTTCCGAGGGTCTCTCTTAAATCTGAGGGATGGTGGCTGTGGATTTTGCTTTTGACAATCATATCATCAACATATACCTCTATATTCCGATCGAGTTGGTCGCTAAAGATTTTGTTGACGGTGCGCTGATACGTTGCCCCTGCATTTTTGAGCCCGAAGGGCATCATTTTATAGCAATATACCCCCTGGTTGGTGATGAAAGCAGTGTGGACTCGATCCTGCTCAGCCATCGGGATTTGGTGATACCCCGCGTTTGCGTTCATGAAGCTTAGGAGGGCGTGACCTGCAGTTGAATCGACCAGCCTATCAATCTTGGGCAGAGGGTGGTTATCTTTTGGACATGCCTTATTTAGGTCTGTAAAATCCACGCACATTCTCCATGCCCCACTCGACTTCTTGACCAAGACCATATTGGCCAGCCATTCCGAATACTGGCATTCTTCAATGAATCCTGCTTCGAGCAATTTCTTAACTTCTGCAGCTGCCGCGGCGTTCCTTTCGGGGCCTTGATGCCTCGGCTTTTGTTTAACCGGCTTGAACCCCTCTTTGATGTTTAGCTCATGGCACATTACTTTAGGGTCCAGCCCGGGCATTTCATTGGCTTCGTAGGCAAAGACGTCTCTGTATTCTGTTAGAATTTGAATGATCTCCCATCTTGTTTGAGGGTCCATGGCCTTGCCCACTCTCAGAGTCCGACCATGTTTCTCATCAATGATGACTTCTTCGTCCTCCTCGGCTGGCTGAGGGCGCTCGTATTGCTTGGGATTTTTCGGTAATGTAAACCCCGAGGCCACTTGACGGCTGACCATCTTCTCGCTTTCTTTTCTTCGAGTCCTCTTAGACGTCGACCTTGCTTTTCAAGCTGTTCACATAGCATTCTCTAGCTGCCTGCTGATCCCCTTGGATCTTTCCGACTTTGCCCTCGTCGGTTTCAAACTGCATAAGAAGCTGATAAATGGAAATTGCTGCTTTGACCTTGTTAAGAGTTGGTCTTCCCATTATAATGTTATATGGCAGAGGGATGTCTACCACTAAGAAGTCGATCGGTAGGCTTCTTCCTTTGCCCTTCTCTCCTATCCGAGTAGGCAACTTTATAGATCCGACAGGGTGTACCGAGTTTCCCCCGAAGCCTATGAGTGGCTGATTGAGTGGGGTTACATCCCTTTCAGTGTATTTCAATTTCCTGAGGCACTCCAGCGTAATTATATCAGCTGAGGATCCACTATCCACTAGCACCCGTTTGACTCTGGTGTTGGCCACTTTGAGCTCGACGACCAAGGGATCGTCGTGGGGCGTGTGTAGTGGCCGACTAGATTCCCCAAATGTCATTATAGGGCAGTCGGGTCGCGGGTGGTTGACATCGAGTACCTTATGCTTTAGGCTTTGGAGGTGGGCTTTGCGTGATCGGCCGGTTAGGCCTCCTGACGCGAAGCCACCCGCTATGACTCCGATGAACCCCTCCGTGTCTTCACTGTGGGACTGACCGCCCTTTTGCTTGCCTTTCTCTTCACCAGAATGCTTGAGGTATCGGTTCAGCTTCCCCTGGTCAGCTAGGTTGTTATGGGATTTCTTGAGTTCCCTACAATCTTTAGTGGTATGCCCGCATTCTTTGTGGTACTCACACCACAGACTCTTATCTCTTCGAGCAGCTGACGTTTTGATGGGAGGTGGGCGGGGGAGAGTGACTTTGTCTTTTATGTCCAAGTATATCTCTCTCCTGTTTTTGCTGAACCGGGGGTCGATGTCATGGTCGTTGAATCTGTCTGACCGACCACTCGTCTTCTGTTGCTTTAACTGATCCCTGTGATTTCCTTCATCGTTCCTCTTTTTGCTCCCGTCGTCTGAGTGACGGCATATGTCCGTCGCTTGGATGAATCTTTGAGCCCGAGTCATTGCTTCAGAGAAGGTTTTGACTTCGTTTTCGGCCAAGGACCATCTTAGCCGACCAGGCTGGAGTCCAGACATTAGGGCGGCGAATGCCACCGCATCTTGTAGATCTGAGATTCTCAATGACTCCTCATTTAATCTTTTAATGTAGTCGGCCAGGCTCTCATTCTTCTCCTGCTTGATCCCCATTAAATGGAGGCTCGTTTTCTTTTGTCTCTTTCCCGCAACAAATTGGTGGATGAATAGGTCTTCGAGGACCGAGAAATCCGTTATGATCCCCGCTGGGAGCTCTTGGAACCAGCTCAGGGCCAGACCTTTGAGTGTTGTCGGAAAGAAGCGGCACCAAGTGGCCTCGCACCAAGTCTGAACACTCATTTGAGCTTTGTACGTCGCCATGTGATCATCCGGATCGGTTAGGCCCGCGAATGGTTCGACAGAGGGCGTTTTGACTTTTCCCGGGTTGGGTGCCTCGAGTATGGCCTGGTTAACTGAGCAGAATCACCATGGCCCTCGCGCTGAGCTGCCTTTTTGTTTAATATGTGCCTCGCATCATAACCCTTGCTGAGGCGCTTCTCGTTGAGGAAGTGTCGGGCATCGTTTTGCTTGTGACCCGCGTTGCCCCGAGGGGACTTGGATATGTGAGTCTCTTCAGCGGGCCTAGCTGATCTTCCATTAGACTCGCACCGTCTCCCTCCCCCTGCTTTGATCGGTGCTGACCAGGCTGAATGTATTCCCTTACCCCCGATTGCTGCCGGCTAGGCTGACCGTGGTTCTCCGCCCGAAGGGAAGGGACCAGGGCTTGATCTTTAGGGGGCTGAAGGGGGCGTCCTTGCTGTAGGTTGGCCAACATATCTATCAGGCTCTGTTGCAAGGTTTGATGGAGCTGAGCAGCTATCATGTTTATATCCGCCGTGGATATAGGATGGGGGTCAGCGGGCTGCAGCTGACGGGTGGGGTCCTGCTTGTTTTCTATGGAATGTTCTTCTTCATGATCAAGGGTTTGAACGGTCGGTGTTTTGGGCCGTTCAGATCTTCGCTGAAGAGAGGGGGATGGACTCCTCTCGGATCTCTGAGCCTGTGCTGAGGGCTGGCGAGTGCGAGTACTCTTGGCCGGGGCCATTGCAGAATTGATCTTACTAAGTGGCGGAGAAGCGACTTTGATTGTAACTTCCCCACAGGCGGCGCCAAACTGTTTCCGCTAAGAAATTAAGGGTTGTGATTGGTTGGGATATGTGATGTGGGCCCCAAGAGCGATCGCCTGAGCTCCGATATCCGTACGCCGAAATCCTGCAAAACAAGGTTAGACTACCCCGGGGGTGGTTCCGGGATCGCCCCTCCGACGCTCAAGTCAGATGTGATTGAGGTAGAGAGAGAAGTAAAGTTTAGAGAGAGATGCTCTAGTTTGTTAGGTGAGAATTGAATACCTGTTCATTGATGAGGCAGTTGGTTTTTATAGTGTTGGGGATTACCCAAACATGAAACATTGTCCAGATGGGCCTTTTTGGGATCAATGGGCATGTTACCTTTTCGGGCAATGATTATTTCATCCCTTTAGAAGATACCCAGATGCTGGTGATTAGGTCAACTTTCGGGTGGGACCCACAGCTGCCACCTGTTCCAGGCTTTAGTAGGCTTTCATGCTCCTTATTGGGCTGCTGATTAAATGAGCCCAAACACATACATTTCACAACAAAGTAATGCACATTAACACAAAGATCTAAAAGTACCATTCATCATAAATTGAAAAGTTATAAAGGAAATAACTAACACAAATCAAGTATTCAAAATACAAAAAATTCAAACTGAGAACAGAACATTGTTTATTGGTGACACAACACCCAAACATAGCTACTAAAAAACTATTTAATCTACTTAAACACTACTAGTGAGCAGGCACAGACTTACCAGTGTGAGCAGTTTCAACAGTTGGCGCCGCCTAAGAGAGCAAATCCTAAGCCCTGCCCGCAAGCGTCATGAACTTTTTTATATCTTGCTTTGGCGTCCAAGCTGGCTTCTGGCCATCCATATGTTGCTTCATTAGTTTATCCCTTGTCTTCCAGGTGTAGAAGATAGCAACGTTGTTGAGATCCTCCATCAAGTCAGCGACCTTGGCGTCCAAATCAGAAACTTGAGCAAGCCGAGCATCACTTGTTTAATTCACTCAACGACGTCAGCTCCTCCTTTTTCTTCATCAGTTGATCTTCCCTCGTGTTTTTAGTGAAGAATGTTATCTTCTTCTCCAATATGATGACACTGTTGCGGAGCGACAACGAGTGTTGAAGAGCCTAGCAAGTAGCATCCATGTCCTTCAAAGAAGATTCATTAACATCGTACCACAACTACGACATTTTAAAGAAACAAACTTACATGCATTTGTATAGCAATCCCTTCAATGCGACAGTGTAAGAGGGAATAGTCACCAAACGACGTGAGGGAGAGGGAAGTGCGATGATGAGAGAAGTCTTGGGACAAGTAATTGTAGGCTTGTAGCCTTTTCCCAAGGCAGCTCGTGCAAAGGCAACAATTAGAGGCAAATTGTTTATCCAAGAATGACAGGTGGCAAAGTTAATCTTTTAAAATTATAATAAAGGATATGCAAAAGGCAGTTGAGTAGCCTACACGTGCAGCGAGAAATGTGGGTCCACTAACAACATTAAAGGCCTGATCCAACAAAGTAGTTAGAGGAAATGGGAGGAAGTTCTATTATTGAGGAAGGCGAAAATGATTGAGCATAATATCTTGGCTGGAGTATAAATAATATGTATTTATTGTATCTAAGAACTCACTACTTAGCAGATAAATACTTGTACACTTCTTATCCATTTCTCTCTGTGCCATCTATCCCCTTAGTCATCCGTTCAACACTACTTGTAATGAGATGTTGCTCAAGCTCTTGATCACATTGGTGGTAACATAAACCACCTGCGGTTTTTTCCCTCGATATGGGATTCCGCATCAGCAATTGTTTATTCGTCTATTCTTTTACTTGCTTTTATTTATTCGCCTTATTGCTTTGTTTATTATTTGCGTTATAGTGATCTTATTTCCAACCTTTTAGCGCTTTATATGAAAAAAGGCATAAACGGTGAAGCTAGAAAAATGTTAGAGTAGAGTTTCCAGGAAGGTAAATCCACAATGCACGCGGGCCGGCGCACAGTTTTATATAGAACTTCAACGAGTAAATATGAAGTTCAAAGGGGTAATATGTAACAACGTTCTTTGTTTTAAGTATTGTTTTCCCAAGCAAGCACATAGATTTGCGCATAGTGGCAATTTGTCTTATGCGGAGTGGTAATCACATTATCAATTTTCTTGGAGATTAGGTTTCGGAATTTCATAAACTTAAGAGAGATCTTTGGTGGCATATGATGTCGCGTCGTCGGTGTTCCTAAAGTGTCATCTAGGAATTCGGTTCTAGTTTGGGCTATATAAAGGCCATTAGAAAAGACATTCTAATTTAGGGGAAGTTTTACAAATTAAGAAAGTTAAAATAGAGAAACCACTAAAGCTATGTTCTCATGACCTGAAATTAGGTGATCTGATCATACTTTTCCAAGGTCTAGTTTGACTGAAACTTTCAAGTCTAATCGAGTCTGATATGATGTCTTATTCTAATTCAACGTTGACTCTATTTTGACACTAATCTATAGGAACAAAAAGATATTTATGTAAGCCCATTAGATTCGTCTCATCATGTAGGTTTCAAAGACATAAATTTCACAAATTTGATTAATGCAGAATTAAACATATATAGTTAAAATTTTCTAGTATGGTTAGGATATGAATCTAACAAAAATATGTATTAACTTCCTAAAATAAGGTGGAGAGAGCATATATAACCTAAGAGTACTTAAAGAGTTGCTAAGGGTGATTTCTCTTGTAAGAATATTTGTCGAATTAGTTAGGTTTTTGTCTGATTTATTTTCACCCTTAAAAAAAATTCTAACATCAGTTATTACAAGTATATGGTTTGATTTACATATATTTGATTTCCTAAAACTTGGCATCCCTCTAATTAAGCATGTGGTAGAATCTATATAAATCAAGTGTAAACTCACAACATTGATCATACATATCAATGAACTATACTATACTTTTGAAGCTTTAGCATATTACTCTTTTCATGTTAGATTTCTCCATAGACTAATTCTTCTAAAAAGAATGGCAAGGAGAAGTGCCCTATTGGAGTGGAACCTCACACAAGTTAATCTGAAGGACTCAACTTCACAGGCAAGGCCCTTTAGAAGGGGGAGGAGAAGGTAGGGAATTCCATCCCCAAAGTGCATCTAGTTGGGTTTGATTCCACAACCTCAAAGTTGTGAGATACAAACCTTACCACTAGACCAAGTACTACCTAGTTCTTTGTACTCTAAATTGGTGCAAACAAGGTAAAGCTAAATGAACAAAATAAAATACCCAAAGACAATTTCACATAAATATTTGCCAAAAACATTCACAAAAATTTGGAGTGGCTACAAGAAATTAAATTAGTCACATTTCTACATCTATATGTTAATATATGAAGAAAAAGAAAATTCCTATTAGTTTGGTCCACAACAGGCCTGGCTAAGGCTCTGTGCAGGGTGAACAACAGCACAGGGTCCCCCAAAATACAAGGGCCCAATTATTTTCTTTGTCTGCCAAAATATAATCCAACTTCACGCGTTTCTTGCCTGCTATATTCCACATTTTTCCCTTCCAATTTCCAGAACCCCATTAATGATACCTCTAGCTCTGTTGTTTCCTATTCCCAAAAAATTTTAATCCTTCTCCATTACAACACTGAAAATTAAACCTAGGTTTTTTTTACCTAAAAGAAATCAAAATCTCTTTTTCTTTTTCGAATTACCCAACCCCATCATCCATATGTTCAACCCCACTCTCATCTTATATTCGATTTGTTGATTAATTGGGTTTGATTGTTGTAGGCGTGGTTTTATTTCTACGCGGTGTGAGCGCGTATTTGACTACCCCATTGTAAAGGTTTTATTGAAAATTATTTTGAAGTCGCCAACAAGTCTTTAAAGGAAGACTCATAAACCTACACTACAAGAGAAGTGGAAATCAACGACGGCTAAAAGTCGTCGGTGATTGCCCTAAAAGCCGTCGTTGATAAATCAACGACGGCCAACCGTCGTTAATCGGCCGTCGGTAAAAAGCTGGTCGCTGATACTAGAATCAACGACCGTCAAGCCGTCGGTGATACACATAACGACGGTTTCATGAGAGTCAGCGACGGTTCACTATAGCCGTCGTTGATGGCAAGTCAGCGACGGTTTAAAGCGGTCGGTGATTCACCG
Source organism: Beta lomatogona (assembly GCA_947646795.1). Classification (NCBI taxonomy): domain Eukaryota; kingdom Viridiplantae; phylum Streptophyta; class Magnoliopsida; order Caryophyllales; family Amaranthaceae; genus Beta; species Beta lomatogona. The sequence goes on from CANSNZ010001083.1 coordinate 279,071, forward strand.
ACCGTTTAAAACCGTCGCTGATTCACCGACTGTTTAAAACCGTCGCTGAGTCACCGACCGTTTTGAACCGTCGTTGATTTCAATCAAATAATGTCTGTTAAAAACCGTCGCTAAGTTATTAAAGCAGTCGTTGATTTCGTGTCCATGGGTACATATAGAACCTTACAGCGACTGCCTAGCCGTCGTTGATTTAATGTTTAACCGTCGCTGTTGTTACAAAAATAATATTATTTAAAATTCAATTGTTCTTAATAATAATTAAACCTGTACCTGCACAGCTGCATCTAAATATACCACGCTAAAGCTGTTTCTCCATCGCATTCAATTTTTTCAATTACAAAAATATGCAATTTTGATATATATTAAAATTTACATAGATACTTGTATAATTACATGAAATAGATTACATTTATGTACACAAAATAGATCCCGATGTCGGGAAATAAAGTAGATGTCGGTGTTTACAAAAAAAATATATCGACAAAGCTAGAAACTAATAAGCTAGATGCCGATAAATATAGACACTAAATATATGTACGCAAAAATAGATCCCGGTGTCGGGAAATAAAGTAGATCTCGAGTTGAAAAAAAAATAACCCGACACATCAAGAAACGAAGCGAGATGCCGATAAGTATTTACACTACAAGAAAATAGTTAGACTAACTATATCCAACTATAAGTTAGTTACCTAGTTGCCAAAACCAAAAAAACTACACTGTCAAGGGTGGCTCTGTAGCACTACCGCCACCACCAAACCCTGGGTCATCTTCTGGTCTGCGTTGTGGAGTCGGGCCTGGGTTGCAACCTGATAACATGTGGCCGAAACTAGACATGTTCCTCATCATTTCCTCTATGAGGGCCCGACGTGACTCTTCCACCCGTGCTGCGACCATTGCCTCCACCTCTCCCATCCGTGCAGCGACCTTTGCCTCCACTTGCGCCTCAATTCGAGAAAAAATGGACGGCTCATATGGTTGTGAAGAGCCAGAGCCCTCTCCTGGACTTTGTAGTACAAATGATCTCCCCAACCAAACCCCGAACTTTTTCCCTCCCTCTCCCCCCCCAATCTCCCTCCCCAACTACCATATATGATGTTTGAGGTGAGTCGTACAATTAACCCAGCATCATATTGTATGTCTCCCGCATTTGGTTAAATATACTCATATTCAAAATAAAATGGCAAAATGGCGTATAATTTGGTTCTAACTTTCCTACTTTGTGTATTTTCAATCAAAACAACTTATAAATACATTAAACTAACTACATATATGATATTTGAGGTGTTTATAACTTAAACTAGCATCAAAGTACTCGTATTCATTCAATTTCAAGTGAAAAGGCCTAAAATGGCCTATATTAGCCTACATTTGGTTCTAACTTTCCTACTTTGTGTATTTTCAATCAAAACAACTTATAAATACATTAAACTAACTACATATATGATGTTTGAGGTGGTTATAACTTAAACTAGCATCAAAGTACTCGTATTCATTCAATTTCAAGTAAAAAGGCCTAAAATGGCCTATATTAGCCTACATTTGGTTCTAACTTTCCTACTTTGTGTATTTTCAATCAAAACAACTTATAAATACATTAAACAAACTACATATATGATGTTTGAGGTGGTTATAACTTAAACTAGCATCAAAGTACTCGTATTCAAACAATTCCAAGTAAAAAGGCCTAAAATGGCCTATATTAGCCTACATTTGGTTCTAACTTTCCTACTTTGTGTATTTTCAATCAAAACAACTTATAAATACATTAAACTAACTACATATATGATGTTTGAGGTGTTTATAACTTAAACTAGCATCAAAGTACTCGTATTCATTCAATTTCAAGTGAAAAGGCCTAAAATGGCCTATATTAGCCTACATTTGGTTCTAACTTTCCTACTTTGTGTATTTTCAATCAAAACAACTTATAAATACATTAAACTAACTACATATATGATGTTTGAGGTGGTTATAACTTAAACTAGCATCAAAGTACTCGTATTCATTCAATTTCAAGTAAAAAGGCCTAAAATGGCCTATATTAGCCTACATTTGGTTCTAACTTTCCTACTTTGTGTATTTTCAATCAAAACAACTTATAAATACATTAAACTAACTACATATATGATGTTTGAGGTGTTTATAACTTAAACTAACATCAAAGTACTCGTATTCATTCAATTTCAAGTGAAAAGGCCTAAAATGGCCTATATTAGCCTACATTTGGTTCTAACTTTCCTACTTTGTGTATTTTCAATCAAAACAACTTATAAATACATTAAACTAACTACATATATGATGTTTGAGGTGGTTATAACTTAAACTAGCATCAAAGTACTCGTATTCATTCAATTTCAAGTGAAAAGGCCTAAAATGGCCTATATTAGCCTACATTTGGTTCTAACTTTCCTACTTTGTGTATTTTCAATCAAAACAACTTATAAATACATTAAACTAACTACATATATGATGTTTGAGGTGGTTATAACTTAAACTAGCATCAAAGTACTCGTATTCAAACATTTCCAAGTAAAAAGGCCTAAAATGGCCTATATTAGCCTACATTTGGTTCTAACTTTCCTACTTTGTGTATTTTCAATCAAAACAACTTATAAATACATTAAACTAACTACATATATGATGTTTGAGGTGTTTATAACTTAAACTAGCATCAAAGTACTCGTATTCATTCAATTTCAAGTGAAAAGGCCTAAAATGGCCTATATTAGCCTACATTTGGTTCTAACTTTCCTACTTTGTGTATTTTCAATCAAAACAACTTATAAATACATTAAACTAACTACATATATGATGTTTGAGGTGGTTATAACTTAAACTAGCATCAAAGTACTCGTATTCATTCAAATTCAAGTAAAAAGGCCTAAAATAGCCTATATTAGCCTACATTTGGTTCTAACTTTCCTACATTGTGTATTTTCAATCAAAACAACTTATAAATACATTAAACTAACTACATATATGATGTTTGAGGTGTTTATAACTTAAACTAGCATCAAAGTACTCGTATTCATTCAATTTCAAGTGAAAAGGCCTAAAATGGCCTATATTAGCCTACATTTGGTTCTAACTTTCCTACTTTGTGTATTTTCAATCAAAACAACTTATAAATACATTAAACTAACTACATATATGATGTTTGAGGTGGTTATAACTTAAACTAGCATCAAAGTACTCGTATTCATTCAATTTCAAGTAAAAAGGCCTAAAATGGCCTATATTAGCCTACATTTGGTTCTAACTTTCCTACTTTGTGTATTTTCAATCAAAATAACTTATAAATACATTAAATTAACTACATATATGATGTTTGAGGTGGTTATAACTTAAACTAGCATCAAAGTACTCGTATTCAAACATTTCCAAGTAAAAAGGCCTAAAATGGCCTATATTAGCCTACATTTGGTTCTAACTTTCCTATTTTGTGTATTTTCAATCAAAACAACTTATAAATACATTAAACTAACTACATATATGATGTTTGATGTGTTTATAACTTAAACTAGCATCAAAGTACTCGTATTCATTCAATTTCAAGTGAAATGGCCTAAAATGGCCTCTATTAGCCTACATTTGGTTCTAACTTTCCTACTTTGTGTATTTTCAATCAAAACAACTTATAAATATATTAAACTAACTACACATATGATGCTTGAGGTGGTTATAACTTAAACTAGCATCAAAGTACTCGTATTCATTCAATTTCAAGTAAAAAGGCCTAAAATGGCCTATATTAGCCTACATTTGGTTCTAACTTTCCTACTTTGTGTATTTTCAATCAAAACAACTTATAAATACATTAAACTAACTACATATATGATGTTTGAGGTGGTTATAACTTAAACTAGCATCAAAGTACTCGTATTCAAACAATTTCAAGTAAAAAGGCCTAAAATGGCCTATATTAGCCTACATTTGGTTCTAACTTTCCTACTTTGTGTATTTTCAATCAAAACAACTTATAAATACATTAAACTAACTACATATATGATGTTTGAGGTGGTTATAACTTAAACTAGCATCAAAGTACTCGTATTCATTCAATTTCAAGTAAAAAGGCCTAAAATGGCCTATATTAGCCTACATTTGGTTCTAACTTTCCTACTTTGTGTATTTTAAATCAAAACAACTTATAAATACATTAAACTAACTACATATATGATGTTTGAGGTGGTTATAACTTAAACTAGCATCAAAGTACTCGTATTCATTCAATTTCAAGTAAAAAGGCCTAAAATGGCCTATATTAGCCTACATTTGGTTCTAACTTTCCTACTTTGTGTATTTTCAATCAAAACAACTTATAAATACATTAAACTAACTACATATATGATGTTTGAGGTGGTTATAACTTAAACTAGCATCAAAGTACTCGTATTCATTCAATTTCAAGTAAAAAGGCCTAAAATGGCCTATATTAGCCTACATTTGGTTCTAACTTTCCTACTTTGTGTATTTTCAATCAAAACAACTTATAAATACATTAAACTAACTACATATATGATGTTTGAGGTGGTTATAACTTAAACTAGCATCAAAGTACTCGTATTCATTCAATTTCAAGTAAAAAGGCCTAAAATGGCCTATATTAGCCTACATTTGGTTCTAACTTTCCTACTTTGTGTATTTTCAATCAAAACAACTTATAAATACATTAAACTAACTACATATATGATGTTTGAGGTGGTTATAACTTAAACTAGCATCAAAGTACTCGTATTCATTCAATTTCAAGTAAAAAGGCCTAAAATGGCCTATATTAGCCTACATTTGGTTCTAACTTTCCTACTTTGTGTATTTTCAATCAAAACAACTTATAAATACATTAAACTAACTACATATATGATGTTTGAGGTGGTTATAACTTAAACTAGCATCAAAGTACTCGTATTCATTCAATTTCAAGTAAAAAGGCCTAAAATGGCCTATATTAGCCTACATTTGGTTCTAACTTTCCTACTTTGTGTATTTTCAATCAAAACAACTTATAAATACATTAAACTAACTACATATATGATGTTTGAGGTGGTTATAACTTAAACTAGCATCAAAGTACTCGTATTCATTCAATTTCAAGTAAAAAGGCCTAAAATGGCCTATATTAGCCTACATTTGGTTCTAACTTTCCTACTTTGTGTATTTTCAATCAAAACAACTTATAAATACATTAAACTAACTACATATATGATGTTTGAGGTGGTTATAACTTAAACTAGCATCAAAGTACTCGTATTCATTCAATTTCAAGTAAAAAGGCCTAAAATGGCCTATATTAGCCTACATTTGGTTCTAACTTTCCTACTTTGTGTATTTTCAATCAAAACAACTTATAAATACATTAAACTAACTACATATATGATGTTTGAGGTGGTTATAACTTAAACTAGCATCAAAGTACTCGTATTCATTCAATTTCAAGTAAAAAGGCCTAAAATGGCCTATATTAGCCTACATTTGGTTCTAACTTTCCTACTTTGTGTATTTTCAATCAAAACAACTTATAAATACATTAAACTAACTACATATATGATGTTTGAGGTGGTTATAACTTAAACTAGCATCAAAGTACTCGTATTCATTCAATTTCAAGTAAAAAGGCCTAAAATGGCCTATATTAGCCTACATTTGGTTCTAACTTTCCTACTTTGTGTATTTTCAATCAAAACAACTTATAAATACATTAAACTAACTACATATATGATGTTTGAGGTGGTTATAACTTAAACTAGCATCAAACTACTCGTATTCATTCAATTTCAAGTAAAAAGGCCTAAAATGGCCTATATTAGCCTACATTTGGTTCTAACTTTCCTACTTTGTGTATTTTCAATCAAAAACAACTTATAAATACATTAAACTAACTACATATATGATGTTTGAGGTGGTTATAACTTAAACTAGCATCAAACTACTCGTATTCATTCAATTTCAAGTAAAAAGGCCTAAAATGGCCTATATTAGCCTACATTTGGTTCTAACTTTCCTACTTTGTGTATTTTCAATCAAAACAACTTATAAATACATTAAACTAACTACATATATGATGTTTGAGGTGGTTATAACTTAAACTAGCATCAAACTACTCGTATTCATTCAATTTCAAGTAAAAAGGCCTAAAATGGCCTATATTAGCCTACATTTGGTTCTAACTTTTCCTACTTTGTGTATTTTCAATCAAAACAACTTATAAATACATTAAACTAACTACATATATGATGTTTGAGGTGGTTATAACTTAAACTAGCATCAAACTACTCGTATTCATTCAATTTCAAGTAAAAAGGCCTAAAATGGCCTATATTAGCCTACATTTGGTTCTAACTTTCCTACTTTGTGTATTTTCAATCAAAACAACTTATAAATACATTAAACTAACTACATATATGATGTTTGAGGTGGTTATAACTTAAACTAGCATCAAACTACTCGTATTCATTCAATTTCAAGTAAAAAGGCCTAAAATGGCCTATATTAGCCTACATTTGGTTCTAACTTTCCTACTTTGTGTATTTTCAATCAAAACAACTTATAAATACATTAAACTAACTACATATATGATGTTTGAGGTGGTTATAACTTAAACTAGCATCAAACTACTCGTATTCATTCAATTTCAAGTGAAAAGGCCTAAAATGGCCTATATTAGCCTACATTTGGTTCTAACTTTCCTACTTTGTGTATTTTCAATCAAAACAACTTATAAATACATTAAACTAACTACATATATGATGTTTGAGGTGGTTATAACTTAAACTAGCATCAAACTACTCGTATTCATTCAATTTCAAGTAAAAAGGCCTAAAATGGCCTATATTAGCCTACATTTGGTTCTAACTTTCCTACTTTGTGTATTTTCAATCAAAACAACTTATAAATACATTAAACTAACTACATATATGATGTTTGAGGTGGTTATAACTTAAACTAGCATCAAACTACTCGTATTCATTCAATTTCAAGTAAAAAGGCCTAAAATGGCCTATATTAGCCTACATTTGGTTCTAACTTTCCTACTTTGTGTATTTTCAATCAAAACAACTTATAAATACATTAAACTAACTACATATATGATGTTTGAGGTGGTTATAACTTAAACTAGCATCAAACTACTCGTATTCATTCAATTTCAAGTAAAAAGGCCTAAAATGGCCTATATTAGCCTACATTTGGTTCTAACTTTCCTACTTTGTGTATTTTCAATCAAAACAACTTATAAATACATTAAACTAACTACATATATGATGTTTGAGGTGGTTATAACTTAAACTAGCATCAAACTACTCGTATTCATTCAATTTCAAGTAAAAAGGCCTAAAATGGCCTATATTAGCCTACATTTGGTTCTAACTTTCCTACTTTGTGTATTTTCAATCAAAACAACTTATAAATACATTAAACTAACTACATATATGATGTTTGAGGTGGTTATAACTTAAACTAGCATCAAACTACTCGTATTCATTCAATTTCAAGTAAAAAGGCCTAAAATGGCCTATATTAGCCTACATTTGGTTCTAACTTTCCTACTTTGTGTATTTTCAATCAAAACAACTTATAAATACATTAAACTAACTACATATATGATGTTTGAGGTGGTTATAACTTAAACTAGCATCAAACTACTCGTATTCATTCAATTTCAAGTAAAAAGGCCTAAAATGGCCTATATTAGCCTACATTTGGTTCTAACTTTCCTACTTTGTGTATTTTCAATCAAAACAACTTATAAATACATTAAACTAACTACATATATGATGTTTGAGGTGGTTATAACTTAAACTAGCATCAAACTACTCGTATTCATTCAATTTCAAGTAAAAAGGCCTAAAATGGCCTATATTAGCCTACATTTGGTTCTAACTTTCCTACTTTGTGTATTTTCAATCAAAACAACTTATAAATACATTAAACTAACTACATATATGATGTTTGAGGTGGTTATAACTTAAACTAGCATCAAACTACTCGTATTCATTCAATTTCAAGTAAAAAGGCCTAAAATGGCCTATATTAGCCTACATTTGGTTCTAACTTTCCTACTTTGTGTATTTTCAATCAAAACAACTTATAAATACATTAAACTAACTACATATATGATGTTTGAGGTGGTTATAACTTAAACTAGCATCAAACTACTCGTATTCATTCAATTTCAAGTAAAAAGGCCTAAAATGGCCTATATTAGCCTACATTTGGTTCTAACTTTCCTACTTTGTGTATTTTCAATCAAAACAACTTATAAATACATTAAACTAACTACATATATGATGTTTGAGGTGGTTATAACTTAAACTAGCATCAAACTACTCGTATTCATTCAATTTCAAGTAAAAAGGCCTAAAATGGCCTATATTAGCCTACATTTGGTTCTAACTTTCCTACTTTGTGTATTTTCAATCAAAACAACTTATAAATACATTAAACTAACTACATATATGATGTTTGAGGTGGTTATAACTTAAACTAGCATCAAACTACTCGTATTCATTCAATTTCAAGTAAAAAGGCCTAAAATGGCCTATATTAGCCTACATTTGGTTCTAACTTTCCTACTTTGTGTATTTTCAATCAAAACAACTTATAAATACATTAAACTAACTACATATATGATGTTTGAGGTGGTTATAACTTAAACTAGCATCAAACTACTCGTATTCATTCAATTTCAAGTAAAAAGGCCTAAAATGGCCTATATTAGCCTACATTTGGTTCTAACTTTCCTACTTTGTGTATTTTCAATCAAAACAACTTATAAATACATTAAACTAACTACATATATGATGTTTGGGGTGGTTATAACTTAAACTAGCATCAAACTACTCGTATTCATTCAATTTCAAGTAAAAAGGCCTAAAATGGCCTATATTAGCCTACATTTGGTTCTAACTTTCCTACTTTGTGTATTTTCAATCAAAACAACTTATAAATACATTAAACTAACTACATATATGATGTTTGAGGTGGTTATAACTTAAACTAGCATCAAACTACTCGTATTCATTCAATTTCAAGTAAAAGGCCTAAAATGGCCTATATTAGCCTACATTTGGTTCTAACTTTCCTACTTTGTGTATTTTCAATCAAAACAACTTATAAATACATTAAACTAACTACATATATGATGTTTGAGGTGGTTATAACTTAAACTAGCATCAAACTACTCGTATTCATTCAATTTCAAGTAAAAAGGCCTAAAATGGCCTATATTAGCCTACATTTGGTTCTAACTTTCCTACTTTGTGTATTTTCAATCAAAACAACTTATAAATACATTAAACTAACTACATATATGATGTTTGAGGTGGTTATAACTTAAACTAGCATCAAACTACTCGTATTCATTCAATTTCAAGTAAAAAAGGCCTAAAATGGCCTATATTAGCCTACATTTGGTTCTAACTTTCCTACTTTGTGTATTTTCAATCAAAACAACTTATAAATACATTAAACTAACTACATATATGATGTTTGAGGTGGTTATAACTTAAACTAGCATCAAACTACTCGTATTCATTCAATTTCAAGTAAAAAGGCCTAAAATGGCCTATATTAGCCTACATTTGGTTCTAACTTTCCTACTTTGTGTATTTTCAATCAAAACAACTTATAAATACATTAAACTAACTACATATATGATGTTTGAGGTGGTTATAACTTAAACTAGCATCAAACTACTCGTATTCATTCAATTTCAAGTAAAAAGGCCTAAAATGGCCTATATTAGCCTACATTTGGTTCTAACTTTCCTACTTTGTGTATTTTCAATCAAAACAACTTATAAATACATTAAACTAACTACATATATGATGTTTGAGGTGGTTATAACTTAAACTAGCATCAAACTACTCGTATTCATTCAATTTCAAGTAAAAAGGCCTAAAATGGCCTATATTAGCCTACATTTGGTTCTAACTTTCCTACTTTGTGTATTTTCAATCAAAACAACTTATAAATACATTAAACTAACTACATATATGATGTTTGAGGTGGTTATAACTTAAACTAGCATCAAACTACTCGTATTCATTCAATTTCAAGTAAAAAGGCCTAAAATGGCCTATATTAGCCTACATTTGGTTCTAACTTTCCTACTTTGTGTATTTTCAATCAAAACAACTTATAAATACATTAAACTAACTACATATATGATGTTTGAGGTGGTTATAACTTAAACTAGCATCAAACTACTCGTATTCATTCAATTTCAAGTAAAAAAGGCCTAAAATGGCCTATATTAGCCTACATTTGGTTCTAACTTTCCTACTTTGTGTATTTTCAATCAAAACAACTTATAAATACATTAAACTAACTACATATATGATGTTTGAGGTGGTTATAACTTAAACTAGCATCAAACTACTCGTATTCATTCAATTTCAAGTAAAAAGGCCTAAAATGGCCTATATTAGCCTACATTTGGTTCTAACTTTCCTACTTTGTGTATTTTCAATCAAAACAACTTATAAATACATTAAACTAACTACATATATGATGTTTGAGGTGGTTATAACTTAAACTAGCATCAAACTACTCGTATTCATTCAATTTCAAGTAAAAAGGCCTAAAATGGCCTATATTAGCCTACATTTGGTTCTAACTTTCCTACTTTGTGTATTTTCAATCAAAACAACTTATAAATACATTAAACTAACTACATATATGATGTTTGAGGTGGTTATAACTTAAACTAGCATCAAACTACTCGTATTCATTCAATTTCAAGTAAAAAGGCCTAAAATGGCCTATATTAGCCTACATTTGGTTCTAACTTTCCTACTTTGTGTATTTTCAATCAAAACAACTTATAAATACATTAAACTAACTACATATATGATGTTTGAGGTGGTTATAACTTAAACTAGCATCAAACTACTCGTATTCATTCAATTTCAAGTAAAAAGGCCTAAAATGGCCTATATTAGCCTACATTTGGTTCTAACTTTCCTACTTTGTGTATTTTCAATCAAAACAACTTATAAATACATTAAACTAACTACATATATGATGTTTGAGGTGGTTATAACTTAAACTAGCATCAAACTACTCGTATTCATTCAATTTCAAGTAAAAAGGCCTAAAATGGCCTATATTAGCCTACATTTGGTTCTAACTTTCCTACTTTGTGTATTTTCAATCAAAACAACTTATAAATACATTAAACTAACTACATATATGATGTTTGAGGTGGTTATAACTTAAACTAGCATCAAACTACTCGTATTCATTCAATTTCAAGTAAAAAGGCCTAAAATGGCCTATATTAGCCTACATTTGGTTCTAACTTTCCTACTTTGTGTATTTTCAATCAAAACAACTTATAAATACATTAAACTAACTACATATATGATGTTTGGGGTGGTTATAACTTAAACTAGCATCAAACTACTCGTATTCATTCAATTTCAAGTAAAAAGGCCTAAAATGGCCTATATTAGCCTACATTTGGTTCTAACTTTCCTACTTTGTGTATTTTCAATCAAAACAACTTATAAATACATTAAACTAACTACATATATGATGTTTGAGGTGGTTATAACTTAAACTAGCATCAAACTACTCGTATTCATTCAATTTCAAGTAAAAAGGCCTAAAATGGCCTATATTAGCCTACATTTGGTTCTAACTTTCCTACTTTGTGTATTTTCAATCAAAACAACTTATAAATACATTAAACTAACTACATATATGATGTTTGGGGTGGTTATAACTTAAACTAGCATCAAACTACTCGTATTCATTCAATTTCAAGTAAAAAGGCCTAAAATGGCCTATATTAGCCTACATTTGGTTCTAACTTTCCTACTTTGTGTATTTTCAATCAAAACAACTTATAAATACATTAAACTAACTACATATATGATGTTTGAGGTGGTTATAACTTAAACTAGCATCAAACTACTCGTATTCATTCAATTTCAAGTAAAAAGGCCTAAAATGGCCTATATTAGCCTACATTTGGTTCTAACTTTTCCTACTTTGTGTATTTTCAATCAAAACAACTTATAAATACATTAAACTAACTACATATATGATGTTTGGGGTGGTTATAACTTAAACTAGCATCAAACTACTCGTATTCATTCAATTTCAAGTAAAAAGGCCTAAAATGGCCTATATTAGCCTACATTTGGTTCTAACTTTCCTACTTTGTGTATTTTCAATCAAAACAACTTATAAATACATTAAACTAACTACATATATGATGTTTGAGGTGGTTATAACTTAAACTAGCATCAAACTACTCGTATTCATTCAATTTCAAGTAAAAAGGCCTAAAATGGCCTATATTAGCCTACATTTGGTTCTAACTTTCCTACTTTGTGTATTTTCAATCAAAACAACTTATAAATACATTAAACTAACTACATATATGATGTTTGAGGTGGTTATAACTTAAACTAGCATCAAACTACTCGTATTCATTCAATTTCAAGTAAAAAGGCCTAAAATGGCCTATATTAGCCTACATTTGGTTCTAACTTTCCTACTTTGTGTATTTTCAATCAAAACAACTTATAAATACATTAAACTAACTACATATATGATGTTTGAGGTGGTTATAACTTAAACTAGCATCAAACTACTCGTATTCATTCAATTTCAAGTAAAAAGGCCTAAAATGGCCTATATTAGCCTACATTTGGTTCTAACTTTCCTACTTTGTGTATTTTCAATCAAAACAACTTATAAATACATTAAACTAACTACATATATGATGTTTGAGGTGGTTATAACTTAAACTAGCATCAAACTACTCGTATTCATTCAATTTCAAGTAAAAAGGCCTAAAATGGCCTATATTAGCCTACATTTGGTTCTAACTTTCCTACTTTGTGTATTTTCAATCAAAACAACTTATAAATACATTAAACTAACTACATATATGATGTTTGAGGTGGTTATAACTTAAACTAGCATCAAACTACTCGTATTCATTCAATTTCAAGTAAAAAGGCCTAAAATGGCCTATATTAGCCTACATTTGGTTCTAACTTTCCTACTTTGTGTATTTTCAATCAAAACAACTTATAAATACATTAAACTAACTACATATATGATGTTTGAGGTGGTTATAACTTAAACTAGCATCAAACTACTCGTATTCATTCAATTTCAAGTAAAAAGGCCTAAAATGGCCTATATTAGCCTACATTTGGTTCTAACTTTCCTACTTTGTGTATTTTCAATCAAAACAACTTATAAATACATTAAACTAACTACATATATGATGTTTGAGGTGGTTATAACTTAAACTAGCATCAAACTACTCGTATTCATTCAATTTCAAGTAAAAAGGCCTAAAATGGCCTATATTAGCCTACATTTGGTTCTAACTTTCCTACTTTGTGTATTTTCAATCAAAACAACTTATAAATACATTAAACTAACTACATATATGATGTTTGGGGTGGTTATAACTTAAACTAGCATCAAACTACTCGTATTCATTCAATTTCAAGTAAAAAGGCCTAAAATGGCCTATATTAGCCTACATTTGGTTCTAACTTTCCTACTTTGTGTATTTTCAATCAAAACAACTTATAGATACATTAAACTAACTACATATATGATGTTTGAGGTGGTTATAACTTAAACTAGCATCAAACTACTCGTATTCATTCAATTTCAAGTAAAAAGGCCTAAAATGGCCTATATTAGCCTACATTTGGTTCTAACTTTCCTACTTTGTGTATTTTCAATCAAAACAACTTATAAATACATTAAACTAACTACATATATGATGTTTGGGGTGGTTATAACTTAAACTAGCATCAAACTACTCGTATTCATTCAATTTCAAGTAAAAAGGCCTAAAATGGCCTATATTAGCCTACATTTGGTTCTAACTTTCCTACTTTGTGTATTTTCAATCAAAACAACTTATAAATACATTAAACTAACTACATATATGATGTTTGAGGTGGTTATAACTTAAACTAGCATCAAACTACTCGTATTCATTCAATTTCAAGTAAAAAGGCCTAAAATGGCCTATATTAGCCTACATTTGGTTCTAACTTTCCTACTTTGTGTATTTTCAATCAAAACAACTTATAAATACATTAAACTAACTACATATATGATGTTTGGGGTGGTTATAACTTAAACTAGCATCAAACTACTCGTATTCA